>VZRF01000954.1:430543-510770 GCA_013396875.1 Vireo altiloquus
GTGTGGTGTGTGGTGTGTGGTGTGGTGGTGTGGTGTGTGTGGTGTGGTGTGTGTGGTGTGGTGTGGTGGTGTGGTGTGTGTGGTGTGGTGTGGTGGTGTGGTGTATGCTGTTCTGTGCTGTGCTGTGCTGTGCTGGATTTAGACAATAGAGAAGGACCTTCTTGCAGAGCCTTTCTCATTCAGCACAGCACTGAGTTTAACAAGGAATTACAGCCCTCTGCTGAGGTTGTCAGCAGCACTCAAAACCAGATGTTAATGGAGAACAGTCCAACGAAGAAAGTAGAAAATTGAAATATCAGAATGGACAAGAAAAACAATGAAACGAGAATAGTAAATCACCTTTCTACTTAAAGCACTGTATAGATCCACTGTCTCCCTAATCTCACCTAGCACTTATATTCCATGGAAAACTCCAAGATAATGAAAATCCCACTTTGAGCAGTAAATTGGACTAAAATTCCAGCAGTTCCTTTCAATCAATATTTCCATGTGTATGATTCAAATTACCTGTAGAAAAGATACAATTTTCTAGTATAATCTACCTGCACTTTTTTTTCTCTGAAGTGTTACCTGCACATTACCAGATATACTAAATGTATTTGGGCTACAATTAGTATTTTTCCCAAGAAAAAAATACTGCTATTACGCTAAAAATTCTCTATGTTTGATTAAAAAAAATTACTTTTTATCTGTAGTTTTAATAAATTTAATCTACTAGAGATATCCATCATCAAAACATTTCAGTGTTAGAAATTTAGTTCTGTTACTATACTTGGAGGCTCAAAACACTTAAGTTTTACTAAATATTTATGCTTCCTCTGGGTGAACAAGCTTCAGTGCAGTAATGAGCTTGCAGCAGCACAAACTGTATCCCTGGGTCTGCAGTTCTGCAGTCTTGGTTCATGTTTGTAGATGCCTAACGTATACAGAGCACCCAGGTTGAACCAGTTTTTTTACAGTATATTAGTTTCAATATTTGTTGTCCACACCCAAGTCTATTGTAGACTAATCTGAAATATTTTCACAGCAAACTAATACAACTATATTTAGTAAGAACTATCAGATTTTACATCTGACAGATTGTTCCTCCATTCAATGCAGAAGCAATGCAGTTTGATCTGCTTTGGTTACTGGAAGCAAAAACTGTATTTATAAAAATATTTTGGAAATTCTCTCTGCCATCCTGTAACTTAGGATCATTTTTAAGACTTCTGATTTTTTTTTATTCTTTAAAATCCAATTATGTACATAAATATGCAGATTCTTTTTATCTCATATGGGAAGGCAAGGAGGAAAACAGCATTTGCACAAAGTTAAATGTCATGAGTACAGTTTGGAGCCATCAACGTTTGTACCCCATACTATAGCCTATTACCACAAGAGATTCTTCCTACTACACTTTTAATTAGCAAAACTATTCATGACTTCTGTACCTTAGCTGCTTATCATAAAACTGGTCAGTTAAAACCTCCTGACTTCCATTTTTTGTCTGTCTTGTCTGATAACCCTCTGGGAAAGCACTTCTTATAAGTGCATAATACAATAGGACCTAGATCATGGCTGACATCTTTACTGAGATCCTATCAAATGGTCATAAGCAATTACTCAAAAGGGGCTTTTTTCAATGAATGAGATTTGTGATAAGCTGGGAAGGTTAATATTTCTGCCAAGAGCATAGATATCTATTCATTGCATAATCTAGATCACCACAGAAATAGCTCAATATTCTTTATTACAGAAAAAAAAAGAGACTTTTGAAGGCATTTTTTGTTAAAAATATCTGGTACAGGATTTTCTCCAAGCTTCTGAATAGTTTTGTAGCAGCAGAGAAAATTATATGCCTGAAGGTAAAGGGACACAGTGGGCATCTGATAAAATTTAGGTAGTCTTAAGTATCATTTTAGCTTCAAGAAATGTCACTTTCATATGCCTGTGATATTAATTGAAAGTTGTTTTGACTTTATTGCAAACCAGGAGGAAGAACACACTGTAATTTTAAGAATATTCCTTATTTTATCAGGGTTGTTTAAATTGACAGAGGTAGCTTGAAATAATTCATTAATATTATAATGTTGATTTTATTACTGTTAACTAACTATTTCTGTTCTTTTTTTAAAACCATGACAGGTACATGAATATAGCAATGGATCACTTATTGTTCTTTTACCTCTGTTGTTTTAGTTTCAAATATTTTAACAATAGACATGATTTTCAGTATGTTTATGATACAGTTCTGGAATTGGAAAAAAAGAAACAGAGGATAAAGTGAAGGTCAGTAACTGTTATTCTCATAATAAATCACAGGCATCTTATATTTTAACCACGTCTTGAATTTTCACAGAAAATGCATTAGAAATTTTCTCTTTTTTTTGAGAAACAAGTCCAAAATATAACATTCCTGAAAACACAGTAAGCCTCCAAATCCCTTGATGATACCCAGAAACATGGTGTTTCTTCGTTTGTTTTTTTTTTAGAAATGGAAAAATAATTATAAAACATATTGTGCTAATAAATCAAAAAAGGCGCTTGAAATAATCTCATAAAATGTTATGGCTTAAATAATGCCCTTCATCAGTATTCTTTGTTTAACATTTTATGTTTATTGATAAATGAAGATGCATTTAAATAATTCAAACAAAACATTAGCTGCAAGCAAGGAATTAATAATTGATAGGACTGGAAGGGCTTTTTTTCACTTGGGAAATAGATAATATTAGCTTAATGTGGGGTTGTAGGAACAGAGGAAATGTAATGGATCTGCCTGCTTTAAACTGATGATTGTTATTGTGGTCTGAAAGTTGCTACAAAGGCAAAAGCAGGACAGCTCTGTAACTGCAATAGATTTCACTCACAGGAGCTGACAAGGCAAATCGTGGTTTGATATGCCAGATTTATACAGGGGAGGGGACCTACTAAACTTAACATATGCTAAAGGAAAAAAAAAATACATGCTGTTAAACTTTAGTCTGAGAATTTTCAAAGGACAAAACCAGGACAGTTTTTGAGTCTAAAAATGTTTGGGTTTTTTGTCACCTCAGTTTCGTCTCTTATGATTACCTTCATCCAGAGCTTTCTCCAAGTCAGGGTTCCACTAATAAGGATACTGTAACACAGAAGCAAATGCATTCTTGAGGATTCTCAGAGGAAGACCATTTAGTCTAGAAACACTCATCATAAGGCTTTATTTATGTTTGCCTGCAAAGATGCCAAACCCTTACAGCTGCACGTTTGAACACGGAGATTTAGAGAAACAGCCTTGTCAGGTCCTCTCTTATGAAGGAAATTTCTGTTGGTGATCCTCAGGTTGTGTCTGCTGATAGCAAAACCCACAGAGTTACTTTCGAATCAGTTGCATAATTCCCATTTGCCCTTGGAGATATAAGATTTATGGTGATTTAAGCATTTACCAAACGATATTTTCATTTTTATATGGAATTTGTGAATCTACAGTCCAGATGTTCATTTTATACTCTAGCAGCCAGATTTTGCATTTTCACATGTAACCAACATTTGACTTCATTAGTTTGATGGTCAGGACAAAATTTAAAATAAATTTAAGAAATATATTGTAACATTAATATAATTTCATAGATGTAATGGTCCAAAATCATAAGATTTTTTAGGTATTTTCCTACTGAATTAGAAAATGTTCTTCTAATCAAAATCTCTTTGACAATCATAAACAAGAATTTAAAATGTGCAATCTGATCTTAAAACCAATAGCATTTTTCAGGTTTTAAAAGTAAGTTCAAAAGATCACGAGCTTATTGTACTTGATCATGACTACTAGAAACCATGCAATTATGATACCAGGGTTTTAGATAAAGGTAGTGCTAGAACAGCCAAACACTTCTAATAAAAGTATTAAATAGAACATCCTTCATTACTTAAACCGTTGTATCTCGTGTCATCACTTAAAAAAGATGAATGTGCCATATTACTGAAAATGAACAGTTGTGTTTTCTACCTATTTTCTGCAGGGGTAAATGGTCATAAAGGGATCAAGGCAGTGAAGAATCAAGTTCTGTATCTCTAGTTATGTGTGCCAAGTTCATACCTGAGCATCTCCCAGAATAGGTTTTCTGAAGCAGACAGATTGTAAGCCTGCATAAAATTGGTTTCAGAAATGCAAATGGGAGAAAGCAGCTTTGTTTTCCAGCCATTGCAACACTCTACATGACATTTAGATAGACTTGCTTGCATTGACAGTAGGCACATATGTCTACTATTTTGTTTTAAAATATATGTATTGCTTTTAATAACAACATTACAGCTGTTCACAAAATGACGCCTCTAGACAGAAGCACGACAATGAAAAAGAGTATCAACAGAAGGACTGTATCTGCATGCAACTCTGCAGTTGCCAAGAAATGAAGATATAACATATGGTCATTTTGTAAAGGTGAGCTGAACAAAAAACAAGCAGCAACCTAGCCAATTTTTGTCATTTGAATTCTCCTGTTCAAAACCCAATTTACTTTCATATGACTCTTGCTAATTTGAATGATATATTTAATAATATATTATACAACCAGCCCTGCAACTGGGAAAACAATTTAAAAATAAATTTGTGGAATGGTATGTTGCCAATTTTTCACTTGTCTAGAGCTATCCTTTAAAAATTAATGTATAATTTCGCAGCAGAAGAATCGAATGCTATTAACAGCTTGCTAGTGTGAAGAGAGGAAGTTGTAACTTATATTAAATATCCCACTGTTGATATGCCTATGAATGTCTTCCCTTGATTTATCTGTTTATTGAACTGCCTTGGAAGGGCCACTTCTCATAGGAATGCATGGAGAAATGTTAACATAACCCAAGACTCTTTGATAATCTTTCTGGACATCACCCAAAAAATGACAGGATTTAGGAAAAAACTGATAGGCTTGGAGATGTTTCATTTCCCACTGTAGCAATTTATAGACTCTGTAGGGAAAGTCTGGGCTCCAGACAAGCTGCTGTTTTAGGCAGTATTACTGTTTTTGTACCCAAATAACCAACGAATATTCATAGTTGCGTGGGTTTTTTTCATCAACAGAAAAAAAAATCAGATCCTCAATATAATTCTGCTTACTGATAATGAACATATATATCTTTGGGTCCCTGAGTGCCTTAGGAAAATAACAGGAAGCTTTTTTTCACTTTCAGCACTATATCCCAAGCTGCTCTTTCCTATCTTTTTTTTGCTATTTCAGATCTCTTTGCAGATGCACTGTAAAGACCCATTCATGCATGGTATTTTCTCAACGTTTCTTCTCTTATTGTCTGCCCTATGTTCTTCTTGTCCACAAAAGCAGTATCTTTACAAACAGTAGACTAAATTTTTGTATGTTTTTGGGATTATGAAATATGTTTGTGTCTAGAGTAGAAGGCATCACTTTTCCAACTCACTTAAGACTTTTGTTATTTAAACTATGTTACACAGAGAAGTTACAGGGGCTTGCTTTGTTTCCAATGCATTTCAGCTCTGTCCTTACCAAGAGTATTTATGGTGGAGGGCAACAATATATTGCAAAATTGTTTAATCCCAGATAAGGGTTATGGTGCTTCTTAGTATAACTCAGTTATTTGGCCAGAAGACTTGGCTTAAACATCTCCTCCTGTTTTTATTGCACTTGAATTCTCAAATCTCAGTTTCTTTAATACAGGTTTAAATGAAAAAACAATAAAGGAATTTAAAAAAAAATTATTAGAACTAGAAGAGCTGTGCATCCCATTTCCCTAGCAAAACTGCTGCAGCCAGTACTATTTGCACAAAAAACCTGAGCACGAATGTTAACATGTTAAACTGGAAAGAAATCTATCAGGCAGGAAAAACAATTGTTGCTGCAGCTCTGCCACAGTCCTGATGAAAGATGAGAACCTGTGAGAGAAAAATGCCTGTCTGCATTTCAGGGCAACTACCTAATTCCCAGGAACAAGTCAATGGCTGTGGCAGGGTTTCTGTCTCAACCACTGTCATGGTTTCAGACTCCAGAGTCAATGCCCATGTAAAACTCCAGATCATCGCACTGGCTGATGGTCAGAGTGAGAATAAGATTTGTTAATACTGCTAACACTTGAATCTGGGTCAATAGGACAGAGCAGTGGGAGGGCTGAGAAAAATCAGGACTCACTAATTAGGACAGTTCTCAGTTATCCCCATCTAAGCATCTTTTGGTTTAGGACAGATGTTATGGGGAATATCAAACAAAATATCCAGCAGTGCAATTTTTGGTTGATCAGGTTAGCCACCTCATTTTCAGTCAGTTCTGGAGGGAAATCAAATACCACAGAAGTTCCCCTACAGACATTACAGAGAGTACAATGAGATCTTCTGTCACTATTAAGACTTTCCTAGAAGAGATTTTCAATTTAACTCCCTTCTTTTTGCCACTGTACGTTGAAGGAAATATCATTTGATCTGCTAAATTTCAAATATTAAACCAAACCCATGGTAGTTTCTGTTCATTTCCTGAGAAAAATATGATGCTCAGAGTCTACTGCAGGCGTAGCTCTGTTTAACCCACAGCAGCACCACTTTCCAACCTACCCACTCAAGTACAGTTACCAAAGTCAATGTACATCTGGTAATTAGAAGGAATGATGAGCCAGCCCTTTCTCTTTATGATAACAGGAAAAATAACTCATGTAATACAACACTGTACATCGATCCTTTTTTGATCAAGGGAAAAAGATTTTGCAGAGGCATCAGATCATCAGGAAAAGAGGCGAGTGTATATCCCTATACAGCCTTGATGAAACAGTCCCCTGTGCATTAGATACTGTTCTAATCCATTCAGTGCTCAAAAATATAGACAAATAAAAGTGAGTACAGCACAAGTTGAAGAAATGAAAGTAATATTTAGAGCTGTGATCTCAATTTAAGTAAAGCTGAATGAAAAAATATATTACCTTGAGTGAGGATGAAGTGATAACATGATAATTATCTTTTCATTACTAAAGATTGCTTGGGTTAAAAGAAAATATTTGTGGGGTTAAAAGGCTATACCAGAAAAACATGAAAAAATTTAGTAAGGGTAAATTTTTGCTGAATATCAGAAAAGACTTGCTTAGCTTTCCATAGGCTATGAAATAGAGTTTCTCATGGGAAATGGAGAAAGTCTGGAACTTTTCAGAATAAAACTGAATAAAGCGCAGAAAGTTTTACTGCAGTGCTGCAGATGTGACAATCTTTTAGTTCTAGTTTTGTGCTTGTGTGTTACAAAATACTTTTTGGGGCATCCAGGTTCTATTTTAGCTATTTTATCGTAGCTTTGTATAGTAGTTTCCTTATCCTTCCCTTTTTTTAACAAAAAAAATCTTCTAGAAGATAATGGTTTTAAATACAACTTTTTCTATTAGAATATTTTTGTTGTGGAATAATGAAAGAACATAAAATTTTTTTGATATTCATTATAAAAACATTAATAGGTATTAATCATAAGGATGTTCATTCCTTGGAATGTAATATTTCCATGTAATTTTTATTCAGTAGACAAGAAGGATCTCAACAGAACACTTAATTTTGAAAATTCAAACCTAACATTTTTCCCCAGAATTTAGATTTAAAGTTACTTTCATTCTTTTCTTTATATTTTGTCTGATTTACTCCCTACCCCTAAACTTGTTAAACTTCCCAAGAAACAAAATAAACATTTCCTCTTCATCTTACTAGAAGCATACTTAATTATTCTATTTCATAAAGTTATGTTTATGTTATGTTATTTATTCTGCTTCAGTGTATTCAGAGACTTTCTAAGACACTCATTGTAGCTTCCTGAATTTGAAAGAACATTGTGCTTCTCTGGTCTGCCTCCTTTCCAGCACTGAATAATGATAAACAGATCTCGCAAAAATCTTTTCACTGATGTTTAAACTGAGGAACAAAATTCAGAGAGAGATAAGGTATCACTTTTCACCAAACATGTTACTCTAGCTGTATATCCTACATCTTGACTTGCTGCAATGTTTATAACAACACATTTTATGTATAATGCCATGAAGTGATGACAATCTGCTCTACTGTCATGGTGTGATGTTGAATTAATAGGAAACAAGGTGAGGGCAGAGCAGGCAATCATTGTATGTGTTAACTTCATGATTAACCATTGGGTTCTTAATAAAGTCTTACTCTACAGAACAGACTGCCAAGTATTTTTGTCACTTCTACAATATTTTGTCAAAATATATGACCTTGAAAGTCACCTTTGAAGTTATCTTAATATTTCATGCAACTGAGACTAATGCAGCTTTTATGATCTTCAGTGAGAACACACCTGATGTGTAAAATAATCCCTAATAGTGATTGAAATTCCTAAAAATAGATCATATACAGTGAAGTGTGTTGCAAGAGAATGCACTGCACTTCTCTCAATTTAACTGAACTTAGTTCATGTTATTCATTAATTATGCTAGAATGTTTCTTCTTGAATAGAAAATAAAATAATTGGTAAATAGCTTTTCCATCACAATTTTTGAAATCTGTTTGGCAGAGTACAGAGGTCAAAAGCTCTTGCTCAGTTTCGAGTTTGCATCAGCTGCCTACTGCAGAATCATTAGTTGCTTGTCTCACTGCACTGGTTCAAGAAGAACATCACACATGCCCTCTTTGCAGGGAAGCCTTGTCATGACACAAACTAGTCTGTCCTTCTTATCTCTCAATGCAGCTATGTAGACCTTTTGCATCCATGGTGTATAAGATCGTCAGCTGTTCTTGCCTACAGACCAGACTTTGTCTAAAGAGCTCTGGCTGATTTTCAGTACTTATTGATATGACTTTTTTCTCCGTGATAAGGGAACTAAAGTCAAAACACAATATCACACTGTATCAGATGAGATAAGAGAGCACAGTAAATAAAAAATTCCTGCCTCACGATGCTTATGCACCAGGATGAACAAGAGACAAAGAGTATAGACATATAATAATACTGGTTGCTTAACAGTTAATCATCTCAACAAAAGATTTTATTAAATTTTTATTAGACACCATAGAAGTAGAGTTGAAAGACCAGATTGATTGTAGACATAAGAATAGTTTCACAGATATTGTTTTCAAGCATGGAGATTAGCCAGAAGGTAAGAAAAAAGGAGCTGACTTTAAATTTAACTAAATAAGAAATGAAGCTCTGAAGAGGAGGTTAGCTAGAAGCAGTTATTAATATATTGACAGTAATCCAAGGCGATAAAGTGGGATTAGGCTATGAAGAATCTGAAGAATCTCAATGGGCCATGCTCAGTGGGATAAGGTTTTATTCAGAGCTCTTTTATCAAGAAAATTTTGCCTGCTCATTCCTCCTGAAATTTGTTAGGAGACTGAGGGAGTAACAAGTGAAAGTGCTCGCCCTCAAAAAGGTGCAAGCAATACCTAACCAAGCAGTTAAAGGCATAATTTCAATACAATTCATACATTTCAAGACTGTCCCAGGTCAGAGTTATCAATGGTAACACAGTTTGATGATACCACAAGCCTTCATTTTTGCACATTTGGCAGAAGTCTGTGCCTTAGTATCTGCATTTGCTTCATATGGCTTAGTTTAGGCTTTGTTAATCATCATCAGGAATACAATATCTAGCAAATATATATTTATATAAATATATAATATATTTAAGATATATTTATCCTCAAGCCTTTCAGGTTCATTTTTGTTAGCCACAGAAACATATTATTTCAATAATACAGAAGATAAATTTTGTCACAGCCCTGTTGATATGGACCAAAGTTACCCACTTATTGTATCCCCAGAATTGAATCAAACCAAATTTATGCCATTCTGAAAGAAAAGCTGCCAGTCATATGCAGAAGCCTACATTTTTAAAGGTTGCAAAATATCTGGTAGAAGTCAGATTTTCCTTGAGAAGTTATTTTTATAAAGCCTTTATACATATACCGATATGTGAGACTCATGCTCATATTCTCCAGGAATTTACACAGAGAAAGAAATTACAGTCAAGTTTTTATCTTTAGCAAAGGTTGTATAGCATATATTGTGATTAACAATCCACAGCTACAAAAGGAAGTTAAGACTACCTTTTAACCACTATGCAAAACCTTTATTTCTTCAGTTTCAGCAGAGACTAAAAAGTAAAACTTAATAAGAGAAACCTTTTCCTTTTGGACATCATTTATTGACAAAATTCCCCTGGATTTTCTACAGCATGATTATAATGCCTACACAAACTGATGGAATCAAGCCTTGAAATTCCAGCCTACCAAGTCTGCTGCTCAGCAACTCTCTGGCTGAAGATAGTATCACAGATTCACTAGCATTTATTTATTGCACATATTTATAGTATTGCAATAGTTTATTTATACTTGACCCTGTGAAACAACCACAGGTGTGTCTCACCTATTGCTTCTGTGACTGACAGACTGCTGATTTCAGGTGTGAGCAAGCAGGTAACCAGCAATCGAGGAGCAGCTGGGAAACTTCATGGAAACCATGAGAGTGTGGGAGCCTGAAGGTTATTTGTACTGCAGGACGTTCTCTCCATTTTACTGATAACAGTTTGATGTCAGGTTTCATTGTTTCTGTGCAGGGAGGCCAGTTTTCAGCTCTCTGGCAAAGATAAATTATGCAAAATTCTGCAAAGAATGTAATTTTTACTGCTTGAGAAATTGTTTGAGGTCTTGTGACATATAAGGCTGAGATATCCTGGAAAAAAAATTGTTTAAATTTTTGTTATAAATTCTTGTATATCTGTATTGTTATAAAAGAAAAAGAGATTTGAAAAAAGATATTTGAGACTTTATATGTTGAATGATATCTTGTTCAAATATTTTTGTTACAAGTGGAACTGATGTAGGAAGTATTGTAATATCTTTTTTGAGAAAGTAGATGGTCAAAATCTCTTTAGAGTCTCAATATTTTCAAAGGTTGGTCAGGACTTGTAAGCTAGCTGAAGCTTCCATGAAAAATAATTAATCTTATCTACCTCCTTCTTTGTGACTTACTCTCCATTTTCTCTTTATTCCAGAATCTTATAATGATACTGGGTCTTGGGTCCTAAAGTAATACCTAAATAGCACATATTCCTCTAATGGAATGAAATGTGCACTTTTTAGATCATGCTGGCCAAAAAAATCTACATTTTTATTAAATATTAAATATACCTGGTTATATTCTGATGCTCAATTAATCTAAGGTTAATAGTTCTTAAATAAGCTGGATGGTCTATTTTACGAACAAGACATGTATTTTCATCAAAATCCATTTAAATTCTCCATTTTAAAAAAAAATTATTTACATAAGCATTGACTAATACTTAATTCCAAGTCTGAAAACAAAAAACAATATTAAGAAAATCACAATCTCTGTATTTCTCTCTCTTCCAGAACATCTCTACCTTCTAGCTCTTTTTTTTAATGCTATGGAATATATTTATGTGTAGGAGAAAGCCACAATAGTAAAAAACTGCTGTCTGAGAAAACAAAGAACAATTAATGAGGGAAAAAAAAAATCTACAATGGAATGCCTGTTATTTTCCCTTAAGTGATACATTAGGTACAGGAAATCACATTACAATTTGATGTATGTGTCACTTTAAGAGTGATTCTTGGATTGTGGAGGTAGCTTGTGTGTCGTATGATGTAAGTACTTTTATTGAGTAGGTAAATGTGTAATAGCTAAAAGCCTCATAAATCAGCTAAATGTTCTCCCAATTTATAGAGAATATTTGATCTGAGAACATTACCGTCTACTGAGCTGCTGAGAAAAAGAGAAGACATGAAGAGTGATGGAGATGGATATCTTGGATAATTTTTTGGATACATGGTATCTGGGGTTGGCTCTTCATTGCTTGCATCTTTTATACTCATTAACACCTGTGCAACTGTAACACACTACCAAATTAAAATTTTCTGCTTGCCTACTTTTAGTACTTTTATGGCTGCTTCCCATAATAGTGGCGTCACACAGAAGGAAACACAGGGTAGGTTTTCAGTCCCAAGGTCTTCCTCTATTAAACAACAGTAGCAGTGTTTGAGGATTGTTTGAAACACGTCCAAATTAATCTAGCCATTTTTTTCACCATTTCAGTCCACCCCTATTAAAGCAGTGAAACTTTTTCTAATTTCAAGTACAAATAACTAATGTTCACTCTGTCCCTGCATATTAATTCCTAGTGGAACAATAGGGGACTTTGAAAAACTGCATTTATAAATACATTTATAAATAGATATATAAACTAGATATAAAAGAAACAATGTCACATAGATTCACTTTGATTCTCCTTTACAGGATCCTTTATGTAGTACTTAACAAGTACATTAAAAGTATTTCATATTTAAAAGCATATGTCAGTAGTATCATAATCTGTACACTATGATGAGTGTATGTATTGACTGAAGCTGAACTTTTGAACCTGTTGCACCATCAGACAGCAAAGAAGTGTTATTTATTTGCCATACTGCAGTTATAAAATTAAATAACTGTTTTCTGTGGTTACTCATGAACAGGTGTTGAACAAGTCTCTGATTGCTAAATGGATACTTCAACATATTTTTGAAACTGTGATTTGTGAGGGCTCTGATGCTCTGAGGCATAGCTTGTTGGATTGTTCACCTATTCGTATTTCATATAGCTGAATATCTTCCACTTTAAGTCTCATCAGAGGCCTTTAAAAACCTTGTTTCACACAATGTCATTTTTCATCAGGCAAGTATGGAAGCAGGGACACTCTAAAATTTCTTTTTCTTTTCCTTTCTGGGCCACACAAGTGGTGTGTAAGGCATCAGTCCCTGGAAACATTAGGTACAGTAGGATTTATTGTCTTTGTGACATGGTTAAAATTTCTTCTATTCAAAGAAAATTTCTTTGCATGCAGATTCCTTTCTGGATCCATTCCCCTGCAATTTAGGACTGACACACTGAATTTTTGGGGAGTTAAGAGCAAAAGATTGTCTGGCACACAGCTCCCTGATTAGAAAAACCACTGCATTAATTATCTTACCTTAGAATGCCCAAAGTTACTATTACCAAAAAACAAGTTTTAAAAAAAAATTGGGTGGTTTGATGTATCTGTCCATGAAGAACACAAGGCAAGGAAAGGATGTTAATTCAGACAGAGTTATAAGAATAGAGGCATCTTTTCTTCCTAATCCAACTTACTTAGGTTCATGGACTGCTGCTTGTTTGAGCTGTTTGGTGCAAAGCCCCTTCCTGTGTGACTCTGCTGGGGGATAGACTGGCTTGAGCACCAGCAGGCACAGCAGTAACACAGAGATACAGAATCCTTCTGTGCTTCTTTGCAGACTCTGTCTCTAGGCTCCAGCCCAGTCTGAAGAATTAGATCCAGGCTGCTAATGTGACACCCCAAGATACATTTCTATATGCCATCCCACTTGAATTCTACCTGACCACTTTACTGGCTCTGAATGACACTTAAGTTCAATCTGCACTGGGATATGATCTGCTTAGTAAGGTCTATAAAACACTAACAAGGTTAGTAATTTCTGTTGAAGAATGGTCCTGTTCAATTTTAACAATTCCTCTTTAACCTTAACCTCTCTAGAAAATAGAGCTCATACAATGTGCCTTAATTCTAATGTTCCCTTCTTCAGAGTATAACCCAACTCTATATTATATTTTTCCCTAAGCTTTTTCATGTTAAAATACACCCTCCTAAAAACACTTTTTCAGCCCTGTTTAGCCAAACCAAAGTGCCATTTTTTTCTTTCTCAAATCTCCTTCACATGCTGAAACACACATACAGTGTAAAGAGCAAAAAATTAAATTGTAATTTCTAAAATAAAGTCACGGCTTAGATGTTCAAAGTTTATAGAATTAGGAAATAAAAGGACAAATATCTGCCTCTATAAATTTGATTTCAATTTCAAGACTATGATCAACATGAAATTTCCCTCAAAATCAAATAAATAGCAATGGCAGGATTTTCTGATGAAAAAACCTTGCGGGTCATGTAGCTGTTTTTCTTTATACAGTATAATCTTGATGAAAAATCTCAAACTCTCGTAAAAAAAATACAAAATGCTGAAGTGCAGACTAATAACTGCAACTGTCATGGTGATGCCAGCTGTAAAAAGTGCTAGTGTGATCCTTCTAATCTAGAAATGAGCTTAATCATAGTACAGATGTTTTGTCATCAGCTTGCTGTCTAGATAAATAATCTTTCTCTACTGTATCTACATGACAAATGTCAGTCAAAGCAAGATGGAATACTTTGAAGTGAAATTTTAATCTATAAAATATATATCTTTGAGAAACGATTGATTTGAACATCAAATGAAACCATTTGGCTTTGTACTGGAACAAAGCAAATTTTTTACTAAGTGATACTCTTGGGCAGTCTTAGATAACTGAGGAACTTAAAGTTCTAGAAGTAACTATATGATTGGCCAATATAAGAGAAAAGATCACGCTTAGGGAAAAATCTTAGTTATTTGTCCTTGCATATATGTCTCAGTTGTGCTCAGGGGTCTTCATCCACCTTCCAGTGAACTCAAGGAGAGCTGGAAAGGGCCATCATAGCGTAAACCTTGTGCCTGCAGCTTTTGTTACATCTTGAAGTAAAGAGAATATGCTTTGAATGTGAGAGGGAAAGTACTGCTGCTTCAGGAAAGGATTATGGGGATATTTTTTTAAGATATAAAAGGAGTTAGGCACCTAACTGTTACCTGTGTCTTTGAAAATACTTGCCTTACAGTCTAATAAAGCAATATTACCAAATAGAAATATATATTCTTCTTGGTGAGCTGATGTTGAAAATAAGCTCTATTTTTTTTCCACTAATAATTATTTGCTTATTTTTAGGATTTCTTTCTTTTACTTTTGGTACTTATTAAATATTCAGTCCTGTTAGAAGTCCATTTTCTTAAGGCCATTTTTATCTTAGAAACTAAAAATAGGAATGACACTAAATAAATAAAAAAAGGAAGACAATGCTTCAGAACAGTTCACAGTGGCAACTTTAAAGGCAACAGAATCCCTAGTATAGCACAAAAAATGCTGTAGTGGCTTTTTATTTCTTCCTCAATTCACCTCAGACATAACACATGGACAGTTTTTCTCCTTGTATACATTGTTCCTCAGATACTAAATGGAAGCATATAAACATTGAAATAATTTTGTATTTTTCATATCACTATTCTATGGTCCTGCTAAAGTCACATATCTAGAAAAAGTTTAGTTATTTTCAAAGACACTAAAAAAACACTGAGCCTGTTTCAATATCAAACACTTTTCACAAGACTCTCATTTTGCAAATAAGCCCATTAATGTAAATTAGGATAACTGGTTTGTGCAAAGGTTTACAGTTTTCCAAAAGAAACAGTTGAGTTCTCTAATCTTCACATAAAGATGTTGATTGTTAATGAATTCTGACATACTGTCTGCTTTTGCAGATAAAACCATTGAGCAATTCTGTTCAGATTGAACAAAAATAACATTACAAGACTTCTAGATTATACATGGATTGAAAAATCTTGCTTCAGTTTTGATGAAAGCAACTATGTTGGAAAAAATAACTAGCATTTAAATTGGCATGTGTGAGAACTAACATCTAAAGATATAAATGAAACTTTAAGAAGAAACTGAATTTTTTGATAATTACAAGTTATTTGGACTCCAAGAAAGGCTGATCAGCTCCATACAGAAAATATTGTTTGGCACTTACAATTCTGAATTCTATTGTCTGCTTTAAATTTTTCTTCCTAAGGTCAAGCTTACTGGCCACAAGTCATCTATTTGCTGAGGAAACTTCCAACCATTCACATGATTTTCTCCAGCTGTATACTCTGAAAAACTGATGTACACACTCCTGTATTTCTTGGCTGAATAAAGTATCTCTATATTTTGGTGACATTTCTACATCACCTTTCAGGAAGTAAACGATCACAAAATATGGAAGGCAAACTCTGGCTGTGATTCCTTGTAGATCACTTTTACACTGATGGATTTCTATTGCATCAGCAGAAATTCTTAATGACTTTCAGCAAAATTTTTTTGTTTGATTGTGTGGTGTGGATTTGGTGTTTTTTTGTTTAGTTTGGGAGGTATTTTGCTATTAATTAGAGGTTGGTTGGTAGTAAAATAACACATCTAGGAGACCTGGCTGGCTGCATATATGTACACTATTACTTAAAATGTAAGTATTTCTGTATGTAAATGAACACTGAGATTTTAGGATGAATGCTGAAAGGCAGGCAGTGTTTTCTTTTCAGCCTTTTCCACCAGCATTTAGGTGGTCCTGAAATCATTGGGGAAGGGTCCTTGAAAGCAGTTGTTTTGAACTGAGTTTGAAAACTCTCATTGGGTGTGGTCCATCACATGTTCAGCATGCTAAGAGTTCTGGCAGGAAGGAGTTCCATGAGTAATGTTTTTACCACAGCATTTATCTACTCAAAACATGGATTAGCATCCAAATTGCATTTGATTCATAACTGCAATACTGTCCTCCTTATTCTGAAACTTATCCAGTGACAGTAACTCCATTTAGTCTGAAAATATCACATATTACTCATCAAAAGATGGAAAATTACATTTAAAGATATATTCTTAGCTCATCACAGAGAATTTTTCCTGCATCTAATAGCAGATCATAAAAGTAAAAACATTTCTAGACTTCTGTGACTTATTTTTTTCTAATATGCTCTCAAGAAGCTACAGAAGAGAAATCAAACATTCATATCTACTGATAATTTGTTCCTTAAGGATTTTTAAATTATTTTTTAAATATATGAAAGTGAGAATGCAAATTCTCTGTGGAGAATGTAAAGAACTTTCATGATTTGAACCATCTTCTAAAATTTCGATCACAATGTTCACAAGAGCGACACCTATAGTCTCATACACAAACAATGTCTTAGTATTTTGTGTATCCGATTAGTTTTTCAGCGTGTAAATCTAGAAGTTACAGTGTTTAAGACATCTATGAACTTGTTATTCTGTTATACTGCAAGTAACTTTTAATCTGCTGTTTCTATGTCTTTCTCCTTTACTGTAAGCTCAGCTGCTTTAAACTATAGATTTTCTCAGTTCCTCCATTTTTTAAACTATCTGGATGTAGTAAAATAGCAGAATTACTAGTTGCTTTTTCTTATTACCTCATACTGCCTGTCATATGTTATTATACTCTCCTTCAGCTCTGACATCTACTTTGTAGTCCACATTAATGAAAATGACAATCGACCCAAGTTTTCTTTCCTTCCTTCAGCAGTCCTAAAGGGGAAATAGTTCTTCAGAATAAAAGGGGAAAAAAAACAACGGGAAAACATTCAGATTCACTATGAAATAAGTGGTTTTGAAATCACTCATACATATCATGCACAAACAAAATACTTTTCCCTTCATTTTTTCTTAATTTACACCACAGACAGGCCAGACAATGCAGTTCTTTGAAAACAGCAACCCTGAAGAATAGTTTTAACATGCAATCTCCCATAAATAAAATCAAGTGGTGAAAGCTAACCTATGTCTGCCAACACAGGGAACCAAAGGCCATTCCCTACCACAGGACCCAGCACTTCGGTGCTCTGACTCATAATATAATACCTGAAATGCCACCCAGTTCGCAATACTTGCAAACTTCCTTCTCTAGCATGTTCTTTGATGGCATTTTTTAACAAGTCTTTTGTCTTTCTTCATCCTTTTAGGTAATTCCAAATTTTCTCAAAAAATCAGAGGAACATAGCATCAAAAGAGATTGAGTTTTACAAATGAATGAGTCCCTCTGAGGACCCATACTAACATGGCTTAGCGAGCTCTGGCTGTAGTTTAAGTATATGTCACTTCAATTTCTCTGGGACATAAAAGGCCAGCTTATTTTATAGTACTTAGGTTTCATGGCATAAATGCTGTCTTTCTTAAAGGTTGCTTTTCATATTGCCTGACACTGGTTTCAATAAATAGTTTTCTGTTTACTCTGTTCAGCAAGTAACAAGATCTTAATACTGATAAAATGACATGCTTAGTAATGAGTCGTGATAATTATAAAATAATTATGGAAGACTTCATTATTTCATGGCAGGACTAAATTTTTCTTTTGCTTGTTTTGATATTTCCAACTTAAAGCCCAGATTTAAAACACGTGTGAAGTTACAACACTGAATGTGCACCAGTAGTTGGATCCAAGTGCCTCCCCTGTAACCTATATCATCAACATCCTTCACAGATTGCTACTGTGATAACACCTTAAGCTGTTGTTCCAAATGGTCACATGAAAAGATTTTTCTCAATTTATCTGTAGTTGAGGTAAAAGAATGGAAAGAAGAAATTTATACAGTCACCCTTATTCATATGAGTTTTATAGAGAGACTAGTAGCTACCTCACATTTCTGCTACCTCTGTATTAAATTCTAAGAGAAGCCAACATGAGATGTCAGAGGAAAAGGTTTGAATGTCTCCCTTTTTATGGTCTTGTTTAAAAGACTGACCACATCTCATGCTTCTTCTGTGTTTTGCACAGGTGTCTCAGTGTGAATTGCCTCCGTGGAGAGGACAATGCCAGTTTTTAACAGTGAAGCCTGTGAAGCCACTTGTTCTGTTCTTGTGACTTGGGCAGCATGGCTGCCACCACGTGTGATGTGAATTATTCAGTATTTACTGCTGTACCATTCAATGGCAAGTTCCTTCTGACAACCAGCCAGCCCATACTGGTGGCATTGCCTCAGTTCTGGGTACCTTCCTGCGATACTGACCTGCTTTCAAAGGAAAATTCAAAAGTCAAAGAACTCGACTTAAAGAGGATTTATGCTAGTGGAAAGAGGACAAAATTTATCCATTCACCTCTATACATTCAGATTTCAAATACTGTAATGAATGCTTTACCGTGCAGACAGCTGGGAGTTAAATGTTATGACAAATTTTCATACATGTCTTTCTGCCTTTCTTCTCCAGTGGCAGAGATCCATGCAGTGGGTGTCTCTGAGGTCAGGAATGGGAATCTTGGGAAACCAATGCACCTCAATCCCAGACCTTCTCCTGAAGATGTGTTCCATCGTTTTGCTGGTAATTCCCACCACCTCTAACTAGTGGCCCTTTGAAGCTCTCTGTCCTTGTTGTGCTTCGTGAACAGGCAAAAGGCGACACAAAACTCTATGTTTAGAAGCATGATGATGCAGGAACTAACTTTATTTTCAGTTAACGCTTGTCATATATTTTGTTGCGCAACGAATCTAGACTATTGGTTAAAATGAAAGACATCCCGTAATACTATAGGTTAACAAGGGAAAAACAAAAGTGCAAAAACATCTCAGAAAAACAAGGAGAAAAAAGAACAACAGGTGCTCTTTGTCAAAGTTGTTTTTCTATCTTTTCTCAAGATCTTGGCGCCTCTGCATGAGAATAAATTTTCTCACAGACACTAAAATGTTCAAAAACCTCTTCTGAACAGAGCAGTCAGCATCCACAGCTTTCAACTGAGTTCCAAGCCCCTCAACTTTTTGAACTTTCTGCGTGACCAGTGAGAATGACATCTGGTAAGTATAATTCTCTGCATTGATCAGATACAAGGTAACTTTCCTGCACCCTAATAGCTAGTGTTTAGAATGAAGATCAAGGGCTGAAGAGTAGTTTTTAATTCATACCGATCTGTTTGGTTTTTATACCTGTTGTTTATTTTAATTTCAGTCAAATTTTCAGTCTCGATCTTTCTTGGCCGCTGTGATGTCTTTTGCAATAGGTACTGAAGTGTGATTTTGTGTTGAAGAAGAAAGGTGTTTTGGACCAACAGTTTTTTAACTGCTTCTCCCCCCTTCTGAAGAACCTTGCTTTCACTTTTACATGACAGAGAGACCCTTAGTCTATATTCTTCATGCTCTTTAATCAAATATGCAACTTAATTTCAGAAAAGTTTTTTCTCTCAAAAATTAAAGCCCCCAAATCATTCTATTCTCTTTTATATGAGTATTTTGCAAACTCCAAATTCTGTTTCTTGATCAAATCATGTATAAATTCTCTAACTTTATAGAAATCATACAGCTTATGTATGGACAATATTCTAGGTATGAGAAAAAACATGACATATATAAATATGTTATACAGTTTCACATTATTCTCTACCACTACTTTCATCCAACATTTCATTTGCTCTTCAAATTCAAATGCACATTTAACTTACATCTTCACTGAACGGTTTTCAATAATTCTGAGGTTCATTTCCTGAGCTGATATGACTAATTTAGAAGCATGTGAGTGGTATGAGTGCTTAAGGTGTCTCCCTTCCTGTGTCAGCTCTTCTTGATGGTATCGCTGCTGATTTTCATCTATCACTGTGTTGTCTGTTCATTTTACACGTATATATATATTTTCAAAAAATCCTTTTTTTCTGAATAAAATTCTCATTTGCTTCTCTTTTCTCTGGTCTCACCCCCATCAGCGTAACATATGCATATCTTCCCATGGTGGGTTTTTTTTTAGAAGCTTATAGTAACACTTGTTGTCAGATACATCTTAAAACACTAAACACACTGGATGTACTGATTTACTCTTTCCCTCTCCTTTATTAGTACATTCAAAGAAATTGAAAAGATTTATTCTCACAAATCATACTGATTTAACCACTGTTATTAGATGACCTTCCATATGTTTTATTAATCTGTTTTAAAATTTCATTTCAACATTTTCAGCAAATAGTTTTTATTCCTCTGCAATTCCCTGGATCACCCATAGTATTTAAAAAAAAATATGAGTATGCTTTATGTTATATTCTAACCTTTCATTATAGGAGTTAATTTATTACTCAGAATCATTTAACAATTACCTGAGTAAACCTGAGGAGGAGGTGCTTATAGGAATTACACGTGAGTGAAGGGTGAGACTGTCACAGCTCCTCCATGCAGAAATTCACATGACAGAACTACACTGACTAATGCTCTGCACTATATACCAACTTATCATTCTGTACCATAACCATTGGTATCAAAGTATTACTTGACGAAAGGAAGCAGAAAACTAGTGCTTGTCTGGTAAGGTACCAATCAAGATGTGTGAGGGGCAAATTTTTGCCCTTAGGTATCAGCTACTTTTTAATCTTATGCAGTCACTACTGTAAAATTTAAATGAAGAAATAGAAGACAATGTTCAAAGCTGGATAGCAATAGATGAAGGAAAAGTCTCTTAGCTGACACTCGTCTTTGATGTGTGCTCATCTGAGAGAAAACTTGGTCCAGAACTGTATTTACATTTGTTCTGTAAGTATTACTGCAAGAGGGCTTATGAGTATAGGGAACATATGGAGAGGCTGGCAGGCATGGATTCCCTGGTGTGGTGGTTAGAATCTTTGCTCTGAAAAGGCAAGCTTTTAAAATTCATTTGAACACTATAAAATACACAACTAGTATGCCAAGTAAGTCTGTATTTAAAGAAGCATTATAATTGTGAAAAGGAATTAAATATTTAAAGATCTAATGCAACTTTAGACTTTAAATAATTATTCTATAAGTCTGTATGATAGTCTAACATTAAAAGCTAAATTAATTCTCAGCCCTGTCACACAATTTCTATATCAAATCGAAGAAGTTTCTTTGAATAATTTTTTTAGCATCTGGGCCTCCCTACCTCTACTTATTTATCCTTTTTAGTAGTACTTGCTCTTTAAAATTCTGAAATTTTTTCTGGTTTCATAGAGAGAACAATTCCCCTCCTCAAGGGGTCTTTCCATTGCAAGATGTCCTTCACTTAGACTAAGTTTCATCCACAATCCATCAAAATCACCGGGACAAATTTTAACAAATTTCAGTGGATGTTACAGCATATGTTGGAAACATGTAGCTAACTTCTAGGTCCTTTGTCCTGATCATATTTAAACCATCAGTGCCATTTAAAATAGCATTTACACTGAAATACTTGATGAATCACAGACTGAGTGTATCTAGATTTCTTTATCAATGTAAAATATAAAATGACAACTAAATACATTTTATTGAACTTGTCTAATATTGTAATTATTTCTACTATTTAATATAAAAGTCAAGACTATTCTCTCTGTTAAACTTGGATTTACATATATATATATTATTATACATTATTATCAAAAGGAGGTCTAAGGAGAACCTCCATCCTTAGAATCACAGAATAACTAAGGTTGGAAAAGAACTCCAAGATCATCAAGTCCAGCCTTCAACCATACCATCATACACACTAAATTATATCAAAGTGCCACATCTACTCTTTTTTTGAATGCTTCCAGAAATGATGACTCCACCACTTACTGGGGAGCCTGTTCCAATGCTTAACCACTCTCTCAGTGAATAAATTTTCCCAATATTCCATCTGAATCTCCCTTAGTGCAACTTGAGGCCATTTCCCCTTGTCCTGTCTCTAATTGCCTGCATAGTGATAAAGGATTAGCAGAAGGCTGAGGAACTTAAAGCCTTTTTTGCCTCAGTATTTAATAGAAATACCAGACATTGCTTTGGTACCCAATAACCTGAGATGGAAGAAGCGGTGAGGAGCAGAATAAAACTCCCATAATCCAAGGAATGAGAATGTCCAGAGAAGAGCAACAAAGCTAGTGAAGGATCTTATGAGGACTGGTTGAGAGAGCTGGGGAAAAGGAGGCTCAGGGCAGACTTTATCACTCTCTACAGCTACCTCAAAGGAAGTCGTAGCAAGGTGGGAGTTGGTCTCTTCTCTAAATGAAGTTGGACATTTTTTCATACACTCAGAAAAAGTTATTTTATTCAGAAAAAAAATAAACTAGATGTAAACTGCAGGAATTTTTTTTTTTAAAGATTGATCTTAATTATATTAGCTTTGTATTCCAAAAGAAAGGATGGTGACATTTATGAATATTAGACTTCTAGAAGAAAACTGAAGCAAATTAAGCCATTAGTCATTTGAATATCTATTTCTGGATGGGAGATCAGTTTATGCAAGGATGAGGGATATGTACATCACTGGAGAAGCACAGTATCTAATGTTACGGCTTCTATGCAAGGACCATGAAGAAACCACTCCATTTCACTGCAGCAGTGACTCACAATGGAAGTAACAGACTGCACAGAAAGGACTATTACAAATTACTATTATAAATTATCAGAATGGTACTACCCATAGGATTTCACTTTTTGTATGTGTTATATTTTTTCTTTATCACTCTGGAAAACAAATACCATATATCACCCTCTTGTTATCAGAACATTATTGTTCTTGGCTTTAATTTAGAACACTAGTTAAAAATGTTTGAAGTTAATTTTGGTCAGTTGACCTGTTTCCTCTTACCTAATTTTCTGTTCTGCTCTCTTCTATTCTATGCTATTCTATTCTATTCTATTTGCACAACATCCTTTAAACTACTTTAGTATCTGACTGCCTTCTGAAAATGCACTAACTGATGTTACTAACATCTGTCATGTGTAGTTGATTTTCCCTCTCATCTTCTCTGCAGGGACAGGATGAGAAAGAAAATGAACCACACATTGTGTGTGCAATGTAGTGTTATATGCATATGCATTATGATGGAGTCTTTAATTACATACTCTCATCTTGTTTTCCCACAGGACCCCTGCCTCATTCAGTGCACAGGACAGACACATGTGAGAGATTTCAGAGTGCATCCACCAGTTTAGCAGATCCTGATGTGTTTTTTTCATCTGATATAGTGCTTTTAACTATGTGTTTCTTCTTCTCAGGGTCTTTTTTTCATCTTCAATAATAGAAATAATATTATATAATAATAGAAAATATTATTGATATTTTCTATAGAAAGAATAGCAAAAGATTAATCATAATAAAATTAAATAAAAATCAGGTATTAATTAGACCTGAAAACAATATGTAGTTAATTCTCCAAGCCTCAGTGCACCTTTACATATAATCCCAGTGTGGGATTCAGGAAGAAAATACAGGTGATATTTTTCCCACCTGCTCCACCCTGCCTGAAAATTGGGGTATGTAATTGTGAATCCGTGAAGCTGGAGGAAGCAAGAATGCTGGCAGCATGGAGGGTTTGAACGAGATAATCCTGTTTCCACTTGGCTTGAACTTTTATCATATCTGTGTCATCTGCAATCATACATTTTGCGAGTAACCAGTTAGAGCTAATTTGAAGTCCTCTCTGTTATTGTCTGGTATGTGATATGTGCAACTCTTTGAGTTACCTTATATCATAAGCTTGAAATTAAGTTATTCAGAGTACAAGTAATCTCTCAAAATACTTATTAATTTGGGATCAAACGGCTAAGAAATATTATTTGTTATCTGGGAGTTTTTTCCCCCCCAAAGAAAAACTGAGTTTTTTCTTTTCACTTATTCCTAATCAATGAGCTGATATTTTTGTGGGTTACATTTTCCTTTTCTTTTCTTTTTCCCTTACAATGCATAAATGTGTAAGGACAAGAACACTGCAGATCAAACATATATATATCATGCATCTTTTTCCTTTTTCTGCTTACTATGTTAGTTCCATTTCCTTTTAAATAAAATAAGCTTCCATATTTTACAGCAGGTAACTATTTTGTCATTTTGGAATGTCTTCAAAACCGCTTTTGACTGACTATCATAAACTTTTGTCTAAATGAAAGCAGACATGGTTTTCTTTTAATGAAATAATATTAAGATTTTATTTTTATCTCTTGATAGAAACCTTGTCATTTCATTGATACTACTGCTAATTTATAAAGGTAAAAATTTCCATTCTGCAATTGTGTGCAGTAGTTTCGTACAAAAATGGGCACGGATGCTGGCTTGTATGCATGTTTTGCAAGTAGTTGCCTACAGTAGTAGATTAACTCCATCTGTTAGTCCACAGGCAGGGCCATTTGAATTTTGCCTGTGAAATCTGAACCCAGGCTAAAGAGGGAGTCTGAAGTCAAATCTTTTTTTAACTTCAGATTGTCTGAGCCAATATAAATGTATTGCAGTATGGAAAGGAGCCCTTTTAAATCCTTTTCAGACCAAACTTGGAAATGTTTGAACAGCTTAAAGCTTTTAACCTTGAATCTCATTGTAGCTTAATGGGGTGTTTTTGTTTGTTTGGGGTTATTTTTATTCTTGGTGGGTGAGGAAGGTATCCAGATTTTTCTTTTCAGCCATGGATCTTTGATCTCTGCTCCTTTGCAGAGTGATTCCACTGCTTGTTCCAGCTGCAGTACACCTATCTTATGAAGCATAGTGCAAAATTGCACTGCTTGTACATGTGACTCACTATAAAAAAATTTTAAAAACTTACATTTGCACTGGAAGATTTTCAGTTCATAAAAGGTAAAGCGTAGATTTATAAAGCCCTGATACATCTAAATCCAGGCCTTTGGGAGACATATGTTTACTACCTGGATTGTATATTTGTCTTAATACCAAGAAGCCTGAGTGCCCGTTCCTGAATGTTTGGATGCACTGCAAACAGCTATCAAAGTAAATATTACATGTCTGCTTATGAGCATTTTCAGAGCAGTTATGCGATATTTGACTGGATTTTTCTCTTACTGAGTAAATCCCCTCCAAATGTTCATAAGTGTTAGCTTAGAAGTGTATAGTGACATAAATACCATAAACACAGCTGTTACAGGGAAAATGTATTTCACAGGTCCAACACTGAAGATTTCTGTTTGATAAAAAAAGAAAGTTTTAAAAACATTGATGATGTTGTGAAGACCTCATTCCTGCTTTGCAGAGAGTAAAGCTGCATGCCTGTTTGATGGTCATTTTTCTGAGATGAGTGAAGAGGAATGTTGGCTAACTGTGAAGAGAACAGAGGAGTCCTTTCTGCCTTTTGGTGTGGTGTATATAGTGTCTAGAAGGGGGGCAGGCAGAGGGTAGGGGGAAGCTTTGCTATCCAGCCCTCTTTTTCCTTCCCCAAAGCAATTTGGGATTTTCTATTTCTGTCACCACTCTTATCAGCACGAATGTACACATATCAGCACTCTAACAAAAACTACAGACATGCATACTCCCTGCCAATCCCACAATCTCCCTGTCCAGTCTAATAATTACAAGGTCTTCCAAAGAAATACCTGGATAACAAAGAAGCTGGTATATCATCCTGTATTATCCTGGTATATCATCCTGCTGCAGGGCGTGAGTTTATGAGACAACAGTGCCATCGTTTTTGATACTTTTTTTACTTGCATTCATTTTAGACTATTTAAAATATGATGTGTGTCAGTAGTATGCTTAAACTGCAGCTTTTACTGCAAGAGGAGTGCACTGCTATTGACAGGCATTTCTGGTAGCACAGTAGGTTTTCTACTGAGTTTTTTGCTTCCTTATTTCCTTTAAAAATTCTTCTCTCTCAGTTTTGGTGGCTTAAAGTTCATCTTTGCATAGACAGTTAGAAATAACTTTGCTAAAACCATATTTCTCTTACACAAATCCCAGATGTGGGAGAAAACATACTGCATCCGTTTTTTTCAAGAACATAGAATCTATTTCTACTGTACTCATATTTTAGAAGTCTGGAGATCTCCTTTGTTTTAAGAAAACAAAGCCTTGCAGGTAACAATTTAGTTAGATTGAAAAATTATTTATCTTCTGGGTAATTCAAAAGGTTCACAATGTTTAAATGTAATTTTTTACTGAGCAGCAGCATCATGTCATAACACAGCTTTTTCTTTTCAGTCCCTTTTTTATAAACTATAAAATGCCTTCCTAGTACCTCACATCATTCTAGTCAGTCTTTTGAGTTTAACATCAGAAAAGAATAGAAAAGGAGAAAGTAAATTCAATAGCACAGAAAGGCTCAGCCAAGACTGCTGAAGTCATTGGAATTCCTGATACTTTCAGCATGTATCCTGTTATACCGACAGGCATAAACCAGCATCACATGCATGCTATCATTTAAACTATTGCTGAAATTGGCATGGCCTGATGGTGCTCCACCTGTCCAGTTTTGTGTGCATGTATCACTAAATAAATTCTAAACTCATCTCTTACATAGCGCTTTTAATCCACAGAGCTCAAAAGCCCACTTCACAAAATACGGTTGAGTTTTTTTGGTTTTTTCTTTTTAGCTGGGAGTAATCTGGAGTAAGAAGATAATTGATTTGCTCTAGTGACCCAGAAAATCATTGACATAAGGTAGAATTGGACTTTAACTCAGACCCATGATGACCACTTTCAATTTACCTCACTGATTTGGTGGGAATACTTTTATGAGAGTTCAGTAATACTTATACACATTTTATACATTTTATGTTGCCGGTTTTACTGCCTTTGTAAAGACTTATATCACTTTTTTTTGCCCCTCCCCCCTTTTTTTTTAATGTGAGAGAGAAAGGAAGGCATATTTAGAGAGCCCATATTCAGCTAAAGAAATGTTTTAGTTTGGCAAGATTTTTGTAAAGTTTTTTACTGCTTAATTCAATAATTTCTCAATTATTGTGTATGCTACACCTTATCTGTTAATTTGAAATTTTTTTTCTGGGTATATATCTTTGGCATTGATGGGCAAACACTTTACTTGTACCATTTTTATGCAGAATTTTGAATAACTATTATTTTCTATTTCCTAGGTTTACTTAACCTAATGATGCCTTAATAATAAACTTCACAATTTCAGTATTCTTAGATTAATTTGTTTTCAGTGTGTTGTACATGAAAAATTTGTTGGTGTTTGTCTTTTCTAAATCTTAAATATATCACCAAAATTAATATTTGCTCAAAACAATTGAAATAATGAGCGAAGATACAGTTACAGATCTGGGATATGTTGTGACATTCATGTAGAGAGTTATATATTCAGTTTAATTTCTGAATCCCAAGAGTTATTTCTTGATTTTCTCTAGAGTAGCTGAAAGCAGAATAAGCCTGTTTATTAGCCTTAGATAAACACTCTATGTTAATATGCTCACAGGTTGTCAATATTTTTTTTCTTATTAGTTTTATTCCTATCAAAATAAATATATTTTAACAAAACCACACCCTTTTACAGATCAGAAAATACCCTCTACAGGTAAATTTTATTGCTTCAACAAAGAATGCATCATGATTAAAGATATGAAATTTCAGTCTTCAAAGTTCACATTTCGACTAGTATTCAACCCATTAAACAAAGAATGCAGTTCTACTGCTATTCAAATTACTGTATTTTCTATTTAGATTGTCATGGTATTCAGTCAAGACTACTAAAGATAGAATTGGAACATCAATGCATGTAGTTTGGTTCCTTTGTCAAACAAATTCAAATGTTCAATATCTGTGCCACCTGTTAAAGGTGTTTTCTCACTCTGTTTAAGAGCTGAGAGAGAATTTTATTAGTCTTTGGTTTCCTAATGGGAGGTTACAGAGAAGACCTACCAGACTCCTCTCAGAAGTGCAAAGTACAAGTGACAGATACAGCAAGCTCTGAATAAATATTAGTGAAAAAATTTGCAATGATAGTGGTTAAAGAAGGGGAGAGGTACCTCAGTTAGGTCTCTTGGTATTTTGTTTGGTTGCTTGGTTTTTGTTTATGTTTTTATTTAATGGCATGGATAAGTATGATTGTATCATTAAACATCATTGACATAAATATATTTATGTATAGCAGTCAGTGAACAATTTAGCCTGAATGTGAATATTCTTCCCACACACATTCTGCTTCTGAAGGTCCCCAGCTTTTGATTTCATCTTTGAATGTGTTTATCCAGATGTAATAAAGATCACTTTCCGTTATTTTAACATCATAATTACCTAAAGACGCAGTCCTTCAGGCTGTGCCAGTTTTTATCCAGAATAGATAATGTCTCTCTGTTTGAAGGATCTACTAATACTTTCCCATAATTTCAAGTAGAAAATTATCTCTGCATTGGTAGTTGTCAAGATATATAGACATAAAAAAACCCTCTCTGACATCAGTGGCTAAATCTGAAAGATGTTACTTAGCTATACAAGTATTTATGGGAACCAGTTAGTTATTTGATGTATGTTTCAGAGCCCAGAACAGTAAAGAGAAGTTTTATTATTGATTTTTATTGAAAGAAGAATCAGAGTTTGAAGGGATGAGTTTGAACCAGTTAAATGACAAAAGAGAAGCTACTCTTTGCTCCCTCAAACAATGCTCTAATAAAACATTAGGTATTTCCAGATCAGGTGGTATAATAAGAAAGCAGATGAGTGGAAAAACACTTTATATTTCAGAGCATTCTAAAATTATACTTCTTCTGTGATCTTGTTTTAATTCATCATTGAACATATCTTTTTAAACTACTCTTATTTCTGCAGAATACTGTAGGCATTTCCATTGGCATCCCAATGAGGAAAGGGGATATGCTTGTAGTACTCCATGCTAATTCATATAGATAGGATGAAATACTTTGAAATTCTCTAGCGCTCCATTTTCAATTGTTTTGTCTGACATATTAAGTAATTAATTAAATTCCACTCACTGCACCAACATTTTATGGTTAAAAATGTACCAGCAGGAACACCACATCTAAAAAGTTATAAAAAATAAATTAGAGTGCAAAATCACAACTATTGGTGTCTTTACCATGTGCATTAAATCTGTTCCTTCCCCCAGCAGGTCCATCCTGGCTCACAGGTTTCTAAAATTACATTTCTACTGCTACTTTCTGTTTCATTTACCTTCACAGCACAGCAAGGTTGTTTGTTAGGATTTGGTTGGTTGGTTTCTTTGTTCAATTGGATTTGTTCATAGAAGTTTGGTTGTATTGATGAAAACACATAGAATACAACTCTAGGAAGGGGATTGGTCATAAAACATTCCCCCTCCAACAGCTGAGATTCAATGGCTCTTGGGTTGAGGTCACAAATGTAAAAAAAAGAAATCATTAAAATAGGGTCAGATGACAAACAATGCATTCAGATGAATAATCCCATTTGTTGAAGAACAAAAAAGTTTTCCACATACTTGTGTGCAGGACAAGGGCTTCTAGAAGCACAGAAGGATCAGAATGTAATTTGTGCATTTAAAATTAAGAAAGGGCATATTTTTCTTTCCTTAATCAGCTCTCTCACGACTGTATCTTATCTGACATTTTTTCATTGTATGTTGATGAAAAGATGTGCAGGAGTTTACTTCCTTATCTTAGAGTCTTCTGTCATCAAAGGCTGTTCTGCACCAGGAATATTGCAATCCACCGCACAGTACACATTGTATCATTATTTGTCAGCAACTTACCAAAAAATATGAACACTGGTTTTTTTACATATAAATACTAATTAGTTGTCATTACAATCTGTCTCCTCTGTGTTATAAGGATTTTCATGACAAGACAAGGAACCACTGTTTCTAGGGGCCCCCACGAGGTAGAATCTCTGTATATAATTAAAGAAATATTTATTTTAAGGTATACAGTGTGTTAAGTGGGGATGTCTTATAGTGCCTTGGTTTTTAGAGACAACATGGTGATGGAACTTGTCATTGTACTCAGCAATTAAGGAAGATTTCAGTAGTATAATAAAAGTAGGGCCTCTTATAAATTCCTTGATTTAACAAATTACACAAGGGATTTACTACGCAAAGCTATCTAAAGAAACAAAGCATGCTGTGGTCAGGGTTTGAAAAACAAAATAAATAAGCAGATAAGAATTCATATTTAACTTGAATCTTATATCCTGAGCTAAACTCTAATTCTGCAAGAAAACAAGTTTTCAAACTTTCCTGACAAAGTCTGAGGGATAATAAGGTATTGGGGCTTTATGTGTTACTCTTTAAACGATCCACCTCTAAAGAGTACAAAACCAGGATGCAATCTTAAACTTGAAGTGCTCTGTTTTTGGGCTATGCTTATCATTAATTTTAATGGAAATTGCACATACACATTAAGAGAAATATATAAACCCATCTCCTTCAGTTTCTCATTTTGTAACACAATAAATGCAGAGCCATATGGTATTTTTTAATGGAATACACATTTGATCATCTCTGTTGATTTATATAGATTTCCTAAAATGTGGTTTAAAAGTGAACACATCAGAATACATTTGTTAAAGAGGAAATTCACTACTAGTTCTAGGCATAAATTTAAGGAATGTTTTTAATGACTAAAATATTTATAAACTCTGCTACACTTATTTTATATAGTGAAACCATGTTTGTTGCTAGATTCCTAATATTAGAAAGATCTCATCTGCATTTTAGTAGAAACACTAAAAATACTTTTTTATGTTTCAAGTTTATTCTAAACTGCTGTTTTGGATTGCTGTCCTTCATAAAAGGCATGAACTAAAAAAGTCTTAGAAATATAGATATCATCTTTGAGAAATTGCTTTTAAACAGATAGGATGTGTCATCAGGACAAAGTACCACATGCCATTAATTATACATGGTTCAAGTTCTAAAATTTAATCAGATACAGATTCAAACTGATATCTTGGTATGTTATCACAAGAGGATACAAGAGGTGAATATGAACATCTCTTGTGCTTTTAAAGATATACTTCACATAGCTGCCTTCACTATGGGAGCTTTTGTGACTATTCAATGGCAATCATTTCTGCTTCAGAACAGAGTAGAAAAATGCAGAGAAAGTTTAAGAGATCCTTCAGAAACAGTCTCTGCTGCTGCTGACAGAAATCACAGCATAATCTACTTGCTACAGAAAAAAACAATAATAAGATTATTATTCTCATAACAGCCATAGAGGCTTTGCCTTTAGCACTGAGGATCATTGAAGACATTGTAAATGGTCTGAGGAAACATTGCTAGTGGAATCTTCCACAGAAATTTAGAATCAAAACCCATGTAGCTTTCCTAGACAATAAAAATCTCTCAAAAATCTTCCAAAATTGAAACTTCAGCTAGCGTGTTTATGAATTGTATCATCAGACTTTAGATGTGAAATACCTTACCAAATTTCCTGTTTGTAAACTTATGTATTCTAAGCAAGCTACTACTTTTCATTCAAATACTCTGATACCTCTCTGATTCAGTAAATCTTATTAAGATTAATGGATTCTGTTTAACGTCCTAAAGACAGCTCCAGAGAAAACAAAACTGCACAACCTCTAAGAGGATATGCTGAAGTATAAAGGCTGAACACTGAATTGTGCACACTTCTCAGTCTTTGTCGATGATCAGGGACAAAGATATCTGCTCCCTAGGAATTGTGCTTCTCTCAGGGTGTGAATATTAGATGATGTACTAGATGATGTATTAGATGATGTAATCATTATTAGATGAATAATTAGATGATTAGATGATTTTTCTAAAATGAGGAGCCTTTTTTACTACCAAAACTGACTCATCAACATTTTTGAAAAGATGATTTTCATTGTGGCCCATTACATTTAAATACTGGACAAAACTCAAATTTAGCATTATCTTATTATCAAGCACAGCTCATATTTAAAAGCAGGAGCTGTACATTATTTAAATAAAGGAAATATCTACAAGAAAAGAAAAAATTACCATGGTTATTTGAAAACAGCGAATTAATGATATATGCCTCTTAGGACCACCTCATTTCTAGCACAAAAATTAATGTTTTTTGGCAAACCATTGAACTATAATCACCATCAAAACATCATTTAGGAGACAAGGTTTCCTGTGAAATAGGTGGAGTCATTTGGCAGAGAACCAACTACAAAACCATGATATCAACACCAAAACATGCAGAGAGCAAACTGCATTTGCTGCAAGACAGCAATTTACAGGAAATCTTTTTACTGTCTCACATATGAATAATGTATGTCTATTATCCTGCATCTTACAAGCACATTGCTATTTTTTTCAGTATTGAAACCAATCTAAGATTTTCAGAACATCAGTACAGTGAGGACTATGTGCAATAGGGGAACTACACTGATGGCTTCTATAATGCATCACCTGAAGAATGGTTAGAGGAGACAAGGAAAAGAAGTAGTTTTGAAAAGGTGTGTCCATAAACTTATTCTTAGAAAAGCCCCCCAAACCAAACACCTTCTGGATTCCTTGTTTCCTATTCTTAACAGTTTCTGCTCCTCATTTCATTGCAACATTAGTACAATTATAGAATCATTTTGGTTAGAAAAGACCCTTTAAATCATCAGGTGCAACCATAAATCCTATATTACAAGTTCACCTCTAAACCATGTCCCTAATCACCACATCTACATGTCTTTTAAATACCTCCAGGGACGGTGACTCAACCATCTCCCTGGCAGCCTTTTCCAATGCTTGATACTCCTTTCAGCGAAGAAATTTTCCCTAAGTTCCACTCTTTACCTTCCCTGGTGCAACTTGAGGGTAGTTCTTTTCATTCACTTGCTACTTGGAAGACACCCACCTCACTGTAACCACAAAAATATTGACAGAAAACACCACACAGAGTTAGGTCATGAATCTCTGCCTCAGTTTTCCATCTACATGACTGAAATGGAGTGACATTGCTAGCTAAGAAAAATGCTTCCAAATTACATACCAATTGAATTTTCAGTCAAAATGTACTGAAGCTCAGATGAAAATCTTACCCACAGCTTTCCTGGCTAATAAGAGTTCAGAAACCTGCAGTATATCTCCACAGAAAAAAAAAAAAGTGACTAAGAGCATGATAAGCAATTGGAAAATATTAGGATGTCTAAAAAGTCTCAGACAAAGTCATGTGAATTTGAGAAACCTCAAAGGGACTTGTATTAGTAAAGATAAAATCCAATCAAACTCCGAGTTTCAGCTATGGATAAAAAGAAAATGGACTTTCAGACGTGGACTACAGAAAAAAAGACATGATAGGTAATCTGAGATTAGGAAGGACAGGGAAAAAAAAGGAGGTACAAAACAAATACATGGAGAATGACACTGGAGACATGTTTAGAAATAGTCAATTTATGAATCTTGTTCAGGACGGTAGGTGGTGAAAGTGACAGTGCTTAGTGCTGTGTATTTCATGGCTGAATTTAACAGGCAACTCTGATTAACAGCAGTTCAATGCAGTGATTTCTACAGTATGACAATATTTTCAGTAGAACAACAGATTTATGTTCTAAAAACTACTATTCAAAGCAAGCTATCATATATGAAAAAGAGAAAGCAATTTTATTACAGGGGTGATTTTTTATTGTCTTGCTGGATACTTAATCATAAAAAGTTAGCACCACCCGAGTGTAAATCTACCCCTTTTCTTTTTTTGAGTTAACATTTAAATTGCCTATCTCACAATTTCATGTGTTTTAAAACAGTATTGTGATCAATCAGATGTATGAACATGCACTATTTAACATTACACAAACTACTTCATATTTGCAACCAGTATTTTTAGGACAAAAATTAAGAGATCCAGGAATAGATTGTAATGAAACAAAATGCTTAGTGAAAACTAGGAGTGTTTTACTTCTTGATTTACAGGTTTTGGTACAGGACTGCAAATGCTAGACATCTGTACTATATTAATTTCCCAAGAAGTAACTAAAATTGTTGATGAAGTTGAACTTCACATTCACTTTAAATTTCCCAAAGCAGTGAAACTCTGCCAATTTCTGAATTTTAGCCAGATGTGATATGTGGCTTGCCCCCAGGATCTGATGGATTTCCCACTGGCTGGTTTAACACAGCCAAGAACCTATTTCTGTTATGTGTTTGGAGAATCCAACATGTTCCTGTCCAGAATTGCAACTGTAACTGAACAATTTATTGCTTGCATTATCTTTATCCTGCTCTTTACTCAGATAGAAGAGTGAGTGAGACAAGAAGAATGCCATCTCTCCTTACTTAAGGTAAAAAAGGAAGGTGAAAATGTGGGAGTAGGTTAGGTCAGCACACACTTGGTACACTACCTCATTCATGGCTAAAATATTCTCAGTTTATTATTGTGTCACATTTCAACAGCAAAACACCTCAACCTTTCTACTTAAAAGTACCTTGCAGAGCTGAAAGACAGACAGACCAAAACACTCAGTGCTTCCTGATGTCTTTAGGACATAGAAGGAACGGAATGTCACAGCTTGAGAAAGAAAAAATGTGTTGTCTCCTTTTTAAATGTTGTATGTGGTAAAGCCTCTGGCCTGATACTGGAGTTGTTCAAAACTTTTCTGGTAGTCTTATCAGTTACGGTAAGAGCAGGTCTGAAACATTTATATTTTATTTGTGTGTCGTAACATCTAAGGTCAGTAATCACAGAAAAGGATTTTGTTGTGCTAGACATCATTCTAACATGGAACAAATGTGTAAACTGTTATTTTCCAGGCTGTCATTCCTTTTGTTCCAAATCCTGATACACTGGCAAGTGATAATAAATCAGCTCAGACATACCACAGCCGTCATTAGCATATAACATTCCATATTTAGGATGATCCACAGCCCTAAAATGGAATAAATAGAAACAGAATACATGGGAAAATTAATCCTTTATATCCATAAAAGTTCTACATGCATTTTAAAAAGACACAAACCATACACACCAGTTCAAATATATGTTAATATTATCATTCTCTCTAAAGTCAGATCTATTGTAGCAGCATTAAAATGTTTTTATGCGTGTCATGAGGTCAGAGCCCAAAGTTAATGTTATGCTGGGAGCCCGAAGGCAGAGGCTCTGTGACCAGGTGTTATCTTTCTGAGGCCTGTTGTCAAAGGAGGGAGGTTTTGGCTAGAGTGATCCTATGACAAACAACGTCATTCCAAACTGGGAGATGGCTTCTTGGGAAAGTAGGCAGGTTTTGTAAGAGCTGTTAAAGGGGCACATGGGGGCTGAAAAGGAAAGAGAAGGTAACAGTGCACTCACGACTGCTGTATGCTTAGTAAGGAGAGGCTTAGTCAGCCATGTCTCCTGAAGGTGATCTTCATGGTCCTTTCCTGCATCATTCTTCCAGCTGGTGACAAAAACTTCTCCCAGAAAAGGAAAGACACAGAATTCAGGCAATGTGCTACTGACAAAACAGAGCAAGTGAAGAGGCAGACTCAGTTATAGCTCATCAAGAGCATTCTCTGTTTTCTCCTTTTCTTCTTAATATCATTCTGAAAGTAGACCACAGACATGGTAGCTCGCATGGTTTAGCTCTGCAGGAGAAATTGTAGGCTCTTTGATTCTGTTTTATAAAACAAACCATATGTCAGAGAAAGTAGTAAGAAAGGCAGGGAAGGCACCACAGAAAGCAGGCCAGACTCACTCACCAATGTGCATTCCACGAAAGACTTGTGTTGGAAATGACAGAAAAGCATACATTAATCTGGAAATCTTTCTCACTATGAGGTCTAAAAAGCAACTTATTCTGCCTCAAAATAACATAGTTCAAGGTCTAAAATAAATAGGTTTGGTATATTATCAACCACAAATATTTATATATACATAAGTCTGGTCTGCCAAAATATCATGGAAATTGTATGTGATGAAAAACATTTTACAGACAGACAAAATTAGTTTTGTGGTGCAGGGTTGCCATAATTACCCTTTATGGCAGTGGAAGTTCTGTTTAGGTAATTGGCAATAAGGACTAAATACCTGATAGTCTTAAGCTAAAAACAAGTTGTTCAAAGTGCCTCTGTGGGTACTGCCTATGCCAGCAACATTTGCTAAAATATTAAAATAATCTCTGCCAGACAGAAATATCATCTAATGGAAAGCCTGTTTGGACATAATACAAGAGCTGCAATTCATATCTTGAATAAGAATCAGAAATGAATTTTGATTCTCAAGCATTTTGCAAATTAGGCTCTAGCTATTCAGCTAGAAAATACCAAATGTTCTGTTCCTTGACATAAATAGCTTTATTTTATTTTAAAATGCTCATATTGACTGTTACCTTAATAACCAGTAACTTTAAAAATAGCTAAATTTTTAAAACTAAGGGAAAAATTCTGTTTATGTAGTGATGGTTAAATAAGAAGCAGGACACCAAATATAAGAACCACACTGGTCTTTGCAAGTGGAATAGAATCATAGAACAACACAAGTTGGAAGAGATCTTGGAAGGTCTGGTCTAACCTTTCACAGGAAATGGAGTCTAGATGAGATCATCTTGTAAACCCCTTGTGTTGGGAACTCTACCATGCCCCCAGGAATGTTGTTGCAGGGAATGATTGTTAGCACTGTAAAAATGTTTTTCTTATATTGAGATGAAACCTCTCTCCTTGCAGCTTGTACCCATTGTGCTTTGTCTTCTCCTCTGTCCCCTTTAACCTAGGATACTGTGATGGGGTCTCCCAAAACTTCCTCTTCTCCAGGGTGAGGTGATGTAGCTCCTTCACTCTTTCCTCAAAGTGCAGGTTCTCCAGCCCTTTGGTCATCTTCATCAACTCCTTTGGACCCTTTCCAGTCTGTCCAGGTCTTTCTTGAATTGTGGGACCAAGACTGGACACAGAACTCCAGGTGCGGCATAAGAAGTACTAAGTAGAGTGGAGACATAAAATTGGCAATTTTGGAAATTTGCATCATCATTCCAGAGGACAGAATTGGGACAAAAAATTCATAGAGTTCAGTATAGAGGTGGACATATCCACAACTCCTAGCTTCATTCCTTTCTTTTCAAAGTCAGAAACAGACTTAGTTGAATGGCAATTAAAATATATTCTTCCTTCATATATAGGACAACTCATGCTCAGTGTAGTTTGAAAGAACCTGTTCATGGAAATGCATCTTCACTGTGAAGGAAAGCAAAGACATCTCACAGGTGCCTTCATGACAGCCACAAATACAGATTGCCTCTGTGGCCTAACACACAATTTACGCTTGTTTGATTTGCTTATAAATTAAAAAAAAATTAAAATCTTTTGTATTTTACAAGTAAGAGTAAAATTAATTATCTATTGCATCTTTTCCTGAAAGTTAAATTTCTGATTTAGACTTTGGCACATTAGGGCTTTTATGTTATTATTTTTTACTTTTACTAGCTTTAAATTCTGCCATTCACCACACTTGGAAATTATAACAACAATCTAAATTTTCACATTGTAAAAATATTTATGCCCTGAGGCACAAAATATTTTGTCATTTATTCAAAATCTCATTTAAATGATAAATATGATCAACATTTAATCATTTCTTTAGAAAATAACATTAAAGCATGCCAAATTTTCAATGAACTTATTCATTCTGATTCTAATAAGCTGAACAACTTGTTTTGGCTGCAGCTATCTTTTTTCCATATGGAAGTGCTTCCACTAGCTTTCTTCCAGATTATGTGGTTGAGAGGAGGATGTGGAGAAAAGTCCTATGCTGTTTTTTGTGGCACAAATTCATTTTGAGGACTGAAACATGCAATGTAAATTGCTCTCAGTAAGCCTGCACCCCGAGGGCACATTTTGGCACTACCACAACCAAATCTGTACCTTAACAATCTGTGTCTAAGTTCATGAAGTATTATAACAGGTTCAAGGATGCACACAGTTTAACTAAGCACGTGTCTGCAGAGACAGCAGGCAGCTTCTCTTAGGTGCATTGCACTACTGCCACTTCTTCAGAGCTGGGCACAAAGGCAATTTTAGCAAGTTTAAGACAGAAAAGAAAGGCCATGCTACAGCAAAGAGACCACATAGAACAGTGTAATGGAAAGAAAAATTACTATAAAAGAAATAAAAATCTTGTTTTCTAATTACCTAAATGAAGAGGAAAAATAGCTTTTATATAAAATAAAAATAAAATTACTACCAATAAAGATGCATAGTTAAGGTGCTATATCACAAGCCGAATTTAAGTCCTACTAAGACTCAGCTCTAGAAAAAGAATATGTCTTACTTCCCCATAGTTTTAAATACAAATTTCTGAAATCCATTTTGTACTAAACCAATGATACTATTGTGCAGTTGGCTGTCAGCCTGAATGAGCACCATGCTACTATCTCTGTTTTCACCTTCTATCCAGGATATTGGTCCTCCCCTCACAGACTCAATCCATGATGGAGAAATTAGAACAGAAAATTTCCACTAAGAAACATTTATTGTTGAACAAAGACTTTTCTGTCCTATATGATGACATTTGCACAGACATCAGAAGAAACTGAGATTTGAGTTGAAAAGACAAAAGGTAAGTAAATTGCTTCCATAGCCATCCTAGAATATGGCATTACTGTGTCATTTCCTTGTTCTCTTCTTTAGATTTTGAATTATCAACTGTCACACTTTAGGGAGCAGAGTAAGCACCAGTAAATTAAGGAGACCACCTGGAAAAGGCCAATCCTAAATGTAATAAATGTTTGTGGAACAGAGATCTGTAAGGAAAAGAACATCTTCCAGATGACCATGCTATATCTGGTATGCACAAATTTCTGACACATACATGGGAAAATAGTTGTAGAACTAGGTAAGAGAAGAAAGCAATGAAGAAGTGAAAATAATTTCCTAAATGTCCCAAGATGTCTCAATAGATACTGTCATTGTGATAATAGTTATCTCAATGTAGGGAATCATACAGATTACACTGTATAATTGTTTTAACAGAATGAATACAAAAATGAAGCAATTTTCAAGAACTGGAACACACTTATTAAAAGTTTATGTGCATTGAACCACAAAATGGAATATGAAAGGAATAGAAAAAATTAATAACAGACAGAAAACCCAGTCTACTGAAGGAATAAACTCTTACAGACAAGAAAAAAATGCAAAGGAAAAAAAAAAAAAGACAAACCACCCTTGCTAAAAATTAATTCTTTTAAGTATTTTTCATGTGCATCTCATCAAATTATTCTTAACAGAATAGCATTCATATGTGTATATGGAATAGAAATAGCACTGTAATGAATGGTGGTAGAAGTGCAAAATCTTCAAAGACTAAGAGCAATAACTGAAGCATTTGAATGCTAGCAAAATTTATCTGAGCTATTTTCAGTTACTTTCAGACCTGTGACACTGATCAGGAAACCTCTGAAGAACAACCTCCCTTGTGAGAATATCATACTCTTTTTTTGGTCAGCTTAAAACACTGGAGTGGAATTTCAAATGTCTTAATTGCTGTCCTGAACTCATGAACCTGGCAAAGTCAATGGAAAAAGTTCTCCTATTGACTTCAGTAGGAGGGGCTCAGATCTTGTAGCAAGCATTTTAGAAAAGTTCTATGCATTGTGAGAGTGTTTTTAAGGTATTTTGGCACTCTTTATAGCATTGGCCTTTTCTCTTCAGGTTTGATTTATTTTCCAAAACTACAAGAGGCACAGAACTTTTCACTTGATCTAGGTCCCAGTCTACTGAAAACCGGCTAGCATTTTACCGGTTTTCAAGCAGGGTAAGAAGGATGATGCTGGAACCTACAGACCCGTCAGTTTCACTTCAGTGACTGGTGAATTTATGGGAGATGTTGAAAAACATTTGAAGGATAATGCAGTTTTCAGTCACTGAAGGACAACACAGTTTTCAGTCACAGCCAGCATAGCTTTGTGAGGGGAAAGTCCTGCTTGTCAAATCTGATTTTCTTGTACAGTAACCCACCTAGGTAACCCACCTAGCTGATCTAGGAAATCCAGTAGATATAATCTTACTGGATTTCAGTAAAGCTTTTGATACTGTCTCTCACAGTATCCTTTTGGATAAAATGTGCAGCACCCAGCTGGATAAACACATCTCATGATGGGTGAGAAACTGGTTCATGGGTCAGGCACACAGAGTTGTAGTGAATGGGGTCACATCAGACTGGGGACCTATCACTAGTGGGGTTCCCAGGGCTCTTATCTTAGGCCCTGTGCTCTTCAACATCTTCATTAATGACCTGGATAAAGGACTGGAAGGGTTGCTAAGTTTGCAGGTACTAAATTGGGAGGAGCTGTTGACTACATCAAAGGCAGAGAGTCCCTGCAGCGAGACCTAAAAAATTAGAGGGCTGGGCAATCACCAACCATATGAAATTTAACAATCAAGTGCCAGATTCTGCACCTGGGATGGGACAACCCCAGATGCACTGACGGATTGGGGACCAAAGCTCTGTAAAGCAGTGCGGTGGCAAGCCACCTGGAGGTCCTGGTTGACAGAAAGTTGAACATGAGCCAGCAGTGCCCTGGCAGCCCAGGAGGGTCAAGAGTGTCCTGGGGGGCATCAGNATCAAAGGCAGAGAGTCCCTGCAGCGAGACCTAAAAAATTAGAGGGCTGGGCAATCACCAACCATATGAAATTTAACAATCAAGTGCCAGATTCTGCACCTGGGATGGGACAACCCCAGATGCACTGACGGATTGGGGACCAAAGCTCTGTAAAGCAGTGCGGTGGCAAGCCACCTGGAGGTCCTGGTTGACAGAAAGTTGAACATGAGCCAGCAGTGCCCTGGCAGCCCAGGAGGGTCAAGAGTGTCCTGGGGGGCATCAGGCATAGAATTGCCAGCCAGGCAAGGGAGAGGATTGTCCCGCTCTGCTCTGCTCACCTCAAGTCCTGTGTTCTTTCCCCTTTCTCATTAAGGTCAGAAAAATAGCACAGAAAAATATTTTGGTTTACAGTGTACATGCAAAAAAGTACACCCACTAGAACCCACAAGTAAATGGATTATTTAGGAAAAAAAAAACATTTCAAGTATCATGATCAAATATACTCATTTCTGAAGCCATTTCTGTATGAACATTTCTCTGTTCCCTTTTAAAACTTTTCATTCAGTAAAATGTGGGATGAATTCCATGTAGGGAACTTGGCAAATACTTAAGTATTATATGTCATTTTATGGCATAGGTCTTACTTTCTTCAAATAGGATGTCAGACACAGCTTAGACTGGACGAGCTGAACTGTCTGCAGCTATGATACAGAAGCAGATTCAGGCAGAATATGCACAGTTGAACCAGTACGTATTTCCAATCCAGCAGAGCTGTGGCTGAATGCCAAAGAGGCAAATAACATCAAAGCTTTTTACAAGTATAGGGAGGTGAATGGTAATGATTTACAGCAGTGTTTTTCCCCTTATAGTCCAGGAGACAGCCCAGTCTCTGCAAGCAGCAGGAATCAGCAAGGCCCACGAAACAGCTGAGGTGGTGGAGCTGTTGGCTGTGTTGGAATGGTCTGTGCTAGGGACAGGTACATCAGAGATGTCCTGTTGGGGGTTGTGGTCATGACTTGGCAGTGGGTTTTTGAGAAATTTCAGAGACAAGCTGGAAAAACCAATTTCTTTCTAACCTGTCTTCAATTGTAATAGTTAATTCCATTTCTAAAGGGAGCTCTCTGTAGTTCCCAGGAGAAAAAAATGTAAATATGAGAAATGTTTATGGTAAGGTGTTTGCCTGACCAATGGAAGATCTCCTCTCTGTTCTTGTTGTGCATTCCATTCTGGTGCTGCACACACAGATGCACAGACACAGAGATGATCGCAGTTTCTGAACCTGCTGGAGGAAGCTGCTTGATCTCTCTCTCTCAATCATCTTTTTATTAACATCTATCTATATATCTATCTATAAATAAAGCCTTCTGATCATCAATCCATGAACTCTGAGTCTTTGTGGAAGGACCAGGCCCTAGCTAGAGCCAACAACAACATGGTCTTTCTACAGGGGGTTATCCCTAGCAGGCAGCTAAGGACCACATAGCTGCTTCCTCGCTCTTCCCAAGGGTGTGGAGAGACCTGGAAGGGCAGAAGTGAGAAAATTCATGGATTGAGATAAAAACAGTCTCATAGGAAAAGCAAAAGCCATGCATGCAAGCAAAGCAAAGCAAGAAACTAATTCACTTCTTCTCATGTCCAAGCAGGTGTTCAGCCTTCCCAGGAAAGCAGAACTCCAGGAAATATAACCACCACTTGAAAAGACAAACACTATCACTTCAAACATTCTTCCTTGTTTCTGCCAAATTCTATTGTTGTGCATCATGTCATAAAGTACGGAACATCCTTTTGGTCACTTGGGGTCAGCGGTCCTGGCTTGTCCCCTCCCAAATTCTTGTGCACCCCCAGTCTACTCACTGGCAGGGAGGTATAAGAAATGCAAAAGACCCGGGTGCTGTGCAACTGCTGCTCAACAATAGCTAAAACATCCCCATCTTATCAACACAGTTTTGGTCACGAATCCAAAGCACAGCACTATATAATCTATTATTAATAAACTGAAACTAAATTGTTAAAACCTAATAAATTAAACTTAACATATTTAATTAAACTTAACTCTATCCCAGCCCAAACCAGCACATACCCCCAGTTCTCAAAGGTGATGCACCCAGAGGAGTTTTGTTGTGGGTCCAAATATAGGCAAGAAGATCACCTGTCAACTACAATTTAAAGTAGATTTCTGAGAATTTTATTTATTGCAAATTAATATACATATTTTCAGTCAATATCTGGGTCTTAGGAAAGAAAAAAAACACTGAACCCAAAACCAACAGCAAAAGGAAACAAACATTTACAGACTTAGTGAAAACACCTTTACTCCCTCTTTCTCTGGCTCAGTTTTACTCCCATGCTTGGCTTGTCTCCAAGCATCTCTCCTCCCTATTCCTAGTCTCAGCCTCATTTTTTCATCACAGACACCTGTCTTCCACCCCTTGATACCACCCAGGTTACGCTCAGTCCCTTCCGTCAGACAGCGAGCCGTGTGTACAATCAGGACGTAGTAGCTTCCTTCTGCTGCTGCTTCCTTCCCACTTTTTTCGCATGCTTCAATGTGGGTTCTGCACAATCTGTGTTCCCTTCAGGAAATTATGTGTTCTGGTGTGCTCATCCATGGGCCTCAGTCCCTTTGGGGATCTATCTGTGCCAGAAGCTGGGATGATGGACTCAGCCATGGCTTGCAGTGGGCCTGTCGTGGAGCTGGCTGGAGCCAGCTGTGCCCAGCATGCAGCAGCCCCTGACCTCCTCCCAGAGCAGCCAGCCCTGAAATCCTCACTCCCTCCCAAAACCTTGCAATTTACACCCACTGCAGTTATATATCACCGTGCTATGTGGTTTGTCCATTCCTGTTTGCCGGTTTCCCTAAGTCTGAACAGATATGGGAGAGAAATGCTCTTCAACACTTCTGAACCCTATCCGGAACTGGACAGCCCAGAATAATGAGTAGTAAGTTGCAGAGCTTCCAAATGTAATATCCATGTACAAATGGAAATTTCACCTAGAAATCATAGCATTCCTGTAGGGAAAGTTCCAACCCATCTGACATGCTGCTGTATTTTCTCATATCTTTAACCTGTCATATCTGCAATAAAAAACAATTTTCTGTGAAGGTTTTGAGGCTTCCCTGCACCATTAGTGTAATGCTGTAAAATTCTGCTTAGTTTTACTATTGGCATTATCATAAACAATGTCACATCTCAGAGCATTCCCAATCCAAATCAGGGACTTATAAGAATGTTCTTAGAAGAGGAAGTAATGAAAAACTCTTCCAAACAACTCTGTCTTTAACAAGCTCAGCCACAATTATCCAAATCTCTGGACTTTTGAGATTCTACCATCAATAAAAGCCTATTTCTGTAACACTTCTGATGATGATTCTTGATTATTTAAATATATGTTTAAACTGCTACCTGGTTGCTATGCCTTGCATGCATTTTAAATCTTATTTTAAAGAGGAATCTTATTAAAGATTAAATCTTATTTTTTAGAGGAATATACTTTATTGTAATGTAGGTAAATGCCAATCAAAATCTTAACAACAGTGAATACTCTTCCCATTCGAAGACACAATACAGTTTCTTGATTCAAAATATTAGAAACATCCCATTCTGTATTTTCCTTCATGTCTGAGTTTCCTAGGAAATCAGAGTATATTTCATAACCTTCCAACCGAACACTGTGATCCAACAATTTTTGTGTTATTGCCAGAACAAGGTTCCTCTGAGAATAATGTTCATAGTCTGTAGACGGTCCTGTCTGACAAGGTCATAAATAGAAAAGTTCTACTTTATACACATAAGGAAGAACTCCATTTCATTGTTAACTCTGAGATTTCAAATGCAGGGAAGGAATAGTACTCAAAAATTCTGTTTCTATACCGATCACATTCTCAAACACATGTAATTTAAGCCACAATTATATTTAATATGCAGACACAGTTTTAGTTTAATATAAGCACACAGTTTGTCAAGGCAAGAGAGAATACACCATTTTTCAATAACGAGTGTTTGCCATTGAGAAAGTGGTACAAATTATGTTATATGGAATCATACAAGTACACAAATGTATACAAATGTAAAAATATGCACAATGTATACAAATGTAAAAATATACACAATGTACACAAATGTAAAAATACTACTGATAAAATGGACAAAAACCAATATTGTCTTCCAATATAGACTTCCTGGTTTCAGAGGGAAGACACAGTACAAGAATACACTTGTGGTCATTTTAGGCCTAGAAATAAAAGGGCACAATTCTGCTCTTACCTCACACTTCTTTTTAGATTACAGGGCAGTCGCAAAAGGCAGAATTTTCAAAACTAACTAGTGAGTTTTGCCTGTTCAACTAGAGTTTCCTGATTTTATCAGGCTTCATATTACGGTGATGTCAGAAAATCAAGTCCCTGAGAAGTATCTCAGCTACTGAAATACTCTGTATCAATCACTTCAGATCATTATCGTGTGAATAGTATTACTTCCTTTTTTCCTGCTTGTCAGCATCATCTCCCTAGTCTACAAACTCCTCAGAGAGGAGATATTTCTTACTGTATATTTCACACAGTTCTTGACACAGTGGGACTCTGACCTTGCTTAGGTTTTGGCTTTCTTCAATATGATTAATTACAATTAACAGTTGGAACAATAATAGAAGTACTTTGATGTTCCATTCAAGACAGATAGGCATTTTCATTTGGATTTGTAATGTGGGGTTTGATCAGTTAAAAAGTAATCTACAAAAATCCATCTGGAGGATAAAATAAATTGATTCCACATTTCTCCTGTTACATAAAACTGCTGTCATATGAAAAACAGTCCACATTTGTGTTAATTTCTGATTTGGCATGAGGCACCATTGGTTAGTCTTGATGATGGCTTCTGAGAATTTTACAGTATGAAATCACTAATTGAAGACATTTGTGAGCTCTGAACCATAGAAAGGTACTCAGAAATTAATGTCATTTTATGCAGTTCAAAATCCTGGATTCCTTTAAAATAACCATTCAAAAATATATATTTTTATTGAATAATAAATGAAACCATTGTAAGGTGTATGTTTTATCATCTGTTAAAATGGCAATAAAATCTGCATTAGTCTGAGATATATATACTACTAAGAACTTCCTATGAATCATGGCATCTGCTCTGACTTCCTCCAAAAATATTCTGTATGAAAAATCTTAAATATTTTTGGATAGAATAGGACAAAATATTACAGTCTGTTAACCTATATATATGCTGTATCTAACACACATGGAATTTAATTTTGCCTCATGGGATTTTGTAACACTGATTTCAATGAGAACAACTTTGTATTATCATGAAGATATATCATTGTATAAGTTACCTTGATAACTAATTACCTTAGTAATAACTTTGACAGAAACATTGTGGAGAAGGAAAAACTCAGAGGCATATAACCATGAGTAATATTCACATAGAGAAATTCCTTCCATGTAACTTTCTGCACTGCGTCAGTAAAGTGCACTAATTTATAAACAGGAGTATCTCAATCTCCAATGTAATTTATTTTAAAATGCTAACTATAGGTAAACAAGACAAACCAGTCTTTATTTTCCAGGAAAATTTAATGCAAACAACAAGGCTTTGAAAAATAACCCCCTAAAGAAGTTTACAAACTTATTTGGCAAAGTATACGTGCTAAAGTAAAAGAATATTTTTTCCTATGTAAGAAACAAGCTCAAAATGTTGCTTACAGTAGCCTGTAAAAGAACATGATTCCTAACACATGTTTTCTGTGAGCTACCTCTAATAAAATATTAACATTGCAGCTCATTGCAGCATCTTGTCATCATCCATTACAATATCCATCTCAACATTTTAAATCCACGTTTCTCAAGCAATCTTCTACAGAGGGTTTTGCTGTGATATCTCATCAAAACCAAAAAAGAAAGAGCTAAATACATGTTATGGTTTGTCTGTATGACTCCAGCTCAAATAAAATGTCATTGTAGATTGTACAAATCACTATGAACAAATGCAGTCTTCAAGCCTGGTGTAAAACATCCCCAGATAAGACTCTAAGACTATCAAATGCAGCTTTGGGACACGCTTTTGTCCCCTTCATCTTTAAGCTCATAGCTCAATCCAATTATCCACAATTTAGACTCTGCCAGCAATTTGTGTACACTTGTGTTGCAGAGGAGGATTTTTTTGTATGACTCATGTGTAAAACTTCAGCTTACAAGCCAAAAACATCTTCAAAAGAAATCCTTGAAATGAAACAGTAAAAGCATGAGACAGGACTCTATGATACAAAAAAAATTACAACCCCCCCACTTTCCAATCATATATTAACTATCACCTCAATGCCTTCTTTTAAAAGAAATCTTCAGAACACAGTTTTCTTATTTTGTTCATCAGTTGAAGAAAAACCAAAAAGGATTGTATGTAAAACATTTCTTCCAAATATAGCAGGAGTGAGGGATATTGGGGGAGAGCTATATAAAGTTCTGAATTCCAAGACAGAAAACACTAGGACTTAAAACAGGTCAGCATTTTTGCAGAAGTTAAGTACTTGTTTGTGTATTACTTTTTGACCTTATTTCCACATCCAGTGGAGCTAGAAATGCAGAATCAGGTCTTTGGTTCTATTCAACCAAAGCTTTCTAGAATATTAGTCTTGTCCTTTGGATATAAATATTTTCATGTTTTCATTAAACCTATTATGACAAAAAATTATTCTGGCAGCTAAGGACTAAGAACATTTCTCTAGCCCTCTATATATTCTAAATGTCCAACAAAGTGAGAAGGCCAAGTGAGTTTCTCTCTACTAGATTCCATGTGAGGATTCCTCAAAATACACTGGCCTTAAATATCTGCAGAGCCCCACTAGAACAATACTGTTTTATTTAGCTGCTGGAATCATTCAGAATTAATTTCAAGGTCTGACTTGCCCCATGATTTTAGTCACATGATACCCTAAGCATTTTGAATGCACATTTATTCTAAGAATTTATTCCATGAAAAAATATCCTAAGTATCAGAGGATTTTCTACTAGCAATTATCCCACTTTTTAGTGTAATGTGTCTGAGTAGAAGTTGGAATATCTTTTTTTATATTAATAAGATATTAATATTTTATTAATAGTATTTAATCTTGCATAGCATTTGAATACATAGGCAGCAAAAGGAGGTTTCTACTGAAAAAATCAGATTTCAGCTAAAGTACTAAGTTGTATGAGGAGACAACACTTGAGGGGCTAAATGATTTTGCTAGATCACCTATGAAAAAGACAAAAAAATGGTGGACTTCAACAGTAATATCTTAGCATTCTACTAAAACTTCAGGGAAAAATGCAATTCTGTCTAGGAAAAGATTACAGTGACACACTAACATCTGGCTGATGTCAGAGTATACCAAAGCTGTTAAAAACATTGTATATCAGAGTATACAAGCACGCAGTACATCACGGGGCCTTAACCTGGCACTGGACACCACAAGAAGGACATCATAGAGAAAAATGTTTAAATCACAAGCCACAGTGATAAAATCCTAGCACAGATGACATGCCACCTGAACATTTTCTGTTCCACTCATCCGTTTATATGGTGTCTGTTTCTATTCTAATCAGTTTGAGAATTTAACTTTTAAAAATGCAGGACAAAACCACAGTGTTTTAGAGTAAAAATTAGGAGTTATTTAAGTAAAATAATTGTGTTTAGTGTGACATCTAGTAAAATGATAGGCTATACCCATACCTTGTATTACATATCCCATTCTGGAATTAAAGTCATAATCCTAAATCCTAAAAACCTAACAAGCAAACATAATACATTCACAGCTTTCAGGCCCAAGACAAAATGTAGTACCCAAACACAACTGAAATACTCCTATTGTTCTCTCAGCTGAGTGCCTCCCATCAAATCCTAATACTTCTATCATCTCTGAGTCACCATTGTGAAATGATTTCTTGACTTGCATGAAGTCATGGTCATGCATGTTTGCCAGCTTTCAGACATGTAGTACAAATGGTAATTACAACCAATGCAAATGATACATCTTCCCAGTGCATCAGATTCAGTGAGTTAACCTTAAATGTAAGGCAGATTTAAAGCTGAACAATTTACTTAGATAAAGGAAAACAGAAAATATAATTAATCATTTGCCTGTCCTTCAACCCTAGTTTACAAAACCATGATGCAACTTTATTGAGCTCAAAATTGAAGGGTGACAAGGTTAATGCATAGCTTTAGACCTCATGGTTTCATTAGCAAACACATTACAGACTGCAAAGCTGAACTGACAGTAATGCTAGGCCCAAACAAAGTAAATAATTATTGGCTTGGCAAATGAGGAAGCACTTGCAGAGTTTGTTTACATTTAGGTTTTGGAAAATTCATGTTGGCAACAAGTCAAACACAGTTTGACTAGTAACTGTGACAATTGCTCACAGATGCAGCTGGAAGAACAACAAAAGACTGGATTTATGGTTCTTTTCTCCCCTGCATTTTTCCCCTTTGTTGCCTTTTTTCTTGTGCTGTTTCTTCTTTCTCTTTTTTTCTCTCTCTCTTTTTTTTTCCTCTTTTTTTTTTCTTACCATTTTTGATCAATAACCAACTTGTAGCCACAAAGATAAGTGGGTTTTCATGGCAGATGGGCCTTGGAATGTAAAAAAATCTCATGTTGCATTTTGTCTTTTGGCCATATATTGGAAAAGACGCAGCTGTGCTCAAGCTGTACTCATAAAAGCTTTGCTCCCTGACAAAACGTATGAGTGCCTTCAATTCTTGTAGGTCTGCACTGGATTTTCAGGAGAAATACATCACTTCAGTACTGGTGCACTGTTAACAAACTTTATCAGATGACAAGGGTATGGGTTATGCCTCACCTCAATTTCTTTGATGCAATTCATTGTTTGGTTACAGAGAAGAACATATTGCTGAAATTCAACTAATAAGGCAACCCATGAAAATTCAAATAATTCAATATCCTATAGCTGATACAGAAAAATTGTGAAACTGCAGTTCCCTTTCTAATATTTTATACAGAATGTAGTTATCCTAAACAATTAATATTTTCAGCATCCTAATATGCAGTAGTATCACGGGACAAAGAATCAGTAAGAATCAAGAAATAAAAAAGAAAGTTCACATTGAATTAGAAAATTATATAACAAATAGTCAACAAATTATGCACAGGAGAGGATTATTCATTTAACTCAAGAAATGTTTGCAGCAGAAACAGCAGTAATTACTATAGTGCACTTTCAGTCTGAGTGAACTGAAAGAGTTTGGTCAATTCTTATCAGATCAGCTCATTTAAGTGTATTTCACAAAGGAAAATTAAGAGTCCTAGTCTGATCAACTGTTCTGATTTATATATGATAAACCTATTTTATCTTTCTCAGCTTAGTGAACTACCAAACTGACCCATGCTTTCTGAAAAAGCATTTCATTAATCCATGCTTCTGAAAACTAGTAACACTATCAAAATATTTTGAAATTAATCATAGAAACTAGAAACATTTATGTATCTTACTTATTTTGAAATAGTTTACACTGCATTGTTTATATTATGATAATGTCACTACATTTTTATTAGCTGGAAATGAATTAGAATACAAACTGGGATAAATTACATTTTTGCATTTCACTGACCAACTGTAAAATAACATCATAATTTTAGATGTTCACTGCATCTGTCTTGGGAAAACAGAATGAGCAGGAACTGTCCTCTGAAGAATGGTAAGACCAGGATATACTAGGCTTAAATACTCCTCCAAGATCTTGGGTAGATGACAAGATTTCCTCAGCTTGCTGACATTCACTGATTAAGGATCAAAAAGGGCCATATGTGCTGTCTTTCCAAGCTATGGATGCATTGAAATAACAATCTTGCATAAGAGATTGCTCTGTGCTGAAGATACAGAGGTATCTTTGCTTAACTGATCTTTATTCTCTGTGCAGGAGAGAGTGTGTATGAGCAGAGACAAAATATCTGTTGAAAGCCACAACAGGTAAGTATTCTGAAGTGAAATAAATGAAGCTATTCAGTGAAATTGAGCTTTGTTAATTGATATCATCATCTCTAAGTTTTCTGGTAAAATGTTGGAAGTGAGATAAAAAAGGTTTAGAGAGATTAAATTCTCAATAGATGCAGAAAAAAGAATATTTGTAAATACAAATCTAACTGGAGAAAAATCCATAACGAGAAAAAACAGTGTGAAAATGGCATGGTAGAAGTACTTCCAGTGGGTGTATAAACAGAGAACAATATTGATTAAGGTGCATTCTAATCAATACACAGATACTTCAATGCTTAAAATGCAGTGGCTTTGGCAACCTAAAGAGAACATTGTTCCACTGAGTGCAAAGGTTAGATACTTATGCTCCAACAATTGTGGAGATGTGATACTGTCTAATTATTATGGAGAATCAGATCTTACACAAAATGCCAGAAGTTCTAAGCATCAAGGAGGTAGGGAATACTGGCAGAAATGTGTTGTTTCTTTGATTTTAACATAAACATTCCAGTAAACCTTATAATGAAAGTTCAACTATAGGGCATTTATCACCTTGATATTAGTAAGTGACCTCTAAATCTATCTCTGCTAATATTAGTGAACAGTAGAGAATATTGGATCACTACATTGGAAGTCTCAATTTCTTTGTATCATCTTTCTTTTTTTTACACCATCATTACACCCAGTGTATTTTATATAATATACTTTGTTTTGCTTACCTTTTGTCCAAAACCCATCAATATTGTTTGGACATCAAAAGGTTTTCCTTACTATGAGCACTTTATTGAGAAAAAAGCTCCTCCCGTGTTCTGTTGATGCCCGACGGAAGATTTCTGCATAGAATAAGTGACTCTGACACAGTGAATGACACCTGCATCAGCTTCACCTTTCCTCTTCCTTGGTGTAGGGAATGAGTTTGAAATAGCACCTTCTAAATCTGTACATTTCTTAAAAAACCTGTCTGCCACGAGCGAAATTACCTTTGATAGTCTGCAACTGCCTCTCCAGGTTTGATGGCAGTCTCAGCAATTTGGCAGAAAGGTGATGCCAGTTTTCACAACCAGTGTCAATGTTCAGGAATTTGCAGCTGTCCTGTCCTCTACAGACCAAAACTTGTTTGATCTCAGTCTTTCCCATCTGCTACTGCTATCTCATTACCAAACCAAAGGAGTCATTTCCCAAACTAAGTAATCATCATCTACAATAATACAGGTCTGGCTCAGTACACCCCAAGAGCATTTGAATCTTCCCAAAAATCTGAAGATATACGGTGCAATATATAAAAAAGGTTCTGTAGCTTATTCTTTTACACTGACTTTGTTTTGAGGAAGATGAAAATTTAAATGTCTTGGTATAAAAAAAAATCCATAGAGCTCAATCTTCTCTCTATATAAGCTGAACAGAGTTTAAAATGGTCATCAACACGACTACAGTATCACTTTGTGCTGTGCAGACTTTATTGGTTGAATTCAGTGCTAACTACAGAGGCTCAACCTCTCTTACTATCAGGCACATAAAAATACATCTTCTGAACAAGCTATGCATAAAAATACATATATCTGATAGGAATACAAGATTACCTCAATAATATGCAATGCATTACACTAATCCCTTCATGTGATACATCTCAGCAAACATTAATAAACAACTTTGGGTATTCAACACCACATAATTTTTCATTTTTAGGACAGTTGCTAGCTTTTCTCCTAAATTGAAAAATATTCACAAAAAATGCTTTAGAGAAAATCTGAGCAGTTTATGTGTTCATCAGCAATTGATAGTTGCAACCGCATGAGAAACAGTTATTCAGGACTGGCATCTGATTTTGTAGACTTACCTTAAGATGTCAGATAAATATACTGTATTTGAAGATCCAAATTCAAGTTGCAAGCTCAAACAGGCAAAGCATAATTAAGAATGACTAAAATCAGTATCTCTGACTTTGCTAATATAATGCATCTGTCCAGTGTAACAAAATACTAACAAAAACATTGTCATGGCACTGATAGACAGATTTCACATTTACTCTAGGATTACACTAACAATTATCACCAAGGTCCAGGCTGAACATGCCCTGAACAATTTGGAATGCCTCACTGTTAGAAGTTTTTACATACCAGAAGACTTTCCTAAGTAGAATCAGAAAGTAATTTAGGGTGGTAAGAGACTGTTAATTATTTTAATATATCAGGATGATCCTAGAGCTATTCTACCTAACACTCTGGGTCTGACTATATGTAAAACATTGAGACTTGGAGTAAAGCCCATTGATCTAAGGGGAGTGCCGTGGAAATTAATGTTTTGCTCAAGGGAAAAAAGAATGACATTTGATCCCACTTCTCTGTTTTGAGGGCCTTGCAAAGAGCATTTCCAAAAGAGAGCAAGTACCAAGCATACTTTTTGTGCCTTGGTGAAATCTTAGTAGAGTTTATCTGAGATTGATTCATTTTAACATGAGTGGGAATGAAAATAATCTTGAAGTGTATGAAATATCCATGTATGTAATACTGCTTGGATACATAAAAAGTTCTGTTGCCTGTTTGTGTCTGGTAGATTGGTTGGTTGTTCTAAAGATTTTTAATGGACTTAAGAAAATAAGTCTGAATTTAATCAAATTTAGCTCAGACTACTTTTTAAGAAAGAGAATGTGTGAATGAAAATTAAGATTTGAGAATTCTATACAGTTGGAGCTAACTAACAAACCCACAAAAGGCCTAGAAAGTTAAGCAAATAATTAGAATTTAGACTGATGAATTTTAAAACACTGAAATGTAAGTCTACAGGCTATAACACTGCCAGTCAAAACAGGAAACAACCTGACAAAGAAAGCAAACTATTCAATTTGTCCATTCTTTTAACTTAAAATGTAGTTCAATATGTCTCTATAACGGGATCACATCTTTGCATATTTATAGTACTCATCAGGATTTTGAAGTCTAATTTGAATTTTCAGACATTCAGTTGTATATTTAAAAAATATAAAAACTCATGTAATGTGAACTTAAAATACTGATTTCTCTTTCAAATATATTTTCAAAGTCTAAAGCATAAGAACCACAGTTTTGTTTCTTCTTGCTAGGGAAAATTACCAAATGGAATAAGTTCAAACAGCTATTTTTTACCAAAATATAGATGAAAAATATCCTGACACATAAAAAACTAAACCAATTCACTGTTATCAAGATCCACTTTTGCTGTGACTCCTGCATGTCCTCACTGAGTAAGCCAATAATCTTACTTTAACATCATCACCACTCTCCCTTTAGCCTTTGTTTTTCCCTGTTGCATCTGCATTTTCCTATGAAGGATTAGACCCAAATAGCTTTGAGACAGGGACCTCACACTGCTTCCGAACACAATAAGCTGCCTTGCCCAAACGGGGGGAAGTGTGAAATAAAAAACAAGCCAATCAGCCCTCACACTTCATCATCTCACAGTGGCTTACAATATTTGAATGCATTGTTCCATCTCATAAAATCTGGCCGTAATACAGGACTTTGGGGAATCAGGAAATAATGAAATTTCTGTCACTGTTGGCTCTCCCTACATTATGCTGGGGCCGACTCTGATGTGGCTAATGGACACTGATACCATGACTGCTATGTTTCCACAAATTAAAGCAGAAAAAGCAGGTCACAGGCGTTATTTCTCACAGACCTCTGTGATCTTACCCCTTACCCTTCAGCAGAATAAAGGCCTAGCTAGCTGGTCAACCAGACTTCTGCATTCTCTTGGTTTACTTCTCAGAATAGAAAAAAAAGCAAACTAAGCAGAAATTCTGATTTCAAGGACATTTCACTTAATAGCGAAGAGGTAGCAAGGAATAATACTGGGTATGGGTTTAGAGCACCTGTAGCATGGTCCCATGCTGCTGGTCACTGTGTTGGTACAAACCCATAGAGAAATCATAAGTTAAAAATTGGTTGGCAAACTTTATTAATTCAGCTGTTAACTTGCTCTGTTTATGTATCCCTGGGCAGAGAGCTGGTAAATGCTCTGTCCCTGGAACAGTTCAAAGCCAACTTAGACAAGGTTCTGAGCATCTTGACCCAGCTGAAGTCATCCCTGCTTGCCTATGTTTAAAGGTGCCTCCCAGACCAAACTATTACATGATTCTATGATTCTACAAAAATGAATCTTAGAAGCATGTCTGTGGCAAAATATACAGTCTTACCAAAAATATAAACACTGGAAGGCCTGTGGGTGGAATAGTAATAATGCATGAATAGTGTCTTTAGAAAAGATGTGATGTTTTTCTAAGCTTTCAAAGCCATAGGCTTTCCTTCATATAACCAAAAGTTGCTTAAGAACTCTGGCAAATCTACAGTAGAGATTAAACTCTTTCAATAGGAAAAAAAAAAAGAAGTAGAGAATAATAAAAAAATCTCCACTCAACTAATCCTTCTCCATCTCTCTCAAATTACACCTCAGTAAGTTTTATTTCTTCCTTAGTAAGCTCCTCCTTATTTCTTTAAGCAGTAATAAATCACAATATTTATTGATTTATTTCCCTCACATAGAGAGTTTCTGGGAGTACTTTTAAGCGGCATATTTTTAAAGAAACATATCTTCATTATCTTGTACTTTTCTAACCATGCTAGAGGCATCAGTGGAGTTACTCGTTTCTTAAAAGCCCAGTTTGGTTTCCATCAGACAACAGAGAAACTTTATTCCAGCTACACCATGTTTCCTTTTTTCTTTGCAGGCCCTCTGGGCTGCTTGGAGACACAGCAGAACTTATGCTGCATCTTTACCCTCACTCTCGGCATCCTGAAAGGCCAAAACACAGATATATAAATGACACCCACTTTCACTTCCTAATGAGCAAATTTATCTAATAGTAATGTCTGCAAATACAACATTAGAGAATGAAGAGCACCTAATGTATAAATAACCAACAGCTTTCATGTAAATACACAAGCATGTAATTATGCATGGAGGAATCAAAATACAAATATAGCAAAGCTAGCAAAACATGAACAAAAATATGTCATCAAAATCTTTCCATTCCACCCATCCCCCACCCTGAGTTTTTTAAATATAGACAAAGCTAATTCATAACCAAAAGCTTTTCCATAGTATTTTAATGCTGCTCGTATTGGACACCACGTTTTGGTTTGCATTTCAATGTTTCTGGCCCATATTTCAGTTTTAACAAGTCAGCATATACAATTTTCCATACTATTGATAGCTTCAACTTGTTTACACAGATTACAGTATTTTGTATATTTTACCTATATGACTATGTAAGTCTGATTTTCACAGTCTTGTAATTTATATTTTTAATTGTTTGAAGCACATAATTTAAATGCTTATATGTAGTTCTACATTACATATGGATTCTATGTACCTCTGGATTCCATCTGTGGACATACTTAGACTAGCCATTTATTATGAAAACTTTCACCTAGCATAATATTAGGGGCCCTAAATCATACATCAAGAGCAAAGTTGTACTTGCTTGCTACCTATTTCTTTGTATAAAAAGAAAATAATTTTAATGTCTCCTTACAGGCATGCACTTAGATGACCACATTTTGCCAAAATCAGTAGATTTTTCTCAGTTCCATAAAGAAAGTAAAGAATTGCAAATAATTTTAGTGTAAATTTTAAGCACACTGCTATCAACTGTTTTGAAGATGAGAAGCCAAAATTTCAGCCTTAACTAATCTCTCTTATCCATTGTGATGGGTAACTTTGACAGAAAAATCCACACTTTTCGCAATAAAGATACCCAAAGCCATGTCACAATGTGATACACCACTAGCCATCTTTGGATTTAAGATTGGGCATAGCTGGCAAAAAAATACCGTGTAACAATACCATTCCTGAGCTGTGTTTATGGTCAGCTACAGTCTGTTCCTAAGGAAGAAAACCAGTTGTAGACTCTTCTTTCTTAATATGCTGAGCTATGAACCTTCAGCCAGACAGGATAGAAGCACAGCTTTGTTCTGCAGGTACAAAGTAGCCTTTTACAGAACACTGGTATTATTCACTTCTTTCTTACAATACAACATGAACAATCTCGCAAGCTTCTAATCTGTTTACTGGACTCCAGATGCAGAGGATTTATTTAACATTTATCTTTAAGCTGGCCTGCCTTACAATGACACATCATATTGCAGGAAATGAAAAAATTGTATTCCCCTGCTTTTTTCTGTGAAAATAGAAATTTATGTTCAAAGATTCTACTTTTCTCTACTTGCTAGATGTAAATATGTCAGAGATACATTAAAATGGCATTCAATATAGACTACTATTTTTAAAACAAACTTGTCATTCTTCTCCTGCTGAATTGCTCATAAATTCAAGTATGAATAAAGATATCAGATTACATTAAATGCATTTTGGTGTCTGTAACTTTCTGCAATGAATTAAAACTGGCTAATCATGTCTCAAGTGCATTTCATTTTCCATTGATTCATGTACTGCAATATAACCTTCAAAATTCCCTTATGCCAACAAACTCATTCAGATATGCTGAGTGCAGGAGCAGATTAAAGTGGCTATAAGATTGAAAAGTGCATCAAGACATCAGAGAATGCAGTAGAGGTATAATGAAAGTGTAAACAAAACCTGTACATGTACAAGTTACCTTTCATATAATCCACTACTGAATTCAGTGGAGAGTCATGGCGTTAGAAGAAGACATATTAAACCAGAAAAAATTGGTACCATCACTGTATTGAGACTGTTTCATTCTGCTCCATTTAAGAATTTTTGCTTCAGAACTCAGCACTGAATAATATTTACTATCCTGTTCTCTGAAAATAAACTTAATCCCAAAGCAAAACTTTAAGCTAAGGTGTTTTAAAGGTAGATCTAAGAAAGCATTGCATCTTTGTCACCTTATTGTTTTTGAAGTTACTTTCAAAAATAACCTCTCTTACTTTCCTTGCATATGACCTTTTTGCTGCTGAGTTGTGAAATCCAATACATTCTTTAAAGGCTTTTTAAGAAAAAGTGCATTATTACTGACTTAGCAGCTTCTATTTTTTCAATGGTAGCTATGGTTATGGATGAATGCTTCCAACAGAAGTTGAAAGAGAAAATGAGTCACTAATGACACCAAAGCAGAGCCTTGTGTGCTTAGTGAAGCCTGAAATGATGTTCAGGTTTCAGTTAGCAAGGAGAGTTTATAAGTATTTTAGTTTTCCACAATGCAAATATCCACAAAAATGTTTTCTTGCACGCCTTTTATCTCTAAGATTCTATTAGCAGGAGTTACCTACGACACTAAGCAGTTAAATGACGTGAATGGGGGGAGGGTGGAGAAGAGAAGGAAAAAAGAAAAAAAAAAAAGACACATCTGGCAGCAAGGAAAATAAAACAGTTTTTGTAATTCAGTATCTCAGTTTATGGACCTTTTGTTTTCATCCTCCTCATTTCTCATGGACTTCTCCCCAAAGATTGCACTCATCTAGCACACCCAGACAGCAACACTTACACACCTAGTAAAGGACATATTTAAAGGACTGGTTATTCTTAATCTGTGCATTCACTGTAAACAGTGATAAAATACCTTTGCCTTGTAGCTGTGTGCATCCTTTGATTTTGACTAGATTGGTTTCACATGCATGCAGATCTTTTGCAAGTGGGAGATTGAGAATTCAGAGCAATTCATCTGCACCAGCCTCTGGGTCGGGGCAACTCCAATTCCCATGCCACAGTGTTTCTGAATTGGTGTAGCAGTGTGTTGAATCAAATCCACCAAGAAAGGCACAGGATCAAAGGAGGGAATACTTGTACCACTCATCCAAGTGCCTGCCCTTTATATAGCTTACCTCTTGCACCAAGTAGATTAGTGCTGATAAATAGCTGGAGTCCAGTTTCAGTCCTAGTAACGTGCTATGAAAACATCTTGCATTCAGTGGCTAATCCAGACTTCTCCCTTTTCTGCCAGACCACAAACCTTTCATCATAAACTTCTCCATTCATCTTACACTGGCATGAAGAGGCGACCCATATTGGATACATCTACAGATGTTTTATTAGTAGCACATGTTTTGGATGCTGGAATTATATGAGAACATACTGTGATCCAGCTGCAGGTGTTTACTAAATAGGAAATAAGTAAAAATATCATGAAGGCACTCTAGGAATGAAGCAATGCAATATTAATTTAATTTACTCCGTGTTTATGTCAGCTGATTTAAATCTAAATCTGCTGCTCTTCTGAGTTTATTCTTATTCCCAAGACACACATTTCTCTAGGCATGGTTGCCTCAGTCCTCCAGCCACCTCCTTCTGAACCATCATTGTAAGTAAGGAATGCCAGCTCCACATGGAAGGAGTGCTGACATGAGAGCCCCACGGGAGACCAGGGACAGTCATGGCTGTGCATGTCCTCAGAGCCCAGGCAGATGTTGTGCAAAAGTTTAAATGATTCTATATTTAGGTTTATGGAAGTAATATCCGTTTCCAGATTTTTTTCTTCTTATAAATGGTCTCTACATGCTGCACAGAAAGATAAAATTGGGTGAGGTGGTATGGGGAGAGAGAGGAATGAAAAGTGTTTTAATGCCATTAACAGCTTATTGAGTTATGGTTGTTTCTGTTTCAAAAACCCAAGTGATAGAAAGGGTTTATCAAGTGAATTGTCACGTAATTAGTACAGAAAAGTATTCATTTCCTCTTATCACTCATAGTTGTAATAGCTTTATCCTTTCTCCATGTAACTTTTGTCTTCTAAAACACAGCTGTTGTCCTGAAGGAAGAATAAAACAGAACCTTTGTAAATTTATTAACAAAAAGCCATGAATAAATATCACATCTCTTCTGGAATGGCTACTTTAATTTAAGACAGAAAAATATAAGCTCTTTAACTGCTGGTATCTGAAGTAGTCACTTATGATATAATGAAGAATCAAATACCATGTTCAGACTCAGAATCATTCAGATACAGGACAAGAAAACACACAGATAAGAAATCAAAGGCTGAAAGACAGCATTTCCTTTTATTTAATAGTTTTAAACTTGAAAATCAGGTTATTTTCAACAACTAAAGTGGCTCTTAATAGTCAGCAAAAGGAAAACATTTGTTTAATATGCTCATAATAGAGGATTTATGTTTTCATTCACGAACAACATAGTTAAACACAGAGTTAATTTTTGTCACACTGCAAGTTCAGGAACATATATTAAGAAAAATAGGCAATTTAAAATTAGACTTACTCTTATTACAAGGTGCATCCTGTAAGCTGCCAAGACCTGTGAAAATGTGACAAAACATAAATCAGTGCAGGGAGATATGTCAGAAGTTTAACAAAAACAATTTTCCTAGGGTTAAGAAGTGCTTAAACTGCTGTTATTAATAACAACTTCTGATTGTTTTATGAACACATAATAAGCATCTGTACTATGATTCCTGAGATTGTGGTGGATCTGCACAGAGTATTCAAAACATGGATATACCAATTACACTATGGTAACAATATTTGGGGTTTATTTCTATTAAGATAACTTACAGCATTTTATTTACCTTTTTTACACCATGTATTGAGGTGAGGTGAGCTGAGAAACTACTCCAGAACATCTAGAGGTGCAATAGGTTTTTCACATTCTATCACTTTTATCCATAATTAGGTTATATATTTTTACACTGTTTTTCACACAATTATTTTTAAATTCCTCTGTAGCTCTTTTAAGGTTTATCGAAAATTGTTTGGCTTGCTTAGTTTGATATCCATTTGTGCCTTTTAGCATATGTTTTCTCAGTTATATGCAAAAAAATTAAACACAGCAGAGCTTGGGAAACCTCTTTTCATTTTGAACTGCTAATGAATTCCTAGTCTCTGCTTCCGAATTTAGAATGTTGTCAATCTGGAAGATGACCTTCCTTCTTATGACAACTTATTTTCTGCAAAAAGTTTTAGTGAGATATTTTATCTAAAGGATTTTTTTTTTAAAAAACAAATCAGAACTTAAACAATCCTATTATTCTTAACTGTTTTCTCATTGTTTTCTCAAGCATTTAATGATAGCCTAAGGTGTGACAGATCTTTACAAAAGCAATGTGGGATTTTTACTGGCACATATTAATTATTGTATTTTAATGCTTTTCTAATTATACTCCTTGTGCTTTACCGATGACCAAAGATTTCTTAGGCAATATTTCACCACACTGTCTTGTAATGTCATTTAAGATCACCTGCCATCTTCTATTCCTGTCATCAGGTACATTGCTTCTGTGAGACAAGAAACAAAATCTCATTTCATCACATTGCATCTTTAACCTAAAAACACCTAATGGTTTTGGGATTCAAAAGAAATATTCAGTTCACATGGTTCTCTAGGCAGAAAAATATTTATCTATTCAGCAAAGTTTGAGGACACCACCTACACCTGTTGTCAGAAATACAGAACATTATCTACCATAATATTTGGTAAATCTCAGTACACCTGCAGTTCAAGACTGAAAAAAATTTAACATTAATGTAAAGACACTCTGTGTCAATTTCTGATGGGCATCTCTTGTCTATATTTTTAGGTGATAGATTAAAAACTATTTCCAAAGTATCAGTATTTTTGGTGCAGAATAAAATGTAACATTTTATCAATAAATACAGTAGGCCAACTTCCATAGTGATATTTTTACAGTAATTGAGAACTATAATGTATTACACCAGTGTTCACAGAGGCCAATTTCATGTGTCTAGTGTGTAGTAAATGTAGTAAATGAGTAGTAGACTGGTGCACACTAGTACCTTCACGTTACAGAAACAATCTCAGGTCAAATGCAGAAGCCAAGAGTTTCTACCTTCTGAAATCCAAATATGTCTCAAACAAGTCATTTGTTCCATGACCAAGAAAACTCTTGACTTTGTTCTATATGACTGTCTTTTCATTTTATGGTCTTCATTTTGTTATTTCTAATAAATCAAAGAAGAGACTGACTCATCATGGAAAATCGTGTAAAAATAGGACAAAGAAAGAGATAAATCCAGGAGATGTGGTTGAAGGAAAGAAAACTGATTTATTTGCCAAAAGTTTTCTGTGGAGTAAGCCTGGAAATGAGAATGTGTTGTGAAATGTGAAGGGCATTAAATCATCTCTAAACCTAAGCTAAAACATTCAGTACACTGAACTGTTTTAAGTGAATCACAAAAATTATAGATGAATATAAATCATAGATGAAATTAAATAGTGTTAAAAAATACAGGCAAAATTAATGTGTGAAGACCAAATATATGGTAACTGTACTAGAGTAGGAATGGTACCACTTCAAATTCTTTTGTCTTTAATTATTTCCAAAGTTTTACAGTTCAGTTGTGTAGCTTGAAAAAATGCTGACAACCTGCATTTGTCTACTGCAGTCTGTATTCTTTTCCTTGAATCCAGTGAAAATATGTATTGTGCCAAAGGTCATTTAACAAAATTTGATAAAGTCAATAATTGGGAGGAAAAATGCTCTAAAATCTTCCTGTCCAGGATAGATAGATAAATAGATGGATGGATAGATAGATAGATAGATAGATAGATAGATAGATAATTGGAACAGATTCCAAGGCTTTGCTTACATTTTCATATCCCTTTTGTATTGAAATTAAAAAAGTATTCCTCCCTTTCCTTCCTTTTCTTTTTCTGGTCTATGGAAGCTTGTTTGCAAAGGCCCAAAACAGTGACCTTCATCAGTCATGTAGAGTACAATATTCAGTATTTAGTGTCACCAAATTACTTTTTCTTTTATACACATCACCCTAACCTATCTGGTTTCCCCTTGGGCACTCAATCATGTCCTGTATAAATTTACAAGCTGAGAGGGGAAAATTTCACTGTGCTTAACAGTATTCTACTCAAAGCTTTCACTACAATAAGATATTCCAGGCTAAACTCAGTAAAAATTTTGAGTTCCATGTGCAGTCAGTTGGCTATGTAGTCTTAAACTCATAAAGGTTAAATGTAAATGGCATTTTCTTCATATATAAGCATTTAATTTCTCCATAAAAATGCTTTTTTTTCTTCACAAGAGAAATGTGTTCTGTATAAACAGAAAGAACTTCTACTGAATGTTGTGACCAGAATACTCATCTATTGGGAAAACAAAACCTCAGGGATTTTTTGCCACATGGTTTAAAATTACATGGGCTAAATAAAGTTGTTGAGAAATAAAGTAAAAGATAGCCCTTCACAGAGAGAAATCCACATCATGTGAAAGAATATTTCATTTTCTTGCAACTGCTTTTGCATGTTGACTGCATATACACTACTCAGGATGAGAACATGTCAGTACAACTGTGATTTTTGTGTGTGTGTGTGAAAATAGGCATGAAGAATATTTAATTTAAAAATAAAAACTTCTTAAGAATATTATGAAAATTAATACTGACCTTTTATCCATGAATAATAGGCTTTCTTTGTCTGTCTCATTTTTTGCATTTACATTTTTTACATTCCAAAATACTTCATTTGTACTCTCAGACACAAATGCTAAAGCTAATTTTATTAGATAATTATTATAAGCTAATTATAATTATTTATATAGTTTATATAATATTGAATCAAACAGTAGCAACAAGAGCAATATGGAAATATAAGGAAAAAATGTTTATTTTTCAGTTTAGGGTACCTTTTAGCTGTCAGTGAGGGCAGTTAGGACAGCGGTTGCACCTGAAATATCTACCTCTGTTGAAGGCACCTCCATGTCCTCTGCTCTGCCCATTGGTTAAACACCCAGCCCAGCAGTGTCTGCCAGTTCTTAGGGAGATGTTTGCATGGGCTTGGACTGGGCTGTCAGTCCTCATCCGGAGAAATCACTTTTGAGGGTATGTAACCCCACACAGTAGAGACCTAGCCTGGGTAATTATTTGGAAAAGAGTAAAAATTGGAATCTTATCTAACTTGTATTGAAAATAAATGAAATAAATCAGTGTTATCCACAACGCAGATTAAATAGTACCACAGTAAAATATTAATTGATTTAATAATTCAAATCTCAAATGGAAAATCATTTTTTCAGTGTGTCATTCTACCCTTTCACCTTCTTTGCACAATGTGACAAAGTCTATTACTGTTCAATCTGAATTTATACAGCTTATAGAATAGAATAAATCTAGAAGCCAATATTTGCATAAATTAATTCAGTCTCTTTGCTTTCAACATGACTAATGGAAAATATTTATCAATATAGTACTTGGAAAATTGGAAGAAAGCTATGTTGACTCGGATTCATGAGTTTAAACATTATTTTGTAGAGTAGAGAGCTTTGGATTTACTTTCCTGAACATCCAAGAGTCAGAAAATGACCACAGAAAAAGCTATGGATTTTTTTTCAAAATTTTTTTATTTAGAGAAAAATTCTATATCTTTTTTGCTTTTTCTGTCAAAAGCATGATTCATAGCATGTCTGGGTTTGGAAAAAAGAACAATCTTAAGAATGCTAAGAAAATTAGCCCAGGAGCTTAAAATCTGTGTTCATCCCTAAAAAGGTAAAACACCTTTATCTCCTTGCTCCCCCTCTTTCCTGTCTTGTGGAAAGCAATCTCAGCTTTGTAACAATGGAGTAATAGATTAGTCCCATAGGTGGTTTTTAGCTTTTTTGTTGTTATTTTCCATTTCCCTGCTATGTCTTAGTTCAAGCCAGCCCCAGTGGTATAAAGCAGTTGATACAGAGTCAGTATGACCAACACAGAGCTCCTAGTTTAGTCACTTCAACAGTGAGGAGATACAAAAATAGAAAGCATATTCCTCCCAAATTAAACGAGTATCCAAAAGAAACCAGTGATTCTAATAGCCTCAGAAGACTTATCCACACTGTCTAAATTATCTGGGTATATGGTAAAAACTAAACTTTTTATCCTCATTTTAATGCTGCTCCGGATATATCCATTCCAACCGTATCTAAATTTAAATGGAGAAATGACGTAGGTAATGACTTCAGGCTCAGTAACTGAGAAAAAAAAAGTCAGTGGTAGACATGAATTAATTAATGGTCCTGGAAGATAGCAGAAGCGATTCAAACATGGTGGAAGCCTCAGGTGACTTCATTTGCATTAAAAAACAAAATTGAGCAAATTATGCAACAGAGACAAATTATACTATCTGCAGAGAGACTTGGATTAAGGACACATGGCACATGGGAGCTGAAATTAAACGCCAAGGGTCAAGAAAAAAGTGCAACTTTAAAATAATTCAGTCCTATCTTTGGAGTCAGACCTCTTTATCCTAGACATGTGCAGAAAACCTGTGCATCTAACTATGTTGATATGTGATTTGAAAGCTCCAGCCCTTTTTTTTTCTTTCTTTGTTAAAAATATTAGTTTAAAGAAAGACAAACTCTGCTTCTGAAGAATGATCCTGGTCTATTATGAGAGGACCCTAAAAGGGTTGGACTTTTGGGCTTTTTTATAATGTTGACCTAAATATTGCCCATGCTGCATTAAGACATTTTACAGTGCCTAGCTTCTGTTCAATAAGAATTACTCTAGAGGCTTTGCTTGATATTAGTTGTAAAAAGTTAATCTTTGTAGAATTTGAACTGCTAATTCTTACATGATGAAATAAAACTTGAAATACCTTCTTAGACTAGGTCATTTTTACAAATCTGGCATTAAGGCATTTCCAAATGGTGCCATAAATTAATAGCTGTCAAAGATGTGCCAAAGATTTGGAACAAACATCAATAGAAGTATTTATTAACCACTTATGAGTCTTAAAACAGTAACCATACTGTGACAATGTAGAAGCCTTTTTAGATCTTCAGATTTGCTTTATAACACTGAAACCACACTTTTGGAGTATATGAGTAGCATGTATAAAAAGGGTAAGTTAAGCTTCACCAGCTCTCACAAGTGACAGGCCCAGGATATGCAAAGAGACTGTTAGTCACTTTACCTGATCTTCACTTAGTTTCATAAGATGTACAAATTAGTCATACACCTGTACAGCTTAACAAGTGATGATGAAAATGACATTTAGAGTTAGTGAACAGGCCATGCATTTGTCACGTGTCATTTCAAACAGCAATAATGTGTGCAAAGTGTGAATCCAGGTGTATGTAAAGTTTGCTAGTTCTCTGGATTTTTTTGTGAGCTCAGATCAGGTCAGGAGAGACAATCCTGTGACCAAAAAGCAGCACAGTCTGACAAAGGAGGTGGACTACTCCTAGGCTAGTTCCATTTCCAGGTCCTACTGACATTTTACAGGCTCAGTCTGGTTGGTTCTCCTCCTCTTTGTCAGTTCTGATTCTATGAACAGTGAAGAATTAATTGGCAAAAATTCTGCAGTTGTGACTGTACACAAAATTCTGCTTGTGTAAAAGAATACCTCTATACATGCTTATATAACACCCTGAATTGTGCCAGCAGGTACGTTCACCAATTTAGAATTTTAGATATTTTAAGTCCATTTGAACTATTGAGCACTGGAGAAGTATGTGACATCTAAATTGAACAGGAAATCTAAGTTTCCTTTATGAGTGATGGCAAAGTGTTCCAAAATAGTGATGGTATCAGAAATAATATTGGGAATCCTTGTACTTGACCTCCCCTTTGACAAACATGGGCAGCATTATACAACAGTACTTTACACCAGCAAGTCTGCAGATCTCTGAAATTGTAACATAATTTTACAGACTTTTCAGATGAAATATAAGTACAGCTTTGGATTACCAATAGCCTCAAAATTAAGATTTTTGTCCATTCCTTTGCATCACTGCTCCATCTTATAGTGACAGCTTATTAAAGATTCATAAGCTTCTACATTACCTTAAAACAGGAAATATCATATTTGTGCTTGTTTGAAATGTAATCTGTAATGTTTCTGTCTAGAGAAAATTTTCCAAAATTAAACAGTTGAACATGAGCTGTAAAAGACCAAATTTCAAGGAAAAGTCAAAATATTTAAAATTGAAGGGCTCTATATCAGAATTCAGAGGAATAACCAGAATTTTTTTAAAATATAAATTTAATAGCTAATTAAATATTATCATTACTATTATTTATTATTATTATTATTCTATAACATTATTATTCTATAATATTGATTCATTTATTCTAGCACCTCTATCTAAATATTATATTTCATTAAGCTATTAAATGCAAGATATTGATCTTAAATCAGAAACTACACTAAGTAAAGGCATCATTTGACATGTCAAATTTTTTCAAGGTAGTATAAAGCTTCATTTCAGACTGGAATTTTTTTCCCCATCCATTCTTTCGCCTTTTTTTTTTTAAATTCACTTAACATCTATGCTGACAACTGACAGTACCATCTCATTCTCCTTATGTTCTATCCAAGTTAATTTTTTTTCTGTTTCCCTGTTGTCTTCTTGCTGTTGCCTTCTTTATGATCTTAGCACGGTTGAATCAGAATTCTTATCTCCTCCTTTAAATTTGTGTATACTTAGGCATAATACCAGAGTTTCTTCCTCTGAAATTCATCATTCCTTTCCACCTATACAATCAATCTGTGCACCATCAGAGGTATCAATGAATGCACCTGTATTTGTGTTTGGCCTTGGTGCACATCATCTTGAGTTATTCCATACTAGCCAGTGTTACCTCCCAAGGCTTATAGTAAAAGTGCTTAGGCTGGCAATACATTTCAAGAATTAAAATTTAACGTGAGCTATTTCTGGTACTAAGTGACTAGTATACGCTGCCTTCAGGATTGTTTAACTTACTATCACTAGAAAGAAATAACTAAATCTTTCCCATTCTCCATTTACCTTTATGATGCTGGCAGTATCCAAAAATATCAAAGAAGCCATTTAAAAATAGGTACAAATCTGTCATAATGCTCTATAATACACTACCCAAACAGATTACTTTTTCTAGTATATGACTTGCTATAACAACCATACACATTAAATAATGCATTCTTTTGGGAAAATGTGAAGTGATTATGAGGTTTAAGACAAATACGTAAAAAGAGAGCTAGCAAAAAATAGCATATTTCAAATTTCAGATAAAATTAGGGTAAGATAGGTTGAAGCTTTCTTCCCAGAGGAAAAGTAACCAAGAAAATGTGACTAAGAACCATAGAAAACTATAGGAAAAGGCCACTGAGAGGAATTATTTAACCTTGTGCTATTTTTGTACAAGTTATGGAAAAATGAAGCATGGGAAAAAGGCAGTTACATATTTTTAGCATTTACTACTCTGTTGCTCTTTCTGCCTTTCACTGTAATGTGTGCATACACATTTTAAAATCTTATATATACAGAGGCATCATATGTTGGTGGGTGCATAATGGAAGATTTTTATGTGGTATATAATGGAAAATTATTAAAAATAATTTCCTTATGTGATCTCTTTATAATGTCCAGTGGGTCAGGAAGAGCACTTCCATGAGTTTTCTCACCTTCAACAAGACAGTTACTAGGGGAAAAAAAATAAAACCAACCATAAATAGTTTTGAAGTTATTTATTTGAAGATGTGTACAGATGGAAACACGGGCTTTAGTACAACAAATATTGTAATCTCTGATGCGTGCAGTTACCACTCCAGCTGTTCAGTTCTGTCCCAACTTAAATAAAATCAGGAATGCATCCTGTCCATTGATCTGTGTTTGAAGTTATGCAAAGACACTAATATTTCATGCAAATCCATAACCTTTACAATTGAAGTTTTGTCCAGATATTGACATTATGTATTCAGGTAAAATGGGCATCACTTGACCTCAATGAAATAGCTAATTCTGAAATTGTTAATGTACAAGGTACAGGGAGAAAATTGTATCACTTGTTTCTTTCTGAAAAATCCCACCTTAGCTTTGGTTAGGCAAAATTCAAAATTAAAACTGCATCCTTGTTCAGGAAAACTGTTTTCCTGTGAAACAAGTGAGATTCCCTGTGATGGAAAACCCCAAGATGTTGCACCAGTGGTACAAAATGGCTTTGGTCTTTGAGTGCCATGCAGCCTCAAGCCTCCACAGAACACAAGCAATGCATCCCATGGTATTCTTATACAGTCTGGTATCTTCTTACATTATTTCAGGCATTTTCAAATGTGTGAAAAATAACTCACCTTTTGCATTATTTCTCCTGCAAATCATTTAGATGGAAAGAAGATATAAAACCAGAAATAGTGTATCAGTGATGTGCTCTTTTCTGTTTACAGGTTTAAATTTTTGCCTATTGTTGGTTTTGAAAACAAAATAGATCATGTTAGCACTGCATATATTTACTTAAATCTTGTCATGTATTCTCCAGATCACCCTGTTCCCAAACCCCAGCATTTCAAGCTTGTGATTATTTCTGCTGTAGGAGCATTTATAACAAAATGAATGAAGTTTTTTTATTTAGGGAACAGCATTTTTATTGGTTTTATCTAAAGCTTATAGTAAGATCTCACAGAGCCTCTTAAGAGATTTAAAAGTGAAGTGAAAATGCTTGATATTTTCCACACATTTATGTGACCTGCTTATGTAGCACCATTGCTGTAATTATCAGCATAACTGAAAGTCTTTCCTTTTAGGTTCATGTTTCTCCATGTGTAGTGGCTGTAAACCACAAGTGAAGTTTCTTATGTTAGACAAGGTGTAGCCATTAGTTCCGCTATAAAGCTCTAGCCACCAGTGCTCATTGATTTCTAGTTTCATATATCTTTAATGAGGAGATTAAATACTTGTTTAGGAAGCAGAGTCTCGCTTAAGTGGTGTTTGCTCATATAGCATGGACAGTCAAAGACCTCTCTAATATTTCCCTTTGGTAATAGAGGTGAAAAAACCTTTATTGGCCCAAATATAAACCATATAGCTCATTCTGCAGCAGCATGGGATGTCTTATTATGGAAAAAAAAATTAGAGATTAAATGCTGCAGAAAAAAGCACACTTTCTAATTGATAATAGATCTTTTCTCCATGTTCCTTTAATTCTTTATGAACACCAGGGAGTATGCTAAATTACCATTTTGAATCAATAAAGGTAAAAAAAAAAGAAAAGAAAAAAAATATCTCAGGTAAGCTTCATTTTCTGGTCAGTTATTAAAAGGAAAAAGGCTCTCTCCCAGCAAATGAAGTTTAATGCAGTTAAAGAAATGTGGAGATGCATCAACTAGTTCTCACTGAGCACTTAGAGTGAGAAGAGTAAGGAAAGGTGGGACAGACACTGCAGTAGCAAATACTTCTGGAAAAAGTGTCAAATGACAAGACTTGAGAAAAGCACAGAATCACACTCTGTGGAAAAAAGCTATAAAATATTCAGAATCTGATAGAAATGCATGGAGAAAAAAAGCAGGACTGTCCTTCCGATTGGTTTTCCTCACTAAAGTAATGTAAATTTCTTTTGCTAGGAGTATCACAAAGCTTTTGTAGTGGCAAAAAAATCTCCTGACAAAATACCAGAATCCAAATATTCCTTTTGTCAGTATTACTTGCCCCATATAACAGCAATCTTCAAATAGGATCAAGAGGTAGAAAATTGATAGGGGAGAGGATGAATCTTAGAAATCAGCATGCCACTAAATTGATACCATGTAAACACCATATAGTATTGGAAAACCACTGCTGGGGGTAAATGAAATGAATTCACTGGGGCATCTAATCCTATTTCTGGAACACTTAAAGTGTTTAAATGCACTGGAAAGCAAACAAACTTCAAAGTGATCATTATACCCCTGACACTAGTACTTGTGTGGCTGAAATCTTTATGAGATTAAACCCCTACAGAGAAAGGAGTTGAACACAGTCAAAACCACTTTGAAACTGTCAGGAGGATACCAGTTTGAAAGCTCAGTGTTAGTCAGAAATGAAGCTAAATGTTGAATATTAAAGACAGTTCAATATGTTGTGTGGAACTCCCTTATACACCGACAAGAGCCATGAACATAAAGTGAGTAGCCTCTGTGTCCACACTTTGTTCCTTACTGATTCTGTAAATGCTAACATCAACAAATGCTGATCCAACATCAACAATTTCCTGCTAAGCGAGAAAGCTGGGTGACTCAATCACAGCTCAGACTAAACACGAACATGAGTTACCCCACTGCAGTTCAACTCTCTCTCTGTGATCAAAAAGCTCAAAAACATACAGTCACCCCAGTCGAAAAGAAACTACTAAAACACTTTAAAAACTTTCCACAACATTAGAATTACAATGATAAAAACATTTCACTGAAGGCATAAATAAATTTAAATACTGAGTGTGTAGATTATGTTTTTAGCATGTGTATGTTTATGTGTATGTGCTAAATTCTACCACATTTGTGAATAAAAGATATATTTGCACCTTGAAAAACAATGAAACACTACTTTATTTATTACTAGAAATCATACTTCATACATTTTTTCCAGCCTTTTAATGAACTGCACTTAATATTTTGAAGAGAGTGTTCTTTTTTGCTTTTCAGTCTGAAATCTTATCAATATTTGCCACTCCAGCAAAAAGTTTTACACAAATGAACTGGTGAAATTGAATGTTAGCCTATAATAAAAGTCTGTCACAAAACAGTCACACTGGAGGAGACCTACCATTGATTTTTCAATAAATACAGTGAAAAGCAAAAAATACAGCACACATTCCTCAGCAGTAAATATCTTGGTGACTATTTTTCTTTTCTGCTATTTTCAGTTCTTTTGTCTTCTGGCAATACTTAATAAAATATGGTTTCTTTAAATATAACTTCTGCAATGTGACAACCAGTTAGGAGCTGTATGGCAAGAGGATAATTACCAAGCTACTCTTACTGCAGGGATGTTTTGCACTTTCATTCATTGGCAAAGCAAAAAATAACAGATTGTTAGTGATGTGAGTAGAATGTAAAAACACAAAAATCATATTAACTATTCTAAAAAGGTAATTTAATTGTGAATAAGGATTGAAAAAGCTTAACTCTGATATAACAGGTTTGTACTTCTGAAAATTGCATATATGTATTTTTAAACATTTGGGACTATCTTTACTGATATACTACAGAAATAGTTATATACATGTTTTTTTCTTTTCCTGTCGCACTGACTGCTGAGGTTTTGGGGCCCAGATCCAACACTCACTGAACCAATGAAAGATGGACTAAGCCACTTAGACACTCCACTGAGCTGCAGATGTTGCTGCAGGCAGCCCCCAGTCCAGCCCACAACGCTTGGCCCCATAACATGTCCGACTGCCCCTGGCCTCTCTGTCTCTGCAGCCTTGAAGAGATCAGGAGCTCTAGAGAGCTTCTCCTGCCCCTGAAACTCGTACTGTCAATGTAAATTATACTTTTTGCAGGATGCCTCTGGCCCTGATTATTTTCAAGGTGTAAATATTTGTGTAGATAATGTGCATGGTGGGGTCATGGCAAATCCATCCCTCTATATGCATGCATAAGCACCTGTGTACACACTGCTCTTGCACACACTACTCCATAGATCCTTACTAATCATACGGTTGAAGGTTATTTGAAGGTCTTCTAAAGTGGACAAAAAAGTAATTCTTTTAAAATACATATAAATCTGTAATTAGCATGTATTATTAAAGGTCCTAGTGTACACTATGGTGTAATGCTGCTTGAAGTATAAAAATTTTGTTAGGTAATTTCCCTTAGCAAGCAACACTTCTTTAAACTACACTTTAAGTGCATAAAGTTTCAGTAGAAGCATTCATTGCACAGGACTTGTTTTTCTATATAAAGAGGAAATATATTCTTTTAACAGGTTTGCTCTTCTGTAGCCTACTTGTTTAAGAGGTGTCCCATGGCATTCATTTAGCTACAATGCTTCATCATAAAAACACATGAAAACTGAGCCTCTTATTTACAACGAGACCCTGGAGAGAGAAAAAAAACCACGAGGGAGCTACCATTAAGAACACTTCTTATCACCATGGCACAAATAAACATTAAGGGTTGGCATCTCTTGGCAGACTTTGAAAATTAAGAGATGATTGATCAGAAGCTATGTGTGTTGTCTGCAATTTAATTTCCTCGATATTCGCTGCATCATCCAATTCAGTTGTGCATCATTTGTTTGTGATGATTAATTAAGATGAGTAGTGGGAGTCAGTGACAAGACACAGAGATCTAATTAATGAAATGGAAAAAATAGAGTTCTTTTAAAATTTATATGGCTACCTTTTCTTGGAAAAACACTGATACACACAGAATCTTACTTCAAATAGAGTGGCCTTAGTCATTACTTCATCTATTGAATTGATTTAATTTACATAGTAAATACTATGGCAGTCTATGCCAAGCACTCTTCCATTGCTTTAAAGTTGGATTATTCTGTAGTATTTTTTGTAGTATAACATGTTTAGGTAAAGACTAAATTGACATAACTGGTTTTGAAGTGATCCTCGCTGTTATGACTATTCCCAAAGGCTAACCTCAGCCTAGAAAGGACAATCTCTCCAGGCTCTCTCTAGTATAAATAGGGAGGGATCACTCACCTTAGAAGAAAGAGTGCAGGAGCTTAAATTTAAATAGTTTTCTAGAATAACCTGTCTGTCACCACTGACTGGAGGCTGAGGCTAGGCAGACTAGCAGCAGCACGCCGACTTGCGTCAGTACAATCATTTTAGCACTTGTGAATATGACTGCCATTCTCCTGCCTCCAAAAGCGTAATTAAAAGCATGTGAAATCTATCTTTATGTAAACTGGCAAACCTACACACACTTGTAGGCTTTGGAAGATAAGAACTTGGTGCTGACAAAAAGCTTCGCTGTTCAAAATCATGTAAAATTTTCCTTGCCTAGGGCATCCCTCACTATTAGAGTGGAAATCATGGACAAGCCACCTGCCTGGTAAACAAATAAGAAAGCCAGCTTGTCCCAACACGTTGCTCTATACCTGAATGTAGAAGAAATGAAAGGCTGGCTTTAAATATCAGGATAAGAAGTGAAAAATCAAATCTCCTTAAAATTTGCACCTCAGTAGGTGTTATGTTGCTTCTAGCCTCTAGTTTATCTGCATAGAAGAGATTTGGAAGCAGACTTCTGTGTTGGATGACCACAGTTCCTCAGCATAACATCATGTTTGGAGCTAACAGTCTAAGCTCAAACACTTTTAATTGGAAGAATTGTGTTACAAGACACTATTGTAACACTAGTCACACATGGTGGGAGGGTTAACGCTCTCTATTTCACCTCTGGCAGTGCAGCATGGTGTTCAAGCGTCCTGCTCAAGCACACAGCCAGATAACCTGGGAGCTGGCTTTCGCTATTGTCATGCCTCACACACCACCAAGTCATCTTCTCCGCTATGCTGTCAGGCTACCTGCAGGTTTATTGTATGTATATCTTTTCATGCTTCAGAATTATTTCCAGAAGGTACGATCAAGCCCAGAAGCTCATGGTAGGAAGACATGGTACTAATCAGAAAAAGAGTATCTCTGGCCTGGTGTTCTGCTTCTGCAGTAGTCACAGTCTTCTATTAATTCTGTAAAATTACTTTTATAGGATAACTTCTTTTTCAAAATCCGACATTACGTAGAATTATTTCTGTGAACTCATTCTGAAACTCTCCCACTACTACATTATCTTTGCATACAAAAATTAAGAATCCTACTAAGTTAAAGACTTCCTCGTGAAAATGAGTTTCACAGAGCTTAGCATTTCACTATTTTTAGAAAAGAATTTCCACAAAAATTACTAAACATATAAGTTAAGGAAAAAAAACCTAACAAAAGGAATACTTTAAGGGTTTTTCAAGATCTCTTGTTACTGGTATTAAGCAGTGTTTGATATATCTTCCCCATTCTGTTTATTTCTGTACATCTTTGTTTTTACAGAATCTTGATGCATTTTAACAATATATTCTGAAATGTTTCCTGCTTTTTTATCTTTTAGGAAGGATGGTATCCAGTCACAGGTATTTAGTGTGAAGATGTGGCAGTTATTTATTCGACTATTTCTGTTACTATTTTTTCTCTCTTCTAAAAAGTAGTTCTTCATACACTGCTTGCTTTTAAAAATTTCACTGCATAAAGAATGCTTTCAATCAACTATTATGATTACACAGAGCGCTCACTGCTAATTCAAATGCTCACTAAAACTGCCACTTGTTACATTTATCGTTATGTTTTACACATTATCTTTTGAAGATCTTTTCTAGCGTATTCCAAATTTTTCCTTTTTTGACCTATTTAAGTATTGTGTCAAATCAAAACCTTCCTGTTTCACTGGCAGTCCTTTCCCCTTTTCATCAGTCCTGAGATATGATTTTAATATTTTCACATTTCAGCTGTTTGCAGCAACTCATAATACCATTTTTTATATATAATAAACAATTCTATTTCTCCATTTACTCACTTTTCTGATGCCTTCACCTATGAGATTTTGTCATAAGGATTTAAAAACTCCAAATAACTTACTTTTTAACCCATTCTCTTCTGATAAGTAGTTTTTCTTCATTAATTTTGCTTGCTTGTCTTTGTACTCTAAATTATTATTTTGCTTAATTTTCCTGGTACTGAGAAAGGTGTTGATCTGTATTGCCCTGCATGATTCTTCCTTCAGCTACAGGAGGGGAAAAAAGCTGTAACCTCTAGTCCTCTGGCATTGTGACCACTTTAAATCAAAGAATTTGTATTTATGTTAGCAGTTCAACCACTCAATCCTAAAATACTTTGGAATTCCTTCACGTACGGCTTCCTATTGCAAGTACTTTTCTTCCTTTAATTTATCTGCTTGATCCAGTACATCTCAATTGAAAATTTAAATTTCTGGCAGGTCTTAATTTTTTTTAAATGGAAACATTATTCTTAATATAATCTATCAAAAAAAACAGGTTAGAATTTTCAATATTTTGATTACAGTTAAAGTCATTGTTATTCACTTTGCAGATCATCAACTCACAGTTTTAGCTTTGTTGGGTTTAATGCAGGTATTCTCTAGTAAATACAGAATTCTCAGTAAATACAGAATCCACAGAGACTATACAAATGAACCTCTAGTTTACATCTATATTCAAATTTTTATACAATTGTGTCACTGATATTCTTAGAGAGATTCTGCTTTAAGGGAAGCATTATTTACTTTTAAGTGTTTTATATTAAGAGGAGGAAACAATTAACCTAAATATGAGTCTGGGCTTCCAAAAGAAAATTAGTCTGTGTTTTGCAATCCATAACATTCAGTATCCTTTTAATTTTCCAACTGCAATGAATTATGTATTCACCTAACAAAGCAAAATATCATCCTAGCAGGTTGATCATATTTTATGTGTCCTTGGACAAGAAATGGACATATAGGTTTTTGTGGACGCATCAGGGTTTTCTTCTGTTCAGAAGCCCAGTTTGCACTTGTATTTTGGGGCAAAAGGGAGAACAGCCAGTGTGAAAACAGAGTAAGTTATGTCCAAAACCCCTGCAATTGCTGGTTTTCTGGTTTCTGGGGACTGACCATATGTGCAGATCACAGATCATAGTACCATGGTGTAAACCCAAAATCACACATTCAACATGGCTTCCTTATGTTTGTGCTGGTTTCCAAAAGCCAAGTCATAGTACAGGAATTACCAAATATCAGAGTCCTCTAAACTACAGCATGACATTGAAATGCTGCCTTTAAATCACGGCACACTAAAACTTTCACCTAGTTGATACTCTCGAGGTACAAGTCTAGTGTTAGTTTTCAGCATCAAAAAGATTCACAAGTTCAGAAGTATCACCAAGAAAAGCTCCATTTTTAAGGAGACATCATACAGAAGAATGCTACACAGTGCTTTTACTCTACATTTTGGTACTGTGGCCTTAGATACAAAGTGGCAGTTTTGCATTCTTTGCTTTTCATCTCAATTGTTCAGTATCTAGAGCAAATTAGACAAGTCATTCATCCTTTCCAGGGCAGGTGACAAGGGAGACTGAGAGGGGTTTATTAATATTTGTTTGTAGAGAGATGTTATTTGGATTAAATTCTATCTTCCAATTTAAATAGGATTAAAAGGATTATCTTGAATAATGGAAGCACACAGCACATTATAAATACTTTTGGTTCTTTTTATTAATAGGTTTTGATATGAACATTAGATACATCAAATTATTCCAGAATAGTCCATAATTACATTATTTTAAAATAATAGAATAAAAACTCATGAGTCATTAATAAGAAGATGACTTTGGAAAAAGGTGAACTCATACAGCAAATATAACATTTTACAAGTCATATTTTCTATTTATATGTATAGTTAATAACATCTATTATGCAGTCTTCAACTTAGAAGCCTCTGTTTGCTGAGAAAAGTACTTTAAAACAGAGATTTAATTACAGGGTATGAGACTCCTTTTGGCAACATCAAGAAGGAGAAAGTAACTTTTGTTTTAATAAAAGTGTTTTGAAGGAAAGAAACAACTTTAGTTAAATACTCCACAAGTTTCAAGCTGTATAAAAAGAATTTGGATTTCAGTTTGTTCTTCCTGACATACACCAGCATAAAAATGACTGAAAAATATGCTATATTTACCATATTATGTAAGATGACTGCACAATTTTATTCTTCTTTATTCTTTGTTTCTCTTTTTTTTTTCATAACAGAAAGCGTAATGGCATCCTGAAAGTGTGCTGGAGAGAGCAAAATGTCCATTTTAAGCAATCTCAACAATGCTGCTACAGAGATTTTGTTAAACAAAGCTATTGTGAGAGGAATATAGGAACCTGAGACAAGGATGTAAGATGCACATACCCATCTGTACTTTACTTTTTGTTAAAAAATTGACATGGCTCCCCAGAAAGTGTGTTGAGAACAACAGTGTCTACATCCCTATCTCAACATTAATGATACCTGTTTTACAGATATGAGACTGACACAGTTGTTGTTGTCTTGGCTAAGGTCATCCTAATGTGGGTTCCTCAGGTAGCAATACTGCAGTTTGGCATTTCAAAATAATGTAATGACTATAATATGAAAGGCTACGGAGAATTTCCTGTGGTAGTATCCATGCAGGATTCTATTCTCTCTTCTGTTGCTCACAGAAGAATTAATAGAAGCTCTTGACAAACCATATTGCAGAGTGCTTCTCATTTCTATCAGTCCTTTGCCAGAGTATCACTCTGAGATGTTAACCTGTATTAATGACCTTATGGAAGTAAAACCCATGTAAAAAAGTGTATTTGGTTTAGCATAGCAGGACTTTCCTCCACTGACTCATCACATAATCTTTCTTTTGCTTTATATCAGCTTTAATTATCCTAAGAGATGTTGGAATAAGAGGCCTACTGTGAGTTAAGTGGGAGCAGAAGCAATATAAATTTTTTACACCATCCATACCATCTGTTTCAATTCTGCTCTGGCAACACCAGGCGATCAAGGGAAGGATTAGTCCATTTTTCATGTCCTCCTATCTTCTGAAATTTCAAAGTTGTCACTTAGTGTTAGCTCTGGAGGAAGTTCGTGATGTGGTGAGCTGTGCAGTAGTAAATGCATCAACATCATCAGAACGTTTCATGAAACAACCAGAACAGATGAAAATAATTTTCAATCACCACTGATCTATTCTGGCTTTGAACCACTGAGCTAAAAATAGAAGGAACCCAGTTTCTCTAACTATTTAGCCCCATTTAACATCCTTTTTTCTCATTTTTACCTCTATTTTAATTCTGAAGAATAACTCAGTTTAAAAATTTGATGACTAAAAGTATTTTATTTAGCTGCCAATAACAGTAGCTGTAAGAAGCTGACTTACGTTTTTTTCTTCTTCCACCATTATGCCTTTCTCCACTCATATGCTATGCAGCCCTTCATAAGGACCTTGACAGGTTGGAGGGATGGGCAGAGGATCATAGAATGGTTTCAGTGGGAAAGGAATTTAAAGGTCATGAAGTTCCAAGCCCCCTGTTATGGGAAGGGACATTTTTCACTAGAACAGCTTGCTCAGATTCCATCCAGCCCGGCCTTGAACATTTCCAGGCATGGGGCATCAACAGCTTCTCTGAGCAATGTGTTCCAGTGCCTCACCACCCTCACAGCAAAGAACTTCCTCCTAATATCCAATCTAAGCTTATTTTCTTTTAGTTTCAATACACTCCCCCTTGTCCTGTCACTACATGCCCTTGTAAAAAGTCCCTCTCCAGCTTTCTTATAGGCTTCCTTCAGGTACTGAAAGGCTACAGTTAGGTAACCCTGAAGCCTTCTATTTCCAGGCTGAATGACCCAATTTTCTCAGCTTTTCTTTGTAGGAGAGGTTCTCCATCCCTGTATAATCATCTCTGTGTCCCTCCTCTGGACTCACTCCAGCAGGTCCTGTGCTGGGACCCCAGAGCTGATGCAGCACTGCAGCTGGGGTCTCACCAGAGCAGAGCAGAGGGGCACAATCCCCTCCCTCTTCCTGCTGCCCACACTGCTTTGGATGCAGCTCAGGGCACACTTGGCTCTCTGGGCTGGCAGTGCCCATGGCTGGGTCATGTCCAGCCTCTCACCCAGCAGCACCCCCAGGTCCTTCTGGGCAGGGCTGCTCTCCATCTGCTCATCCCCAGCCTGTGCTGGTACTGGGGGTTGTCTCAACCCAGGTTCACCACCTTGCACTTGGCCTTGTTAAACCTCTTGGGATTCCCATGGGCACAGTCCTGGAGCTTGTCCAGACCAGGAGACCCATACAGGGTATGGGTAGTGTCACACAGGGTAGCGACAGCTGCTGAGGGGAACCGTGGGCTTCCCCAGAGTGGGCAGAGGGTGTCGGCATCCAGCTCTCCCAGGCCTCCTGCACAGCCCCAAACCTGGCCCTGCCTGTGTCCCGCATTTCCCACCCCAGCGTCCACCCTCAGGGCACCGCAGCAGTTCAGTCTCTATAGAGGGGCAGCAGCTCACACAAACCAGCCCCAATCTGCCCACAGACCAGCAGCTGTGGAGATCGGAGCTTATTGATGTATATCAAATAACGACATCTTGGCTGCCCCAACACATTACTCATTTCATTATTCAGCAGCTGTCCTTCTATCGAGTTTTTTAACAAATAAACAAAGTCTTAACATAAGAAAGTGGCAAACCAATTAAACTATGTGTTCAATTTAATCCTTTTCCTTACTTCTAGATCATTTTGGACTCATTGCTTTCAGCTGGATCTTAAGAAAATATTTCTTGTAAAGAAAATTTATGTAGCTACCTCAGTTTGTTTTGTTTTGTTTTTTTTTTTTCTTTTTGTTCTGTGAGACTTTAAATGGTTTTAAATTAAGAATATCCACTTTAAATTCATAGGAGCGGATTGCTGAATATACGCAGTAGCTATTGAATGTCATGTGTCTATGCAATAGTGTGCTATTAACTGCACTAAAAGTTCATTATCTGTTGAGTCTTCCTTTGAAACACAGCGCTCAATAAAATCCTGTGGAAAAATGAAAGACTGTGTGGGCATGCACAGGTGCTCACATGCACACACATGCATACACACATGCAGTGTCCATTTTATTTGTAGTATTTCATTGATTCTCAGGTCACACTGCCAAGAATTTTTGCATTAAGTAATAAATACTTTTAGAAATTTCTAGGATTCGGGTAGAAGAAATTTGTTTTAAAATTATAAGCAAATGGTTGTGGCATTGCCATCTACTTTAAATATAGACTAAAAAGTGGAAAGTGTATGGGGGAAAGATTCGCTGCTGGATAAAAGACCTACTATGATTTTGCCAAGTTTTAACCCAGAGGGAATTTCTAGCCCTA
>VZRF01000956.1:0-15905 GCA_013396875.1 Vireo altiloquus
CTCGGCCACTGCTCGGCCACCACTGGACACAGGGCAGGGATTGATCAGCCACTGCTGGGCACAGGGCAGGGAGTGCTCGGCCACTCCATGGCCACTGCTGGACACAGGGCAGGGACTGCTCGACTGCCCGGGCACAGGGCAGGGACTGCTCGGCCACTCCAGGACCACCCCAGGGCCAGCAGCACCAGGGACATGGTGGCCGGAGAAGCCGTGGGTGCCCCATCCCTGGCAGTGCCCAAGGATGGGGTTCGGAGCAGCCTGGGATAGTGGGAGGTGTCCCTGTCCAGGGCACTGGGTGGGGTTTAAGGTCACCCCGGCATGAACCATTCCATGATTTTGTGATTCCACATCCCCCAGTTCCCCTGCGGATCCAGGGAAGGCCTCAGGAGAGGAGCAGGACGAGTGGGCACAGGGTGAGGGGAGGTGCTGGGGATGGGAAAAATCAGCTGCTGAGGCTGGGATGGAACTTCCATCCCTCCCATCCCAGGGGCTCCGGGCCCTTCATTCCCACCTGGAGCAGCCCAAAATTCACGTCCCTGCCCCGAGCCTGTCGCCAGTGTCCCCAGGGAAGCTGGGAGCTGCCGAGAGCTGCTGATAGCCGCAGTTGCCATTCCCGCTCCATCCCTGGCACTGATCCGGGATCACCACGAGCCCAGCCCCATCCTCGGAGGAGCGAGGCGATCCCGGTGGGCTCCCCATCCCCTTCTCCATCTCTCAGGCTGGAATTTCCCTGGGATGGGAGCCGGGAGCTCCGGCGGGGTCCCCTGGAGCAGCTGCGCCCTCCAGGACAGGCTCTGACCTCTCTTCCGGAGCTAAAAATATCCCCGAACTCCTCCGGGAGCGAGCAGAGCGAGGGCAGGGATTGATTTCCCTGGCAGCTCGTCCTGCAGGATGAAACCGGAGCGCCGGGAGCGCCGGGGTCAGGCAGAGTCAGCAATCAAACCTTGTCACCTCCTGCCCCAAACCGGGGACAGGCGGGCGGGGAGGGGGCGAGGAGACCCCCGGGGACCCCCGGGCCGGATGCGGAGGAGAAAGTGATGGGATGAGAGGAGCGAGGATGGCCGCGGGAGGTCAAAAACGGGAATAAAAATCGGGAATTAGCGCTGGGGAGGGCGCTGAGGGCAGCGCGTCCCGGCTGGAGCCCCCCGGGAACTGGGAATTGTGGTGGGGATGGGGAAGGTGTCCGTGGGAAGTGGAGCCTGGAGGGATGCTCAGGGCTGGGAATTGGGGTGGGGATGGGGAAAGGGGAGGAGGAGACTCCAGGGGATAATGGGAGCTGGGAATTGCAGTGGGAATGGGAATGGGGGATGCTCAAGAGCTGGGAATTGCTGCGGGAATGGGGAAGCTGTGAATGGGATGAGGAGCCTGGAGGGTTCTGGGAGCTGGGAATTAAGGCAGGAATGATGAAGATGTGAACGGGATGAGGAGCCTGGAGGGCGCTCGGAGCTGGGAATGGCTTCAGGAATGACAAAGGCACGAACGGGAAGAGGACCCTGAGGGAGGCCAGGAGCTACTGGGAGACCACAGAGGGGGGAACCCCTCTCCCTCTGACCCCTCCAGAGGGAAACACTGGGAGCAGAAACACAGATCCCATCCCAACCGCGTCGAGTGACCGTGGGAGGACACCGAGCCCTCACTGACCCTCCCACGCCCCCACAGGCATCACCTACTCGGACACGGTGAGCGCCACGGAGCCGTGCAAGCCGTGCACGGAGTGCGTGGGGCTGCAGAGCATGCAGGCTCCCTGCGTGGAGTCGGACGACGCCGTGTGCCGCTGCGCCTACGGATACTTCCAGGACGAGTCGAGCGGGAGCTGCCGCGAGTGCCGCGTGTGCGAGGTGGGCTTCGGCCTCATGTTCCCCTGCAAGGACTCGCAGAACACGGTGTGCGAGGAGTGCCCCGAGGGCACCTTCTCCAGCGAGGCCAACTTCGTGGATCCCTGCCTGCCCTGCACCACGTGCGAGGAGAACGAGGTGCTGGTGAGGGAGTGCACGGCCGTGGCGGATGCGGAGTGTCGGGGTAAGAGGCAGACCGGGAGCGGGGATGGGATGGTGTCGCTGTGAAATCCATGTGGGAGCTGGATTTGGGGAGCAGGGATGGGATGNTGGTGTCACTGTGAAATCCATGGGGGAACTGGATTTGAGGATGGGATGGCGTTGCTGTAAAATCCATGTGGGAGCTGGATTGGTGTCGCTGTAAAATCCATGAGGGAACTGGATTTGGGGAGTGGGATGGAATGGTGTCACTGTGAAATCCATGTGGGAGCTGGATTTGGGGAGCAAGGCTCGGACGGCGTCGCCGTGAAATCCATGTGGGAGCTGGATTTGGGGAGCGGGGATGGGATGGTGTCACCGTGAAATCCATGGGGGAGCTGGATTTGGGGAGTGGGGCTGGGATCCGGCAGTGTCGGGCAAGAGGAAGGAGCTGTGGAGGGCAGCATCCCAAACCCAGCTCCAACCCCGCGGGAAAAGGGGGAAAAAGGGGGAAATAAGGGCAGAGCTAAAAGGCAGAGGTGTGCTGGGAGATGTGGGAAAAAGGGGGGAAATAGGGACAGAACTAAAAAGCAGAGGTGTGCTGCTCGAGTTCGGAATGCCGCTCGAGTTGGGAATGCTGCTGGAGTTGGGAATGCTGCTGCAGCCAGGGATGCTGCTGGAGTTGGGAATGCTGCTGGAGTTGGGAATGCTGCTGGAGTTGGGAATGCTGCTGCAGCCAGGGATGCTGCTGGAGTTGGGAATGCTGCTCCAACTGGGAATGCTGCTGCAGCCAGGGGTGCCAGCGGCTCCTTGGCAGGGACAGCGGCGGCTCCTGGGCAAGGACAGTGGCGATTCAATAGCAGGGACAGTGGCGATTCCTTGGCAGGGACAGCGGCGGCTCCTGGGCAGGGACAGCAGCGTCACTCCCTGCCCCGAGCCCCAAGGCAGAAAGGATCTTTGTCGCGGCCGCCGCCGAGCCGCGGCTCCAGGGCAGCTCCTCGGAAGGGTCGAGTAAATGGAGGCACAAGTCAAGGACACAGGGCTGGCTTTGTCCGCCCGGAGCGGCCGCGGGGGCAGGGGCACGGCCGGGCAGGATGTCACCCCCCCTCGGGGACAGCGCTGCGCCCCGGGGGTTGGCAGGGCGGAATTCCAGCCTGGCGCAATTCCAGCTGGACACTGTGACACTGGGGGGGTGGCAGGGGGGTGACACCAGGGGGATGACAGGGGGGTGACAGAGGGGTGGCAGGGTGAGGTCCCAGCTCCTGACGCGATTCCAGGGCTATCCTCACTCCGGGATGGGCTGCAGGATGTGGGCTGGCCCTGGCAGTGGCACCGGGCAAAGCCCTGGAGAGGGCACTGGGAATTGGGGATGGGATCAATGGGATCAACGGGATTAATGGGATCAATGGAATGGGATGGATGGGATGGGATCAATGGGATCGATAGGATGGGATTAATGGGATCAACAGGATCAATGGGATGGGATCAGTGCGATGGGATCAATGGGATCAACGGGATCAACGGGATCAACGGGATGGGATCAATGGGATTAATGGGATCAATGGGATCAATGGGACAGGATGGGATGGGATCAACGGGATCAACGGGATGGGATCAATGGCATGGGATGGGATCAATGAGATTAGTGGGATCAATGGGATCAATGGGATGGTATCAATGGGATCTATGGGATGGGATCAATGGGATCAATGGGATCAACAGGATCAACGGCATGGGATCAATGGGATGGGATGGGATCAATGGGATGAGATCAATGGGATTNGGGATTGATGGGATGGGATCACTGGGATCAATTGGATCAACAGGATCAATGGGATCAATGGGATGGGATCAACAGGATCAATGGGATCGATGGGTTGGGATCGATGGGATGGAATCAATGGGGTTAATGGGATCAACAGGATTGATGGGATGGGACGGGGCAGCCACGCGTTTCCCTGGGGCAAGACCAGACTGGATCCTCTCCCCGGGACACGCCTGGGTGTGGCAGGAACAGGGTTGGTCACTCCCAAACGGAGCCGGCAGGGGCCGGGAAAGGAGCAAATCCAGGCCCTGGCACCCCGGGAGCTGCTCCGTGCGGGAGCTGCACCCCAAGGGGAGCTGTGCTGGGGGGGAGCTGACAAAGCCACAGCCACATCCAGCTCCCCCCGGGGCTGGGGACAGCTTTGTCTTGTCCTGGGGACAACCAAGGCCAATCCCGGCAGTGAGGGGACATGGCAGAGCCTCCACGATGCCACAGCCTCGGGTAGAGATCAGGAATCCCCATCCTGATCCCATTTCCCTTCTCCCACACCCCGGCAGGTCTCCACCCTCGCTGGACAACACACGCCCCGTCCCTGGTGGCCTCTGAGAGCCCCGAGCCGGCCACCAGGGAGCCGCCGGGCACCGAGGGGGTGGCCAGCACCGCAGCCGACGCCGTCACCACCATCATGGGCAGCTCGCAGCCCGTGCTGACCCACGGCACCGCCGACAACCTCATCCCCGTCTACTGCTCCATCCTGGCCGCCGTGGTGGTGGGGCTGGTGGCCTACATCGCCTTCAAGAGGTACAGGGGGAGCGTAAGGGGTTTTGGGGGGCGGTGGGACCTTCACTCGGGGTGTGGGACCCCCACTCAAGGTGCGGGACCCCTGCTCTGGGTGTGGGACCCCCATTCGGGGTGTGGGACCCTCGCTCTGCGTGTGGGACCCCCACTCCAGGTGTACCACCCTCATTCAGGGTGTGGGACCTCTGCTCTGGGTGTGGGACCCCCGCTTTGGGTGTGCCACTGCCACCACCGAGGGCACCAGGCTGGGAGGGATTTGCACAATTGAGTGAGGAGTGAGGCAGCTGTGGGGTGAAGAGGGAGGTGGCAGTGGGAGGGGGAACCTCTGCACCCCTGTCCCTGTCCCTGCCTGTCCTGGCACCCTCCGTGTCCCCATCCCTGTCCCCATCCCTGTCCCTGCCTGGCCTGGCACCTTCTGTGTCCCCATCCCTGTCCCTGTCCCTGCGTGTGCGGGCTCCGGCAGTGTCCCCATCCCTGTCCCTGTCCCTGCCTGTCCTGGCACCCTCCGTGTCCCCATCCCTGTCCCTGCCTGTCCTGGTGCCAGGACAGAAACCAGAAAATGGGACAAAACCCAGGGAATGAGACAAAAAACACAGAATGAGACAAAAAAGAGAGAATGAGACAAAAACCAGGGAATGAGACAAAGCGCAGGGAGCAGGACCAAGCCCTGCCAGCCTCGGGGCCCTCACCTCGCCGTCCCCGTGCCCGCAGGTGGAACAGCTGCAAGCAGAACAAGCAAGGAGCCAACAACCGCCCGGTGAACCAGACGCCGTCCCCCGAGGGGGAGAAGCTGCACAGCGACAGTGGCATCTCCGTGGACAGCCAGAGCCTGCACGACCAGCAGCCCCCCGGGCAGGGCACCCAGGGGCCAGGTGGGACCTGCTGTGACAGCCCGGGGTGGGCAGGGGACAGGGAGGGACACCCTAGGGTGGGCAGGGGACAGTCAGGGACATCCTGGGGTGGGCAGAGGCACCCTGGGGTGGGTAGGGGACAGGCAGGGCCATCCTGGGGCGGGCAGAGGCACCCTGGGGTGAGCAGGGACACATCTGGATGGGCAGGGATATCCTGGGGTGAGCAGGGACACATCTGGATGGACAGAGGCACCTTGGGATGGAGAGGGAGGACAGACAGGGATACACCTGGATGGGCAGGGACACTTCAGGATGGACAGGGACACCCTGGGATGGAGAGGGCCACCCCAGAGATGGGCAGGGACACCCAGGGATGGGCAGGGACACACCTGGATGGACAGGGATGCCCTGGGGTGGGCAGGGACACCCTGGAGCGGGCAGGGACACACCTGGATGGGCAGGGACACCCTGGGGTGGGTAGGGACGTCCTGGGGTGGGCAGGGACACACCTGGATGGGCAGGGACACTTCAGGAGGGACAGGGACACCCCAGGATGGACAGGGACACCCTGGGATGGACAGAGGCACCTCAGGATGGAGAAGGAGGACAGACAGGGACACACCTGAATGGACAGAGCCATCCCAGAGATGATCAGAGACACCCCAGAGATGGTCAGGGACACCTGGTGATGGACAGGGAGGATGGACAGGGACACTTCAGGATGGATAGGGACGCCCTGGGATGGGCAGAGGCACCTTGGGATGGAGAGGGAGGACAGACAGGGACACACCTGGATGGACAGAGACAGACCTGGATGGGCAGGGCCACCCCAGAGATGGTCAGGGACACACCTGGATGGACAGGGACACTCCTGGATGGACAGGGACACTTCAGGATGGACAGAGACACCCCGGGATGGACAGAGGCACCTCGGGATGGAGAGGGAGGACAGACGGGGACACACCTGGATGGGCAGGGCCACCCCAGAGATGGTCAGAGACACCCGGTGATGGACAGGGACACACCTGGATGGGCAGGGCCATCCCAGGGACGGGCAGGGGCAGCCCGGGGCGGGCAGGGAGGCCGGCTGGGCACACCCCATGCCCCGCCGGGCACTCAGGGCCGTGTCCCCCCGGCAGCCCCCAGGGCGGACGGCAGCCTGTTCGCCGCTCTGCCCGCCAGCAAGCAGGAGGAGGTGGAGAAGCTGCTGGGCAGCTCGGCCGAGGACACATGGAGGCAGCTGGCAGGCGAGCTGGGCTACAAGGAGGACCTGATCGACTCCTTCACGCGCGAGGAGTCACCGGCGAGGGCCCTGCTGGCCCACTGGGCCTGCCGCGAGTCGGCCACGCTGGACGCGCTGCTGGCCGCCCTGCGCAGGGTCCAGCGCGGCGACATCGCCGACAGCCTGGCCAGCGAGTCCACGGCCACCTCCCCCGTCTGAAGGGCGGCCCGGGGGGGCCCCAAGGGGTCCCCCCAACCCCTCTGGGCTCTCCCCGGCCCGGGGTGGGTGGGGAGGGTGGGGAGAGCTCCCAGGACCCTCCGGCTGCCCGCGGGGAGCTCGCGGTTCCGGTACCGGCTTCTCCCGGTGCTGCCCCGGTCCGGCAGCCCCTGATGGGGTCCAGGAGAGGGGAAGGGCTCAGCCCCAGCCTGATCCCAAATCCCGGAGCGCTGCCAGCCCCTGGGATTGATGGATGGATGGATGGACGGACAGATGGACACGGGAGTGACCTCCGTGCTCTCAGCCCTCTCCCCTCCCCTCTTCCAGCCTCTTCTCCCCGAGGCTCCTCTTCCTCCTGCCCCAACCCCACCCCCTGCTATTCCCTTCTCCCCTCGACGCTCCCAAATCCAGCTGTTTTCCCCCCAAAAAGCAGGGCAAGGGTGGGGCTGGAGAGCCCTGGAGATGCTGCCCTGGGGTTTGGGGGCTCTGGAGGGTGGTGGGGCTGGAGAGAGGACTCAGCTTCCGACACTGTGAAATTGGGGAGGATTCGGGGTCTTGGCGAGGAGCAGCCAGGACCACCCCGGACACCGAGGAGCGGATTTTGGGGGCACCGCGAGCCCCTCCTCCCCTCAGGGGACAGCGGAGGGGACACCGAGGGTGGCATGGACGCACCCCGTGGGGAGAGGACACTGAAGGTGGGAAGCGCTGACCAAGTGCCTGCCCCGGCGTGGGCACCTCCCGAGGGCTCTGCTGGTCCTCCCCTGTCCCCAAGGCCACCCCCGGCCTGTCCCCGCTGTCCCCGAGCCGCAGCGACCCCCGGGGCGGGGCCGCCATTGCACTGTCCCCAATGTCCCCACCCCTCTTTGAAAGGGCTCCTCTCGCTCCCGCACTGTGACGGCGGCTCAGGAATGTCCCCGCGGGGGACGGGACAGCGACCGGCAGAGCTCCAAGTGAATTTTTGGGGCGTTTCAACCCCAAAAAGGGTGACCTGGAGAGCAGCCTCGGGATGGGGATGTCCCCTGAGCTGTCACCGGGCTGGGGATGTCCCCTGAGCTGTCACTGGGCTCCCAGGGTGTCCCCTGAGCTGCCACCGGACTGGAGATGTCCCCTGAGCTGTCACTGGGCCCAGAGTGTCCTCTGAGCTGTCACCAGACTGGAGATGTCCCCTGAGCTGTCACCTGGTTCCCAGGGTGTCCCCTGAGCTGTCACCAAACTGGAGATGTCCCCTGAGCTGTCACCTGGCTCCCAGGGTGTCCCCTGAGCTGCCACTGGGCTGGGGATGTCCCCTGAGCTGTTACCGAGCCCAGGGTGTCCCCTGAGCTGTCACCAGGCCCAGGGTGTCCCCTGAGCTGCCACCTGGCTGGGGATGTCCCCTGAGCTGTCACTGGGCTCCCAGGGTGTCCCCTGAGCTGTCACCGGGATGGGGATGTTCCCTGAGCTGTCACCAAACTGGGGATGTCCCCTGAGCTGCCACTGGGCTCCCAGGGTGTCCCCTGAGCTGCCACTGGGCTGGGGATATCCCCTGAGCTGTCACTGAACTAGGGATGTCCCCTGAACTGCCACCAGGCTCCCAGGGTGTCCCCTGAGCTGTGACCTCTCCTGTCCCGGTGCATCCCGAGGGTCCCACCGAGGGGCCCCTCCCGACCCTCTGGATTCATCCCGAAATTCCTTCCTGGAGGCAGAATGGGATTTTTTCCTCCCCTGGCCTCCCGGAGGAGAGACTTGTAAATAAGAATTGTGGTGTTGGATGTTTCCCCTTGTTTCCCCACCCTGGGGACAGTCCTGTCCCCTCCCAGCTTCCAGGTGAGAATTCCCATCCCAATCCCTCAATCCTGCCTCCCTTCTGGCCTTAAAGACTCCGCAGGGAGGCTGAGAATTGTTCATCATCCCCCCATCCCCAAAAAAAATATCCCTGCAGGATTTGGATGTTCCCAGGAGAGCTTCCCAGGGGTTGGAGCAGCTCCTGGGAGATTCCAGCACTCAGATCCTTCAAAACCTTCTGGAAGTTTCCCTCCCAGCTGCGCTCTGGATGAGGGAGAAGCAGAGGCAGGGTCGGAATCTCCAGGCTGAGATTTCGGGAAGTTCCTGCCTGCACTGGAAGAGCCAAAAATCCCTTGGGAAGCATCACCTCTGGCTGGAAACTCTTGGACCTTGCAGGGCTGCAAATCCCAAATCTGAGTCCCAAAAGTCGCTCCAATCAGAGGAATTTTGCCCCAAATTTACAACCCCACTCGCAGTGGGCGACTCGGGGTTGGAAACTCCCAGCTCCTGCCAGAGCAAGCCACGCTCCGGGATGGATTTGGGATGGATTTGGGATGGATTCCATCACTGGTCGTCTTCAGGTTGTTCCCTTTTTCCCTTGATTTTTTGGAAAAGTGACTCCGGTACGAACTGAGGGTGCCTGGAGTGAAGCATCCGGATCCAAACCCAACCAAACTCCCTGGGTGAGCCAAGCCCAGGCCGAGCCTCTCCCGCTGGGAATTCTCTTTTCCTCAGGACAACTCAGCCATGCTCTCAGGTTTTAATTGCCACGGGAAAGGGATTCCAGCGCCTTGGAATCCTGGAAAAATCGGATTTTCAGTGCCGAGGGAAGGGAGAAAAGCTCTGCACCCAAGGAGGAGCTGGGGGGGACCTCGGCTGCAGGGAAAAAATGGAGATAAAATTCCAAAAAAACCAAAAACACCAAAAAAAACTCCACAAAACCCGGGAGGGAAACTCCCCCCAAAAACCCCCAAAAGCAGGAGGGGAAACCCAAGCCAAAGTCGGAGCTCGTTTCGTGTTGTTCAAACCCTGTCGTGTTCCCTCCGCTCCCCCTCTGTAATTCCAGGGCCGGATTCTTAGGAAGTAGAAGGATTTGGGGGGGTTTGGGGCAGCATGAGCCGGGGGGGTGCACGGGGGCGGCCCGGGGGGGTGGAATGTGTCTGTGTGTATCCTTGGGGTGCCAATAAAGAGCATCGCCGTCGCCCTGTGCTTCCCACTGTCCTGGAAAAGGTAAATTGGGAATCCAGCGTGGGATTCCCTTCCGTTCCCATTCCTATTCCCGTTCCCTCCCTATTCCTATTGCCTTCCCATTCCCATTTCTATTCCCATTCCCTTTCCCTTTCCTGTTCCCAATCCCATTCCCATTCCCTCCCCGTTCCCGTTCCCATTCCCATTCCCTCTCCCATTCCCATTCCCNCCCTTGATTTTTTGGAAAAGCGACTCCGGTACGAACTGAGGGTGCCTGGAGTGAAGCATCCGGATCCAAACCCAACCAAACTCCCTGGGTGAGCCAAGCCCAGGCCGAGCCTCTCCCGCTGGGAATTCTCTTTTCCTCAGGACAACTCAGCCACGCTCTCAGGTTTTAATTGCCACGGGAAAGGGATTCCAGCGCCTTGGAATCCTGGAAAAATCGGATTTTCAGTGCCGAGGGAAGGGAGAAAAGCTCTGCACCCAAGGAGGAGCTGGGGGGGACCTCGGCTGCAGGGAAAAAATGGAGATAAAATTCCAAAAAAACCAAAAACACCAAAAAAAACTCCACAAAACCCGGGAGGGAAACTCCCCCCAAAAACCCCCAAAAGCAGGAGGGGAAACCCAAGCCAAAGTCGGAGCTCGTTTCGTGTTGTTCAAACCCTGTCGTGTTCCCTCCGCTCCCCCTCTGTAATTCCAGGGCCGGATTCTTAGGAAGTAGAAGGATTTGGGGGGGTTTGGGGCAGCATGAGCCGGGGGGGTGCACGGGGGCGGCCCGGGGGGGTGGAATGTGTCTGTGTGTATCCTTGGGGTGCCAATAAAGAGCATCGCCGTCGCCCTGTGCTTCCCACTGTCCTGGAAAAGGTAAATTGGGAATCCAGCGTGGGANTCCCTATTTTCATTCCCTCCTTGTTGCCATTCCCATTCCCGTTCCCTCTCTGTTCTCATTCCCTCCCCATTCCCAATCCCATTCCTGTTCTCGTTCCCATTCTCGTTCCCGTTCCCATTCCCTCCCCATTCCCAATCCCATTCCCCCCCTATTCCCAATCCCATTCCCATTCCCTCTCCATTCCCATCCCCATTCCCATTCCCTCCCCATTCCCATTCCCGTTCCCATTCCCATTCCCATTCTCTCCCAATTCCCATCCCCATCCCCATCCCCATTCCCAATCCCATTCCCATTCCCATTCCCATTCTCTCCCCATCCCCATCCCCATTCCCAATCCCATTCCCAATCCCATTCCCATTCCCTCTCCCGCAGACAAGCAAGGAGCAATAACCACAATCAATCCTTTAATCACTTCCCTCAATCCTGCCGGGAAAGGAGCTGGGAAGGGAGCTGGGAATGGGGACAAGGAGCATCCTCTGCTCCCAAATCCGGCCCCGAATCCCAGGCTGGAGCGGGAAAAGCTGGGAATCGAGGTGGCCTTCGTGTGTGGGATTGGCTGCCTGGGATCCTGGGAGCGAGGGAAAAGTGGGAAAATGAGGAGTGAGATCTGGGAAGGAGCCGGATGTTCCCAAGGGTTGGGGAAAATCCCTGGAAAACATCCTTCCCTTCCTTTTTATGGGAGCCTGGGGGGGGAAAGAGCTGCTGAATCCCACATCTGCTGCCAGAGGGGGAGACAGGGAGAAATCCCTGCTGGATCCGCCGGGAAAAATCCCGAACTGCTCCCCAGCCCCTTGGGAAAACACGGAAACCACCGGGAAAAGGGGAAAATTCGGGATTAAACTCCCACAAGATTCCTTTCGCTCAGCCCCCGGGAGCTTCCCTTTGGAGAGGGATAGAGCTGGGAAGGAAAATCTGGGAAGGGAAAGTTGATTTTTCCCGGGCTCTGGGAGCTGCAGATCCCAGATTTTCCCTCCGGCTGCCTCCAGGAACTGCCCGGAAAACCTTCCCAGTTTTCCCGCAGGTTCTCCCGGCCGTTTATCCCAGATTTTGGGGGGTTTGGAGCTGTTCCCGATCCCAGCGCCAGCCCCGGGCGGGATCAGCTTCCCTCCCCAAAATCCTCCTTCCCTCCCCCGGGCGAAGTCTGGCTCCCAGATGGAGTCGCATTCCCAAATAATGGGAAGCAGTTGGAGCAAAGTGGGAGCGGAGCTGGGATCGGGGTGGGGGCACGGAGAACCCAGGGAAGCGAGACCAAGGCTTCCCAGCCTGATCCCACTCTTTTCCAGCCCGATCCCACTCTTTTCCAGTGTGATCCTGCTCTTTTCCAGCCCGATCCCACTCTTTTCTCATCTGATCCCGCTCTTTTCCCATCTGATCCATTTCTTTTCCCATCTGATCCTGCTCTTTTCCAGCCCCATCCCGCTCTTTTCCCTTCTGATCCTGTTTTTTTCCAGCACCATCCCGCTCTTTTCCCATCTGATCCCACTCTCTTCCAGCCCCATCCCACTCTTCTCCCATCTGAACCCGCTCTTTTCCCATCTGATCCTGTTTTTTTCCAGCCTGATTCCCACTCTTTTCCCATCTGATCCCACTCTTTTCCAGTCCAATCCTGCTCTTTTCCAGCCTGATCCTGCTCTTTTCCCGTCTGATCCTGCTCTTTTCCAGCCCCATCCCGCTCTTTTCCAGTCTGATCCCACTCTTCTCCCATCTGATCCCACTCTTTTCCAGCCCCATCCCGCTCTTTCCAATCCTTATCCTGCCCTTTTCCATCCTCATCCTGCTCCTTCCAGCCAGAACCACCAAAAAAAGGTGGATTTTTCCCAGGAAAAATTCCCTCCATGCTCCAGCTTTCCCCGCACACCTCCCACGCTNATCCCACTCTTTTCCCATCTGATTCCGCTCTTTTCCAGCCCCATCCCGCTCTTTCCAATCCTTATCCTGCCCTTTTCCATCCTCATCCTGCTCCTTCCAGCCAGAACCACCAAAAAAAGGTGGATTTTTCCCAGGAAAAATTCCCTCCATGCTCCAGCTTTCCCCGCACACCTCCCACGCTCACGGAAAAGCAGATTAAACTTTGGGTGCACCTGGCAGGGCCGGGAGGGATGTGGGAATTCCAGCAGGGATGCGGGGCCGGGATTGGGATCTGTTATCCTTCGGATGGTGCAGGGAAGGTGCAGGAATCCCCAATTCCCTGGAATGGGATCCCCAGGGATCTGCGCATGGATGGCAGGACTGGATTTGTGTGGGAATCGCGGCTCAGGAGGGAATTTTGTGGGAATTACCAGGCTGGAAGCAGCCGGGAGAGCTTTCCTGGGATTTATGCCGGAAGGAAGGAAAAATCCCGGAGCTTTTTCGGGCAGGAAAAACATCCCAGCTGAGGATGAGGAAAAAACCGCGGGGTTTTAGCGCTCCATAAATCCCTCCCAGGCCGGGATCATCCCGGGAAATCGTCGCCTCTTCCCGAACAAAGCCCAGCTCCGGCACAAGGGGAAACCTTATCCCGATTTCCCTGCCTGCTTCCCGGCGGGAGGAGGCTCCGGGGGAGAGCCGCGGAACATTCCCAGAACCGCAGCTTCCAGCAGCTGACACTTCCCTGCTTTCTGTCAGCTGCGGGGGCTCGGATTCCCAGGGAAAGGAGGAGACAAAAGGAATTACAGCTCCCTAAGAACGGGGGGGGAAAAAATCTGGGATGAAATGGAAACCCAAGGCATCCGGTTTGGCCAAAAAATCCCGGGAGAAAGGGGAAAGGCAGGAGGCAGAGCAGCTCCAAGCTCTCCCTGCACTCCTCGGATCCTGGATTCCCTCCGGAGAGGAGAGGGAAAACCGGGAGCAGGGAGGGGAATTTGGGATAAACGGTGCCGGGAGCAGGGAATTCCATGGGATCCTCGTGTTTTGGGGTGTTCCCCTCTCCCCAATTCCCCCGGGGATCCCTCAGGGCTATCCCGGCCCCGTTCCCGACTCAGCTTCCCGGGAAATGGCCTCGGACACTCCCGGGATGGAGCCTGTCCTGGAGCATCCCTCGGTTTTCCTGGAGCCTCTGGAATCCTGTCTGATTCCCAGGGATTTCCAGGCAGTTTGGGATCACAGCTCATTCCCTGACCCAATTCCCAACCGGCTTCCTGCAGGAGCGAGGCCGTGGGAGCCTGAGCCAGCCCCGATTTTTCCTGTTCATTCCCGTTTTTCCTGATTCCAGGCGGATTTCCGGGAAAATGGGATCATGGAACGGTTTGGGGTGGAAGAGCGAATCCCAAATCCTGCTCCCACCCAAAATCATGGATTAATCTCCATGAAATCCCAGGAATCCACGCCCCAGGAGGGATTTGGATGTCTGGGATGAGCTGTGCCCTTTGGCCACCGTGCCCGGGTGGCTGCGGCTGCTCCCGGAATTCCAGATGTCCCTGAATTCCAGCCAGGTCTGTTCCCAGAGCTGCTCCCGGAATTCCAGATGTCCCTGAATTCCAGCCAGGTCTGTTCCCAGAGCTGCTCCCGGAATTCCAGATGTCCCTGAATTCCAGCCAGGTCTGTTCCCAGAGCTGCTCCANTGGCTGCGGCTGCTCCCGGAATTCCAGATGTCCCTGAATTCCAGCCAGGTCTGTTCCCAGAGCTGCTCCCGGAATTCCAGATGTCCCTGAATTCCAGCCAGGTCTGTTCCCAGAGCTGCTCCAGCTCTCCATGGGCGGCAGATTCCCTCTGCTGCCTCCGGAGCCAAGGATAACAACCAGGGATAACAGCCAGGGAAAACAACCAAGGATAACAGCCAAGGATAACAGCCAGGGATAAATCCCAGGGATAAATCCCAGGGATAACTCCCAGGGATAACTCAGAGGTGGCCAAATCCCCTCGGCCATTCCAAACCCTGTTGGATCCCAGAGCCTCCGGGAGCTCGGGAATGGGAAGGAGGAACAAAGGCAGGGTTGGGAAAGCAGGCAGGAGTCCTGGGAAGCTGCAGCAGCAGGGAGGGCAGGGAAGAGTTCGGGAATGATCAGGGATATTCCCAGAATCATTCCCAGCCCTCCCTGGCCCATCCCAGGGCTCTCCAGGAATGTGGCTGGTGCCCTGAGGAGGAATCTGCAGCAGGAAAAAATCCAACAAAAATCAAGGCGGAGGAGAGTCCATTCCGGGCTCTGGGAAAAGTCTAATCCGGGTTTTTCAAATTACCGAGTCCGTTCCAGTGCCCGGGAGAAATCCAGTCTAGGTTTTCTGAATTACCGAGTCCATTGTTGGGGAATGGGAATGGGATTGGAATGGGAATGGGAATGGAATGAGGAGGGAATGGGAATGGGAATGGAATGAGGAGGGAATGGGAATGGGAATGGAATGAGGAGGGAATGGGAATGGGAATGGAATGAGGAGGGAATGGGAATGGGAATGGAATGAGGAGGGAATGGGAATGGGAATGGAATGAGGAGGGAATGGGAATGGGAATGGAATGAGGAGGGAATGGGAATGGGAATGGAATGAGGAGGGAATGGGAATGGGAATGGAATGAGGAGGGAATGGGAATGGGAATGGAATGAGGAGGGAATGGGAATGGGAATGGAATGAGGAGGGAATGGGAATGGGAATGGAATGAGGAGGGAATGGGAATGGGAATGGAATGAGGAGGGAATGGGAATGGGAATGGAATGAGGAGGGAATGGGAATGGGAATGGAATGAGGAGGGAATGGGAATGGGAATGGAATGAGGAGGGAATGGGAATGGGAATGGAATGAGGAGGGAATGGGAATGGGAATGGAATGAGGAGGGAATGGGAATGGGAATGGAATGAGGAGGGAATGGGAATGGGAATGGAATGGGAATGGGAATGGGATTGGAATGGGGATGGAAATGGGATGGGAATGGCAGCTGGACACAGCCCTGGCCTTGCTGTGGGAGGTCCTGGAAGGGGAGGAGGCAGGAGCTGATCCCTGTGCCAGGACATGGATTTCCCACCCTGGGATCTGGGAAAACACTCAGCTGTGCAGAGCTGCTCGGGAACCCTCCCCGGGAGCCTCCGGAGCTGGGAGTTCTGCGGGATCCTGGAATGCTGTGGGGTGGAAAATGTTAATTCCCATCCCATTCCATTCCCACGGATCCCTCCAACATCCCAGGGAATCCAGGATGGTTTTTCCAGGATTCTCCAGGAGGGAGGGAATGGAGGGAATTTGGGGGCAGGGAATGAAGGGAATTTGGAGGCAGGGAATGGAGGGAATTTGGGGGCAGGGAATGGAGGGAATTTGGGGGGGGGGAATGGAGGGAATTTGG
>VZRF01000956.1:25825-37757 GCA_013396875.1 Vireo altiloquus
AGGGGGACAGGGGAGGGGACAGCGGAGGGGACTCGGGGACAGCAGCGGCCGCAGGTGAAGCCGCCGCGCCTCGCCCGGAGCGGCCCCGCGGGGCCGGAGCTGGCGGGGCCACCATGGGCCGGGGGGGGCCGTAGGGAGCCGCCGCGCTGGGGGACCCCCCCTGCCCCTCGCTGACGCTGGAGGAGAAGGGAGGGAAAGAAGGAAAAAGGCGGAAAATCGCGGAGAAACCCTCCCCGAACCGGAGCCACGGAGAAGGCAGCGGCGGCGGCGGCGGCTGGAAAATGCATCTTCCTCGGAGCTGCGTCCTCCTCCTCCTCCTCCAGGGCAGCATCGCGCTGCTGGTGAGCGCCGGGAGGGCAGCGGGGAGCGGAGCGGGGGCTGCGGGCACCGGGGGGAGCCGGCGGCGATTCCATCCCTGCATCCCTGCCCACCTCCGGGGGGAAAAACGCGTCCCAAAACTTCTGCTGCTGCTGCTGCTGCTTCGCCGCGGGGAGCGGGCAGGGCTGGCGAGGAGAAAGCTCAGGATTACCCCAAAAATCCTCACCCCTCCCCAGCCCCCGAGGGCTGCCCGGGGAGGGTTGGGGCAGAGCTGGGGACAGGCCAGCTCCGGGCTCGGCTTCCTTCGCTTCCTTCGCTTCCTTCGCTTCCTTCGCTTCCTTCGCTTCCTTCGCTTCCTTCGCCTCCTTCTCTCCCCGGTGCCTCCCCGCAGGTCAGCCCCGAGCACCCCGAGGGTCTCCGGGTCCCCCCCCGGCCCCCCGCAGCATCCCCCGAGCCTTCCTCAGCCCCTCCAGCAGCTCCTGGATGTGCTGATTTTGGGGTTCCCGGAGCGGAGTTGGCAGAGGAGCTCAGGCTGGGCTCAGGGAGGCTCCCCGGGTGACAACTCCGCTCTGCTGTCCCTTGTCCTGTCCCGTCCCGCAGCCCTGGGTGTCCCCCGGGGGACAGGGACAGGGGGGAGGGCACAGGGTGGGCATCGTCCCCTCCCTCAGGGACCCCCCGAGGCAGGAGAGAACAAATTGGAGCCTTCCCAGCTCCTCGCACCATTCCCGGAGCGTCCAGGAGGGATGAGAGCTGGAAAAGATGAGAGCTGGAAAAGCTGAGAGCTGGAAAAGCTGCCGGAAAAAATAAAGGGGAAATCGGGGAAGGGAGGGTGGGGAAGGGGCTGGGCAGGGCTCAGGTGTCCTCCCTCACCTCTCAGCCCCTCCGTGCCCCCTCCAGGTGCTCTGCGCTCCGGAGGAGCTCGGGGAAGGCTCGGATCGCGGAGCCGCGGCGGTGCCGAAGCTGCGGGAGCTGCTCTCCCCCAAGCCCCTCCCGCAGAACCGACCCCTCGTGGGCTCCCGGGAGCTCCGGGGTGTCCCACAGAACCGGGCCGGGCCGGAGCTCACCCCTCGGGCACCGCGGGAGCTGGGCCGGACCCCGAGCAGGCTGCAGAAGCTTTTCGGCTGGGGAGATTTTTACTCCAACATCAAGACGGTGAAGCTGAACCTGCTGATCACGGGCAAGGTCGTGGATCACGGCAACGGCACCGTCAACGTCTTCTTCCAGCACAACTCCACGGGCCACGGGAACATCTCCGTGAGCCTCGTGCCTCCCACCAAGGCCGTGGAGTTCGACCTGGAGCAGCAAATCTTCATCGAAGCCAAGGAATCCAAGGTGTTCAACTGCCGCGTGGAGTCAGAGCAGGTGGATCGGGCCAGGAAAACCTCGCTGTGCACCTACGACCCTGCCAAGAGCTGCTCGCAGGAGCACACGAGGAGCAGAGCGGCCTGGCTGTGCTCGCAGCCCTTCAGGGTGGTTTGTGTCTACATCACCTTCTACAGCCCCGACTACCGCCTGGTGCAGAAGGTCTGTCCCGACTACAACAGCCACGGCCGCCAAGCCTTCTTCCCCTCGGGATGAGCTCCGAGCCGCTCCCGGGGGTGCTCCGGGCCCGGGGGGGAGGGATGGGGGCGGTTCGGGAGCTTGGGGTGCTCCCTGGAAGGAAAAGGAGGATTTAAGAGGAGAATTTCCCGTTTGGCCCCAGCGGGAAGAGGTGGATGCGCGGTGAGGAGGGATAGGGATGAGGAGCGAGGATTTGGGATGTGGAAATAGGACAGAAAGCCGCGGTCGGGACTGGAGTTCCTCGGAGCGATAATGGATTTTTGCCTGGATGTGGGTTGGTGATTCCAGGTGAAGAGGGCTCCGGAGGAAGGCTCACAACAGCCCGAGACCGGGAAGAGCTCGGGAAAGGGGGGAAAAGTCACCCCAATGGTGCCACCTGTCCCTGGGCACCCCTCGGCTCCCCCGAACCCCGGATCTGCAGGGGCTGGGCAGCAGCTCTCCCACGCGGGGATGTTTTCCCATCCCAAAGGGCTCCCGGGGTGGAAAGGGAGCCGGGGGTGGGCTGGTGGCACTGGGGGGGTTTGGGGACTCGGAGCTGCGTTCCCGGGAGGAGCAATCCCGGCGGAGCAGGGCAGGGTGCACAGCGAGGGATCCACGCCTGGCTTCCCTCCATCCCCTCCTGTCCTGATCCCTGCTCCAATCCCTGCTCCGATCCCTGCCCCGATCCCTTTCCTGATCGCTTCCTGGATCCCTGCCCTGATCCTTGCCCTGATCCATTCCCCGATCCATTCCCAGATCCCTGCCCTGATCCCTACCTCAATCCTTTCCCCAATCCCTGCCCTGATCCTTGCCTGGATCCCTGCCCCAACCCCTGCCCAGATCCCTTTCTTGATCGCTTCCCAGATCCCTGTCCCGATCCCTGCCTTGATCCTTGCCCTGATCCATTCCGCAATCCCTACCCTGATCCCTGCCCCAATCCCTGCTCCAATCCTTTCCCTGATCCCTTCCCCGATCCCTGCCCCGATCCTTGTCCTGATCCCTTCATGGATCCCTGCCCCGATCCCTACCCCGATTCCTGCCCTGATCCCTTCCCTGATCCCTGCCTGGATCCCTGTCCTGATCCCTGCCCCGATCCCTTCATGGATCCCTGGGATCCCTTCCCCGATCCCTGTCCTGATCCCTGTCCGCTCCCGGCTCCGGAGCAGAGGATTGGGAAGAGGAGCTCAGCTTGGGGATTTCATTTCCTGGGAAGCGACAGAAGCTGGAGAGGGAATAAAGCTCTGGAGTGGCACCGAGGCAGGGCTGGAGTTTTTCATGGAAGTGTCGGCAGGGAGGAGGAAAATAAACTCTTGGGGTTGGGAATGAGGAGTGGGGAGGATCCGGGAACTGGGAATGGTGGCGAGGATCCGGGAACTGGGAATCGGATCCGGGAACTGGGAATGGGATCCAGGATCTAGGAACTGGGAATGGGGTCCAGGATCCGGGAACTGGGAATGCTGGCCAGGATCCAGGAACTGGGAATGGGATCCAGGAACTGGGAATGGGATCCAAGATCCAGGAACTGGGAATGGGCTCCAGGTTTGGGCTGCCAGGACCTGCACTCTCAGGCTCCCAGCGCTGTGGATATTCCAGCCCATGGATATTCCCAATTTCCTCCCCAGGAACCCAAACCTCAGACTCCAATTTTTGTGGTTTTCCCAACTTCCTCCCCTGCCCCACACATCCAAACTCTGCTCTCCCACCTATGCAGGCATTCCCAGCTCCTGGGCATTCCCAACCTCCTCCCCTTCCCGGATATCCAAATTTCAGGCTCCTATTTTTGGGGCATTCCCAACCTCCTCCCCTTCCCAGACATCCAGACTTCCGTCTCCCACTTCCCTTGGCACATTCCCTCCTCCAGAAAACACCAAAAAAAGATCTGCCCCACTTCCCTTTCCTCCCCAAATCCAGAGCACCAGGCCAGCTCCAAAAATTCCTTCCCACCCTCCCGGGATGGGCTTTGCCCTCGGGGCAGGATTTGTGCTCCCACATTCCCAAAATAAATTCCTTCTCCACAGCTCTGGGAGAGCTTCTCCGGCTGCCGGCAGAGGTTCAGGATGAGCTCCTGCATCCAGCCAGGAGCTGCTCCCAAAATCCACGGAGAGAGTTTTCCTCACGGAGGAAAGTTTGGAAGAGCTCCGGAAAATTCCACCTTTCCGGGAAATATTGGGAGCGACGTTGGGATTGGGGAGGGGAGGGAGGGGGAAATGCAAGGAATTAAGGAATTAAAAACATTCCCGAAGGATTGGGGTTGGATGGAGGAAGGAGACACAGGAATTGTTAAATTCCCTCTGAGGTCACACACAAACACACACAGAGGGAAGAATTCCCGGCACAGAAGTTGCTGGTTTGGGGAAATTCGGGATGATCGCGGCCGGGAGCAGCTCCGGGAGAGGCGGCGAAGGACGCGCGGATGTGGAGCTGCCGTTTCTAAGGAGACCAGGACGGGACGAGATTCCAGGCCGGGAGAGGAGAATTCCTGTTCCAGGAGCCTCGGCCCGGGCGGGGAGCGAGGGAGGAGCCGCAGGGAAAAATCCCTGAATCCCAAATCCGCCTGGAGCCGCAGGGGAGGCAGAGCGGGAATGGCTGATCCTGGAATTCCCAGCGCTGGGGTTGTTATTCCACGGGGCAGCCCCGGTCTGAGCCAGGAACGATCCCAGTTTTCCCAAGCAGATCCCAAAGCCCTCCCCTGCTGCTGCTGCTCCGTGAACACAGAAATCCAACACTCCCAATGTTCCAGAGCACTTTGGGATCTCCTGGTGTTTTCCGAACTTTTGGAATTACAGCCTGGTTTTAACCCTGATCCCTCTCCTCACCTCCAGTATGGGACACATCCCACTGGAATCTTCCCATTCCCATTCTCAATCCCATTCCCACTCCCATTCCCATCCCAATCCCATTCCCATTCCCATTCCCGTTCCCAATCCCACTCCCATCCCCATCCCCTCTCCAATCCCATTCCCATTCCCATTCCCACTCCCATTCCCATTCCCATTCCCATTCCCATTCCCATCCCCATTCCCATTCCCATTCCCATTCCCATCCCCATTCCCTCTCCATTCCCATTCCCATTCCCATTCCCATTCCCATTCCCATTCCCATTCCCAATCCCATCTCCATTCCCATTCCCATTCCCATTCCCATTCCCATCCCCAATCCCATCTCCATTCCCATTCCCACTCCCATTCCGCTCCCAGCTCCAGGTGAGGTTTTTCCTCCAGGTGAGGAATTTGAGCCATTCCTGGATTTTCCCTCATCCCAAAGCCACTCCCCTTGGACTCTGTGGGATTTTGGGATGCTCCAGCCCTGGGTCATGGCGAGGATCTTTAATTAACATCACCCTTGGCTCGCAGGGCTCAGCCAGATGGAGCTTAATTTAATTAGGAGCTGTTAATTACCCATAATAGCAGGATTTTATAAACCTTGGACACCAGCGAGAGGTTTTTGGGATCAGCCCCACCAGGGGATGCAGGGAATGCTGGTCAGAGCTCCCAAAAACAGCTGGATTTTATCCAAATGGATATCAAACATCCTCAAATATCCTCAAATATCCTCAAATATCCTCAAATATCCCCAAATATCCCCAAATATCCTCAAATATTTGTGGGGAGTCAGCCCTGGAGTGGCCAAACCCAAACAAATCCCTTGGGAAACAGGATCCACATCCTCCCAAAATCCAAGGGTTTGGGGTTTTTTTGGCTCCAGGGATGGGAATTTGGTGATGAATGCAAGGAATATTCCAGAGGGAGGCAGGGAGATCATTCCCAGTTTGCCCAGTTTGCCCAGTTCAGCTCCCAGCAGCTCCAGGAGCAGCTCCTGGTCCTGTTCTCCTGAATTTCCCCCTCAGTGAACACAACTCCTCTGGGGAATCAATGATTCAGTCCTGGGGATGGAAGCCGATGGAATGAGGAGAGAAAATCCCAATTCCGAGGAGCAAAAATCCCAGTTCTGAGGAGTGAAAACCCCAATTTTTTGGAGCAAAAAACCCAATTCCGAGCAGCAAAAACCCCAATTCCAAGGAGTAAATACCCCAATTCTGAGGAGTGAAAACTCCAATTCCAAGGAGCGAAAACCCCAAATCTGAGCAGAGAGAACCCCAATTCCGAGCACGAAAAACCCCAATTCCAAGGACTGAAAGCCCCAATTGCAAGGAGTAAAAACCCCAATTCTGAGGAGCAAAAGTCCCAATTCTGAGGAGAGAAAATCCCAATTCCAAGCAGCAAAAACTCCAATTCCCAGGAGCGAAAGCCCCAATTCCGAGGAGCAAAAGTCCCAATTCTTTGGAGAAAAATCCCCAATTCCAAGGAGCAAAAACCCTAATTCTGAGAAAAATCCCCAATTCCCAGGAGTGAAAGCCCCAATTGCAAGGAGCAAAAACCTCAATTCCAAGGAGTAAAAGCCCCAATTCCGAGGAGAAAAAAAAACCAATTCCGAGGAGAGAAAACTCCAATTCCAAGGAGCAAAAACCCCAATTCCGAGCACGAAAAACCTCAATTCTGAGGAGTGAAAACCCCAATTCCGAGCATGAGCAATTCCCAGGAGCGAAAGCCCCAATTTGCAAGGAGTAAAAACCCCAATTCCGAGGAGAGAAAACCCCAATTCCGAGGAGTAAAATCCCCAGTTCTGAGGAGCAAAAGTCCCAATTCCGAGGAGTAAAATCCCCAATTCCAAGGAGCAAAAACCATAATTCTGAGGAGAAAAATCCTCAATTCCGAGGAGCAAAAGTCCCAATTCTTTGAAGAAAAAACCCCAATTCCCAGGAGCAAAATCCCAACTCCGGGGAGCGAAAGCCCCAATTCTGAGGAGTAAAATTCCCAGTTCCGAGGAGTAAAATCCCCAATTCCAAGGAGCAAAAACCATAATTCTGAGGAGAAAAATCCTCAATGGCAACCCCCTGGGATCCATTCCAAGGCCATTCCCTAGGATCCCTCCGAGGAGTGAAAATCCCAGTTCTGAAGAGAAAAATCCCCAATTCCAAGCAGCAAAAACCCCAATTCCAAAGAGAGAAAACCCCAATTCTGATGAGAAAGAATCCCAATTCCGAGCATGAAAAACCCCAATTCCAAGGAGTGAAAGCCCCAATTCCGAGGAGTAAAATCCCCAATTCCGAGGAGAGAAAATACCAATTCCGAAGAGCAAAAACCCCAATTCCGAGGAGAAAAAAACCCCAATTCCGAGCACGAAAAACCTCAATTCTGAGGAGTGAAAACCCCAATTCCGAGCATGAGCAATTCCCAGGAGCGAAAGCCCCAATTTGCAAGGAGTAAAAACCCCAATTCCGAGGAGTAAAATCCCCAACTCCCAGGAGTAAAATCCCCAACTCTGAGGAGCAAAAGTCCCAATTCTTTGGAGAAAAAACCCCAATTCCGAGGAGAGAAAACCCCGATTCCAAGGAGTAAAATCCTCAATTCTGAAGAGCAAAATCCTCAATTCTGAGGAGCAAAAACCTCAATTCTGAGGAGCAAAAACCCTAATTCTGAGGAGAAAAATCCCCAATTCCCAGGAGCAAAAGCCCCAATTGCAAGGAGTAAAAACCTCAGTTCCCAGGAGCAAAAGTCTCAATTCTTTGGAGAAAAATCCCCAATTCCAAGGAGTAAAAACCCGAATTCCGAGGAGTAAACTCCTCAATTCTTTGGAGCAAAACCCCCAGTTCTGAAGAGTAAAAACCCCAATTCCCAGGAGTGAAAGCCTCAATTCCAAGGAGTAAAATCCCCAATCCCCAGGAGCAAAATCCTCAATTCTGAGGAGCAAAAGTCCCAATTCTTTGGAGAAAAAAACCCAATTCCCAGGAGTAAAATCCCCAATTCCGAGGAGTAAAATCCCCAATTCCTTGGAGTAAAATCCCGATCCCGAGCAGCTCAATCCCCGATCCCTCGGGAAGCAGCTCCAGCCTGGCTCTCTCCCTGCCCACGCCGTGCCCAGGGAACTTCAATCAGCTCCATTCCAGCGAGCTGCTCCTGCTTTATTCATCCTGTTTGTTTTCCCAACGCCTTCCTGGCAATTCATTTCCACAACTTTTTCATGCTCTTTTATCTTTTATCTTTCCCTCTTCGCTCTCAGCTCCTTTTCCTCGTTGTTTTCCCTCCCCATTTTGGGAGGTTTCTCCCCCTTTTTGTGCGATGGATTCACCCCCCAAGCTTTAAATTAAACGAAATGAAATTAAAATTAAATTTATATGGGAATTAAATTGAAAGCCAACACGCCCAAGGATCTGGAATTGCCAAATTTCCCTGAGCCTGGAATGGCAGCAGGGCAGGGAAGAACAAACGAATCCCAATCAAACTCTCGCTAATTAAATCTCTTCTCGTTAAAGGAACTCCAGGAAAAGGCGCTGGGAGGGAGGGAAGGGATTTGGGATATCAGGATGGAGCTGGGGAGGAAGGGAATGGAGATGTTCCCGAGGGATTTGGGGATCCAGGGAGAGGTTCCTAGGGAATTCAGGGATCCAGGGAGAGGTTCCTGGGGGATTCAGGGATCCAAGGAGCTGTTCTCAGGGAATTCGGGGATCCAGGGAGCTGTTCCTGAGGGATTCAGGGATCCAGGGAGCTGTTCCCGAGGGATTTGGGGATCCAGGGAGCTGTTCCCAAGGGATTTGGGGATCCAGGGAGCTGTTCCTGAGGGATTCAGGGATCCAAGGAGAGGTTCCTGGGGGATTCAGGGATCCAGGGAGGAGTTCCTGGGGGATTTGGGGATCCAGGGAGGCATTCCCGGGGAATTTGGGGATCCAGGGAGCTGTTCCTGGGGGATTCGGGGATCCAGAGAGGAGTTCCCGGAGGATTCAGGGATCCAGGGAGCCATTCCTGAGTGATTCAGGGATCCAGGGAGGAGTTCCTTTGGGATTCAGGGATCCAGGGAGCTGCTCCCAGGGGATTTGGGGATCCAGGGAGGAGCTCCTGGGGAATTTGGGGATTCTGGGAGGGGTTCCCAGGAAATTCAGGGATTCAGGGAGCCATTCCTGGGGGGATTCAGGCATCCAAGGAGGTGTTCCCAGGGGATTCAGGGATCCAGGGAAGAGCTCCTGGGGGGATTCAGGGATCCAGGGAGCCATTCCCAGGGAACCATTTCCAGGTGATTCACTGGGATCCATTCCAAGGCCACTCCCAGGGATCCACTCTCAGAGATCAATTCACAGGTGATTCCCTGGGATCAATTCCCAGGTCGTTCTCAGGGATCCATTCCCAGGCTATTCCCTGGGATACATTCCAAGGTCATTCCCTAGGATCCACTTCCAGGCCACTCCCTGGGATCCACTCCCAGGCTTTCCCCTAGGATCAATTCCCAGGTGATTCCCGGGGATCCACTCCCAGGCGTTCCATGGGGATCCACTCCCTGGGATCCACTCCCAGGCAACCCCCTGGGATCCATTCCAAGGCCATTCCCTAGGATCCACTTCCAGGACATTCACTGGGATCCACTCCCAGGTGACCCCTGGGATCCATTCCCTGGGATCCATTCCCAGGTGATTCCCTGGGATCCACTCCCAGGCAACCCCCTGGAATCCATTCCCAGGGATCCACTCTCTGGGATCCACTCCCAGATCATTCCCTGGGATCCATTCCCTGGGATCCATTCCAAGGCCATTCCCTAGGATCCACTTCCAGGACATTCCCTGGGATCCACTCCCAGGTGATTCCCTGGGATCCATTCCCAGGGTTCCATTCCCAGGCCATTCCCTGGGATCCAAGCCCTGCCCAGCCTGGTTCAGGCTCAGATCCATCTGGAGCTGCTCCCATTCCCTTCCCAGGGGATTTGGGGCTCATCCTGACATTCCTGGGTGCTGTCCCTGGTCCCAAAAATCCCAAATTCCAGCAGGATTCTCCTCTCACCATCCCAAATTCCAGCAGGATTCTCCTCTCACCATCCCAAATTCCAGCAGGATTCTCCTCTCACCATCCCAAATTCCAGCAGGATTCTCCTCTCACCATCCCAAATTCCAGCAGGATTCTCCTCTCACCATCCCAAATTCCAGCAGGATTCTCCTCTCACCATCCCAAATTCCAGCAGGATTCTCCTCTCACCATCCCAAATTCCAGCAGGATTCTCCTCTCACCATCCCAAATTCCAGCAGGATTCTCCTCTCACCATCCCAAATTCCAGCAGGATTCTCCTCTCACCATCCCAAATTCCAGCAGGATTCTCCTCTCACCATCCCAAATTCCAGCAGGATTCTCCTCTCACCATCCCAAATTCCAGCAGGATTCTCCTCTCACCATCCCAAATTCCAGCAGGATTCTCCTCTCACCATCCCAAATTCCAGCAGGATTCTCCTCTCACCATCCCAAATTCCAGCAGGATTCTCCTCTCACCATCCCAAATTCCAGCAGGATTCTCCTCTCACCATCCCAAATTCCAGCAGGATTCTCCTCTCACCATCCCAAATTCCAGCAGGATTCTCCTCTCACCATCCCAAATTCCAGCAGGATTCTCCTCTCACCATCCCAAATTCCAGCAGGATTCTCCTCTCACCATCCCAAATTCCAGCAGGATTCTCCTCTCACCATCCCAAATTCCAGCAGGATTCTCCTCTCACCATCCCAAATTCCAGCAGGATTCTCCTCTCACCATCCCAAATTCCAGCAGGATTCTCCTCTCACCATCCCAAATTCCAGCAGGATTCTCCTCTCACCATCCCAAATTCCAGCAGGATTCTCCTCTCACCATCCCAAATTCCAGCAGGATTCTCCTCTCACCATCCCAAATTCCAGCAGGATTCTCCTCTCACCATCCCAAATTCCAGCAGGATTCTCCTCTCACCATCCCAAATTCCAGCAGGATTCTCCTCTCACCATCCCAAATTCCAGCAGGATTCTCCTCTCACCATCCCAAATTCCAGCAGGATTCTCCTCTCACCATCCCAAATTCCAGCAGGATTCTCCTCTCACCATCCCAAATTCCAGCAGGATTCTCCTCTCACCATCCCAAATTCCAGCAGGATTCTCCTCTCACCATCCCAAATTCCAGCAGGATTCTCCTCTCACCATCCCAAATTCCAGCAGGATTCTCCTCTCACCATCCCAAATTCCAGCAGGATTCTCCTCTCACCATCCCAAATTCCAGCAGGATTTTCCTGCTCTCCCTCCTCACCTCCACACAGGCGAAAGGAAGGAGTCTGGGCTGGAATCAGGTAGGAATAATGAAAAACTCTGGAATTTTGGCCTTGCCTGCAAAGAGAAACATCCCGAAATTCCCTGTGGAACATTCCCAAAAAAAATCTCTTCCAGGAGCAGCAGGATGAGGAGAACCTGAGGCTGAGGAGGCCAAAAGAGGAGACAGAATTTGAAATAGAATTTCGAACACCAACGAAAGGAAAAGGCCGAAGACACCACACGGTACAAAATAGGAATTATTTATATTTTCCAAAAGAAAAAAAAAACCAAAAAAAACAAAACAAAAAATCCCCAAAACCAAATCCCAAGAAGAATTCCCAGCTATTGAAACATGTGTGCCGTAAGAAGTGAGGGAATAGAAAGGAGCAGGCCTGGCTGAGGGCAGAGGATACAAACAGGGCAGAAACTGTGGAGCAACTCGGGGATGTCTCACGCAGCCATCAGCAACAACAAAACTCATCCTGGGGGAGGTTAGGAGAGAGAATTCCTGGGGAAAAAGGGGAAATAAAGCAGGGAAAAATGCCAGAAACATTTCCCACGACATGTCAAACAGAAACCATCGGCGCCGCTCTGGGCTCGGGGGGCCTGCAGTCCTCTCCCAGCGCTCCGAGCTGAGATTTCCCAGGAAAAAGGGCAACCTTTGGAACCATTTCTTGGGTTTTTTTTCCTGTTTGTGGACACACAAGTGCTTAAAGGAGTGAATTCATCTCCTCGCTGCGGGCTCGGCCAACGGGGCTCTCGGAACGTTCGCCGTTAAATCTCCTTCCTGGAGCTCCCAAATCGGGGATTTCCTTCCCGAAAAAAACCTCGCTGGAATTTTCCACCTTTGCTCTTCTTCTTTGAACGAGCAACGTCCTTCATGCCTGGGCAACATCCTCCATGCCTGGGCAATGTCCTCCCAGCCTGGGCAATGACCTCCCGGCCTGGGCAATGACCTCCCAGCCTGGGCAATGTCCTCCCGGCCTGGG
>VZRF01000958.1:0-71977 GCA_013396875.1 Vireo altiloquus
GTTTTGTGTTTTCAAGGCTGCTGACTTGGCGACCAGTTGGTGGGGAGTTTTGCTCTGGCTCTCCCTCTGATGCAAAAGAAAAATTGGTAAGCTTCTGAAATAAAAAAATAATTTTAAGACTGCAAGTGTTCAGTACAAATGTGTTTTGATGTAGACTAGGTGAGAAAAATACTTGGTTTAAATACATTTTTCGATTTTGATTTACTTGATTTTTTTTTCCAGCTCAAGTGCTATTTAATGTTTAAAAATTGTCAAGGAATTAATTGATACAGAAGTATGTATTTGTTTGCAGCAAAGCTGACTTCTAGAAATTGGCTGTACATAGTTATCTGTGTTTGTTTTAGGTAATGTCTTGTGTTTGGTAGGTTTCGCTAATACTGTTTTTGGACTTGGAGTTGTTTTCTGGTTTGGGTCATGGCTTTTCTTCCATTTTGATGTATTGGCAAGAAGAGAAACTGCTAACGAGGGATAGATTGACAGATTGACTTTTTCTTTTTTTTCCTCCAAATTTTCTAATATCTTAAGTATCTATTTAAGATAGAAAATTGATCTAACCATCAGATTTCTTAGCGTTGATTGACTAAACTGATGTGAAGTCTGGATTTGCCTGCAAGTGACAGTGCTGTAGCCACTTTGCTACTGATGAGAATGAGTTAGCTTTTGGACATTCTCACAAGATTGCTGCATGAAGTTCTTTATAGATTAATGAAGCACTTGAGAACAGTTGCTCAAGGATAATGGTCCCAAATGATCTTTACTAAGAGAGACTGACTCCCTCCATTTATCTTTGTGGAGTGTAACATGATTCAGTGTCGCGGTTTGACACTGGCCCAGCGCCAGGCACCCACGAGAGCTGCTTGCTCACCCTCCCCTGCCACAGCTGGACAGAGGGGGGAAAAGGGAAAAAAATTAACTAAGGCTTCATGAGTGAGATAAGGACTGGAAGAAACACTTCAAGGGCGAAACAGGCTCAACTTAAGTTGCAAAGTGAATTTGTTACTGACAGAATCAGAGGAGGATAATGAGAAGTAAAATAAGCCCTTAGAACACCTTCCACCCCCCCAGCCCCTCCCTCCTTCCCATGGACAGCACAGGGAGACAGAGCATGGGGGTTTAGTCAGTGCATCACCGAGATTTCCTTCTGCTGCTCTGGGAGAGGAGTCCTTCCCCTGGGAGGCCGTGGGGTCCCTCCCACGGGAGGCAGTTCTCTGTGAGCTTCCCCAGCCTGGGCCCACTCTCAGGAGCAGCAGCCACACAGCACCTGCTGCAGCGTGAGCCCCTGCCATGGGCACACAGCCCTCCCAAAACTGCTGTGCCATGGCTCTCTCCTTCCACGGGGTGCACTCCTCCAAGGACAGGCTGCTCCAGCCTGGGGGCAGGGCCCTCTCTGTGCCGGGTCTGCCACTGGATCACAGCTCCTCCAGGCATCCACCTACTCCGGCACAGGCACCTCCCCACGGGCTGTGGGTGGATCTCTGCATCCCCCGTGGATCCCCACAGGCTGTGGGTGGATCTCTGCATCCCCCATGGATCCCCACGGGCTACAGGGGCACAGCTGCCTCCCCATGGTCTGCACCATGGCTGCAGAGGAACCTCAGCTCCAGCACCTGGAGCAGCTCCTGCCCTCTTTCTGCACTGACCTTGGTATCGCTGTGTTGTTTTTCCTCACATGTTCTCACCTCCTCCTCTTCTCTGACTAGAATCCAAAATCTTGTGGCTTTGTTTTGATATTCTTCTTAAATATGTCATCACAGAGGCGTTACCAGCCTCTCTCATTGGCCCAGTTTTGGCCAGCAGCATGTCCATCTTCAGAGCCATCAGCCATTGGCTCTACTGGACATGGTGGGAAGCAGCTTCCTCACAGAGGCCATCTTTGGGGACCCCGTGCTGCCTAAAACCAGGCTGTGCCAAAATAATACATTCAGTTAAAACAGAAAGTAAATGTTTGTGATGGCCAGTTCTCATTATATGGATATTGTACCTTCATGCTGTATTATGACTAATTTATATATATATAGGCTATATTTTTTATCCATTTAAACCAAGTATAATAGCATGCATAAATGGCAAATAAATTAAAAGTCTTGAGTAAACTGAAAGATCTTTTCCCTTTGAAATAGTTTAACATGAATGTTTTTATAAACTATTTTTGTCTTCAGTGTAAAAAAATATTTTGCAACTTCAAAATTAACAGAACTTGTATAATAAATGATACTAAAAGAAAAATATTCTGGCTTTCTCATTTAGTAGGATAGACTCTTTGCAGGCTTTGGATATTTTCATCTCATTTTTCTTTAAGTAGCTCAAATATGATGGAGTGTTTTGCTACCTGTAGACATGATACCTATTAAAATATATATTTTTACTTAGTAGAGATGAAAACTTTGGTTGTTTAGTGATATGAGAAGCTGAGATGTTCTTTACAGGAACCTTGCAGCAAACCTCCTACTCTTGATCTGGTAAAAGCCATAGTAACTCTTGTCTGACAGAAGAAGTGCTTGGAGGGAATACAAAAACCCATCTGAAAAATGCTGCTCATCGACTTTCCTGTCTACTTAAGTATTTGTTACTTGATAAATTCTCAGTTGTTTCTTAGTAGCTCATCTTTTTGGTACATCCTTCATGAACACTCATAGCAAATATGACTAGAAGTGAATGAAAGTGCAGTGTTGAAACAGCAAATGTCTTGAGCTCTGAAGAGCACAGCACTACTACCAATTAGGCTGCAGAAGTTTTCTATAAGTTAAGTAATTAATTTTTTTTGCTTTCTTTTCAGGATACAATCTCCCAGAAGTCAGTAGATATCCATGATTCCATTCAGCCTCGATCTTCAGATGGACGCCCTTATCAACCCAGCACAGGGGCCACAGTAGCTGAAGAAACGAGTAAAGCCAGACCAGCAGCAAGTGCGTGCTCTGCAGTGATTTGGCACTTGATATCTAAGAGTAGTATTTAGGACTATGTTTGATATATTAGTTGTAGCCTCAGCTATGACTTCAGAAACATGATGTGAAGAAACCACATTTTTTAAATTTTTGGTCTTCATACATTACAACTGAATTCTCTTGGACTCCTGTGGGTCCACATTTTTGGCTTGTGATTTAAAAATCAAAGAGTTCAACTACAAGCTTCTTTTGGCTTTTTACCCAAAGCAAAATATTAAAAATAGTAGTCTCCTTACAATGCTGTGTATTTTTTTCCTTTAGGAGCAGAGATTTTTCAGTGCAAAATGCAACAGAAGCAGTAGCTGGAAAAGAATTCTGTCTGTGATTTGAAGAGAGTATATCAACGCTTTATTTAAGAGCCTTGTGCAGTTATGTGTTGGTGCCTAAAGTGGTCACGTGGTGACTTTAGTACTTGTCACAGGTGCAAGCAAGCAATGATGCCAATGCTGTGCTAAGCCTCCTGCCTGGGAACAGCCTCAGCCTCTTGATATTTTACTGAAGGTCCAAATCATTCATTTTGGTGATTTTTAGGTAACATTGAACCAAGTTGATCCAAAGCATCACAGACAACTTCAGGAATCATTTTTTTAAGGTGTTCCAGTTGGTAACATGGAGAACTGTCCTGGTGTTTGTAATTCAGATGGGTGGAGTCCAGGTTTTATTTATGCATGTGCTTGAAGTTAAACTTTTCTTCGACTTGCCCTCAAAATAGCTCAAAAAAGTTCTTTAGTTAACAATCAATTTTCTTTCCTTTAAAGAATTTCCAGAACAGAAGTTATTTGCTGCTCTTTTGATCAAGTGTGTTGTACAGCTGGAGCTCATTCAGACGATCGACAATATTGTGTTTTTCCCAGCAACTAGCAAAAAAGAGGATGCAGAGAATCTAGCAGCAGCACAAGTAAGTGGAACTGATAGATATCTCTCTTTTCAACACCTTTTCCTCCAAAGGTTTTAAGATAAAGGTTCTTAAACTCCCATAGCATCTGCTAATTTACAATTTTTACATGCATTTGAGAATCTCTCTTGGACTGTTGAGATCTTTTACCACTTCCATTACATTGCATTTGCTGTGCCAGGGCAGCACTGTGGAGATTAAAACATGTGTTGTTCAGAGGGATTTATGTAACTAGGATGTGGATACCACCTTTAATACAGTTAAATACAAGTACAGATGTAAACAGGGTAGGATGGAGTTATCACAGGAGCTTGCTGAAAACAGTTGTGAGTTTTTACTTAAAATGGGGTTTTTTCCCTTTTTTTTTAATAGAGAGATGCAGTAGACTTTGATGTCCATGTGGACACACAGGATCAAGGGATGTATCGTTTCCTAACATCACAGCAGCTTTTCAAACTTCTCGACTGCCTGCTGGAATCTCACAGATTTGCTAAAGCATTTAATTCAAACAATGAACAAAGAACTGCTCTCTGGAAAGCAGGTGAGTCGGTCCCCTTGGAGAAATACTTTGTGACAGTGTGAATTGACCCAAAAATAGGTCAAAAGTACTTCGATGCTGAATGTAAAAGTTGAAGCTTTAGCTTCATAACTGTAGGATTCCTAAAGGGAGGGGACCTCACCTGTGCAGGTGCTAATATGTCTGGATTTGTAAAATTTAAGGTTTCACTGAGGTACAGCTGCCAAGCTGATTCTTGGCTGTAGGTGTGAGTCCCATGCTTGAAAGCTGCAGGCACAAACAGGTTTCACAGCTGCTTGGAAGCTGGTTTTAAAAACGGGTGCCAAACACAGTCATGGCACATATAAATAGGTTAATTTTTAGCAATGCTCCATTGTACTAAATGTTATGAGAAATTAATTACCTGAGGTGGTTCTCCTGTCTGTGTGCAAAAGATGCTTAGAAAGAGAAGTGGGAGATTGTAAGAAAGAATGTCAGCTGAAGGAATAATCTAAATGGATACTTGGAATTCCTGTAGGTTTCAAAGGCAAATCCAAGCCCAACCTGCTGAAGCAGGAGACGAGCAGCCTGGCCTGCGGGCTGCGCATCCTCTTCCGCATGTACATGGATGAGAGCCGCACCAGCGCCTGGGAGGAGGTGCAGCAGAGGCTGCTCAAGTAAGGTCCACGGGGCTGAACCTGTTCATGTTTTTTCTCATGTTAAAAGAAGGGGTGTTTTTATTTGAAAGGATAGACCTTCTCTGTTTGCAGTAAGCTTCTAGAGCTAATGTGTGTGGTGGTGGTCTCAGAGAATATTAAAGAGTTTTATGGTCTGTGGGGAGTGCTGTGCCTCCAGCTACTGATGTGGTCTCTCCTTTTTGTTCTCATTACATGTTTTGCAGACAGTACAAAGGTTTTGTCACCTTTTTTTTTTTGTATCATGTGGGTAGGTGGGAGCTTGTTATAGCTCCTCTTTAAAAAGGAAAGCCACTATCACCTAAACCCTGTTTTTTCTTTCACTAGCCTCAGTGAAACTGCAGTGAACTGGCACTGTTTGTTCTCATCTGCAGGAATGGACACTGGGCTTGAGCAGCCTTGTGAGCATACAGAGGCTTTTGGGTCTTTGGTTATTCATCTGAATGATTTTTGTTTACAAAGTTTTTCAAGCAAGTCTTGGAATAAGAGAGGGCTTAAAACCACAACAGCAACACTTAAGGCTCAGACTTTAAGGTTCACGGGCTAGGAAGCAGAGCTGAAAACTGCCTGGTTACATCAACATGAGATGTTCCTAAATGCACACAGCATTTTGTCACATCTCTCTCACAGAGCACTCAATACGTTTCAAATACATGCACAAACAGCAGAATCACACTTTGTCAGCTTATTTATTACTGAAGTCCTAGGACTTGGGGTTTGAGTTTAACAGAGCTTTCTGTCACTCACTGCTTTCTGTCATTAACCAGGCTTACAGCAGCTTTCATAAAACAATGCTGTTCTGTACTAGGGCTCTAGACTGCCAAAAGTTGCAAAGCCAAAGCTTGCTTTCTCTGCAGTAGAGCTCAGAAAGAAATGAGAGTTACTATTTTTTTGTGTCTTTTGTCTCCAGTGTCTGCAGTGAGGCTCTGAGCTATTTCCTCACTCTGACATCAGAAAGTCATCGGGAAGCCTGGACTAACCTTTTACTCTTATTTTTGACTAAAGTCCTGAAGATAAGTGATGAAAGGGTAAGTAACTGTTCAGAATGATGTTTCAGATGACGTGTACAGGTAAGAATGAGTTCCAGACTGGTTTGTCACACACAGTTACAGACTTTACTTTAAAAGCTCCTGCTGCTCTGTAGACACTTGGGTGGAGGGAATGTACATTCAAACTGCACTTGACACATACTGACACTAATAATTCAGTGTGAAGGTGCAGTGAGTGATAAAATAAAATGTGTCAGAGAAGTTTAAAGATGCTGGAATCCTTTAGAAGTGTGTGTTAAATTGTTTTTTCCCCTCTCCTGCTGAGGAAGAGAATTAGTGATGATATTTTATTCAAAGAATTAACTTTTGTTTCTGCCTCCAGTGCTGCAGGTAAATGTACACCATTTGGCCTTCTCCAATGCAATTCTGCAGTAAATAAATCCCTTTTTAGATCTCCCTCTGTTTCTAAGAAAACTTGGCTAAAATAATTAAGTGAAAATGGCCAACTACAAGTAAAAACTCCTAATAGAAAATTATTTCCTCTTGGGGAATAAGCATTAGTAAGGAGCTTTGTGTAGCTGGTGAGCATCTCTCACAGTACATTGCAGCTGTCTTAGCCTTATTCTAGCACTGCTAATTTCAGTTGTAAAGATGTTTCTGCTTTTCACTTTGTGGCTTTCTAACCCTCATTTGGGAAAGTATTTAAAATTCTTATTTTGCGGTGTGCTTTCTGAGGTGTACTGATGTATAATAGGGTAATTTCTTGTTTGTTTTCTCCTCAGTTCAAGGCCCATGCCTCGTTCTACTATCCTTTGTTGTGTGAAATCATGCAGTTTGACCTTATTCCTGAGCTTCGAGCTGTTTTGCGAAGGTTTTTCCTGCGGATTGGTGTGGTTTTCCAAATATCCCAACCACCAGAACAAGAGGCTGGAATAAGCAAGCACTAGCAGATAGTGACTCTCTGTTTCAAAGTTTCTATTCCTCAGCTAAATAAAAGGACCAGGTAGCTGGGCCATTCTGTCTGGATTTCCATATAAATGATTTCTTTCTCTGGCCACGTGTATCCAAGGGTTAACGGTACAGACGCTTACAACTGTAATTAAGGCTTGCAACACTCCAGTCCCTCTCTTTCCTGGCAGATTCTCATCGGTTTCTCTTGCCTGGCTCCTGCTGAGCACAGAGCCAGTTTTTAGCACAGTCTCCTTGTCAGCACGGGCTGCAGTGTCCTTTACTGTCCTAGACAGCAGTATAGCAACAGATGTTTATGGCGGGTGTGAAAGTAAAATGTACCCAAAGAAACCTATATATGTAAAGGTTTGAGCTTCTGCGAGAAGTACAACTCAGGAGAGCTGTATTTTGAAGGATAAAATGTTTATAGTGAAAAGAAAATGGAGATTATTGTTCATGGAAAAAAATATTTAGCAACTATGTCTGATATTCTAAGTTTTTTGCACACTCAGGCTGTCTGAGACATTGGTAATCATCCTTCTGTGAAAATGTACAGAGATGCAGGTCTGTAATATAAACTCTTTAACACTATACAGTTCTTCCTGAATTATTTTATTTCTGTATTACTGATTTGTTAAAAGTCCATAACTCTTCCTTGTATACCAAATGCACTAGAAGTTTGGGTTTCTTTTTTTTGGGTTGTGATTTTTTTTTTTCCTTTTTTTTGTTATTTTTGTTTTGTTTTGTTTCATTGAAGCCCAGAAGTTATTGTTGCCGATTTTTATCAAGAGCAGCGGTAGAAATATCACGACTGACATAATTACCTGTAATATACTTGTTTTAGGGCTTTTAAATATAACGAGCCATTGAAATGATGATCCTTCAAGGACTGGAACTTGAATCACTGCAAACAAGTCTAGGTTGTGTCTGCTGTCAGATGTTTTTTGTTTGATGTAGATTTCACTCTTATGTACAGAATTTAATGTTGGCTATATTCAAGTAACAAATCTGGCATGGTTTGGGGATGGTTAAATTTATTGGAAATGTATTCATACTGTGAATTGTGCTCTGATGGTTAACAGACAAGATTGTCAAGCATTCTGTATTACAATGGATGTAGAAATTTTTTTCAGATGGACAAAATGTATATGGTACAGATATGTAAAGTTTTCTATGTAAAAAAAATTCTGTACAACTTTCTGTACAATATTTGGTTCTCATCTGGCATATTCTAATCAGGTTATAGGTCAATAAAGTTTTTGAACTCTTTCATCAGTGCAATCAAAACCAGTCTAATCCACAGCTACTTGTTTTACAGTTTGCTTTGCTTCTCACACTTCTGTTTCAAAGGAGCACACCCCAGACCCCGGGAGAAGAAAGGTGGGTGCCCTTTGGTTGACTGGGATGTTGTCTTGGTTTGAGACAAATGTAGAGGAGGAAATATTTTCTGATGGAATGCAGGCCCCTCCCCCCTACCAGGTTCGGGAAAGAAAATGTCTCGGAGGAAAGTGAAAAGAAAAAAAACTATTTATTTAACCAAACAACAAAACACACAGGAAAAGGACACTAATGCTAGACAAATGAATCGCTATCTGTGAGAGAAGGAAAAAATAAAACTTGAAACAAAGTCTTCTTAAGGGTGTGTCTCTACTCCCGGAGTTGGAAAGGTGTCTGTCCGGGGAAACCCCCCTGCAGGCCGGGGAAACACCTCCCAGTGGAGTCTTGATCTTCTGAGGCTCTAAGTCCAGAAGGGGAAGAAACAAAATCTCAAAGAGGACGAAAAAAAAAAGAAGAAAAAATTCCGTCTCTCGTCTCTTTCAAAGAGAGCAGCGCTGAGAGCCAGCCGGAATCAACCTAAAGAAAAAAAAAAACTGCCTTCTCTCCCTTATCTCTCTGTTTAACGTTGAGGGACACAGTGTTGTCTGGGCTGGGTTGATTCTCTCTCTGCTTTCAGGCTCTGTTTAAAGACATAGAAAAACATACAATTCACTTTTCTGGGCATGGGCAGACAATATAGGATAAACCATCAAAGGATAAACTCTAAGACAAAAGTCACTCCAAGACAGATGTGTCTTCTCACTGTTAGAGACAAATACAGGGGGAGACAGAATGGTACATTTTAAAAAAAAGGTGGGCAGGGCTGGAGGAGACTAAAAGCGCTCTGTGAAGTGGTCAGATGAACCCTGTAGTGCTGCAGAGATAGAAACTCAAGTACTGCACTTGGCTCTCTGGGGATGAAAATGTAAACACCAACCATGTGATGGAGAAAGGGGGAAGGGAGAGGCTGGGGTTGCAGTTCTGCTCCCTTGGAACACCAGCCTGCTCAGCTTTGTCAGTGTCTTCGAAGTAAATGTGGAATTGGATTGTTCTCTGGTGTGTTCCCACAAAACTCCAGCCTGGCACAGGGAAACAATGTGAAGACCAAGAAGGTGTGTGAGGGAGTGAAACACTCCTCCCTCGGCGATGAATCTGCAATAGACATTCACAGCAGGCTCCAGAAATAAGCGTAAGCAGTTCAATGAAATAGCTAGGAAAAGCCAGAAAAGGGAATTAAAATGCTATGACCTGTGATTCAGAGTTTGCTCACAAAGTTAATTGGGGTGGAGCAAAACCAAGCAGCAATTTCCAGTGTCAGAAGGGGGAAAATTGAGGTTATTTGAATTAATTGTAGCCTTTCCTCTTGGGCTGTATTTTACTTACTCAGTTTGTTGTGCTGTGTTTAAATCTTAAACTCCTCTGCTAGGCCAGGCCTGAGGTCTTTCTTGGTCAGTTTGATAGTGATCAGTAATAACTTAATAATAACATGTCGCATCCCTACTCATTATCATACTCTCCCCCATGGCTTTAGCAAACTTCTGAGAGCATTACCAGGGCGTTCTGACACTGCTGCCCTGAGCACTGTTTAAACAGCCTCTGTTCCTTTGTGTCTGCCCAATTCTTTCTAATGATCTGTGTTCAGGATAGAACAGTGAGTACAATGAATGATGTAAAAACTTGGGCAGTTTAGTTGGAGTTGTGGGGCTCTTCATCATTTTAAACCTCACTGCTTCATTGTCTTGTGTACTCCTTTTTAGTAATGATATTTTTCTTTTACAGTGTGGCCTTCTCATGCCTTATTTATTGCTCATGTGGAAAAGGCTCAATAGCTGTTAAATTTTGATTCATTGGAAACTGAACTTCGGTGTCATTTTAACTCTTTTTTGTGCCTCTCTTCAGTTCTTTCAGTGCCAGAGCAGCACCAGGTGTAACTGTGGGCATTGTGTTCAACTTGTAGCTGTCTTAACACTCATGTTTGTGATAATTATCAAAAATCAGGAGTCAGGGGCAGGGAATAGGGTCTGTTTTAGTCATCTCAATATCCATCAGGGCTGTGGACTGCAGATAAATTTATTTTGCAGGTATTTATTAAAAAAAAGTATTTTGTTGTTATGATAAAAAGATTTTAAAAGTTAGGCATAAGGGCCCTGCCAAAAGCTGAATGTTGCAGAGGGCACAGGAAGCTGAAGGAAACATCTGGAAAGGGAAGATGCAAAGGACCAGAGCAGCAGCCTCAGTGCCCAAGGGAGGGTAGCTGTAGGGAAGAGAGGAATTTGTGGTGCTAAGGGCTGTTGAGCAGTGAGGTTAAAGTCATTTCAGTGGTTGCAGGCCACAGCACAGGGGGGCTGTGCCATGTCCTACCTGGCCATGAACTGGAGTAAAGGAATGCCAGCCTGTGGTGCTCTGTGGCATTTACAAAACTAACTGCAGTGAAATGAGGGTGGCCTTTTAGGGCAACACTTCATGCTTCTCTCAGGGGTAAAACTGATTGAAATTAAGGGAATAATTAAAACTCCACAGGCAATTAGATGAGGAAGGAGAGAAATTCTGCCTCTAGCCTGGAGTTAGTACAGTGAGTGTGTCACAAAGTTCAATTTGTGAGGTAACTGGAGAGAGCATCAGGGCAGGTGACAGAAATACAAAAGGCGTAAGGTGGGATTTGGCATGAGAGGGTATAAGTGTGTTACTATAAGGCATTTTCATCTCAGCTGCTTAAAATTATTTCTTCTGCCTCTGGTAAGTCCAGCCTGAAGCAGCCATGCAGCCTGAGGTTCCTGCTCCAGCCCCTGCTTGAGTGGGCACTGCTGTCATAGCCACACTGATGAGCAGGAGCCTTCTCACTGCTGAGCCAGAAGTTCAGGGTAAGAATTAGCCTGGTTTGGCAATTCCTCTCTGGGTAGGAATGTGCTAATCCCGGGAAGAAGCTGAACACCACCCAGGTTTGAAGTACATCTGTCAGCAAACATTGCCTGCCATCATCATAGAACTGTAGCTTTCAACCAGGTTTACAAAAGCTTGAAGATTGCATTTTAGTAAAAATAAAAGACCTTTGTAAAAACTTTCTGGTTTTATCACTGGTTTGTTGGGATCTTTTTTTTTTCCCATTGATCATGTTTAGGCCTCTGTGTGGGGATTTCCTAACCAAGAGGAAAGTTGCAGCATTACCCCTGCTGCGCCTTGGTCATGTAGTTCACTGCACTCGTAAAATCTTCTTCCATCTACATGTCCTTCTTGCTAAAGTTCTGTGCTCTTAACCAACAGATTTTCCACGTGTTTTTTTGCAGACAGCCTTAATGCTCTAGTTTGTTCATGAGTAAATGAAAGCTGAAGCAAATCATAAATTAAGAAAATTGAAGTCGGCTTACATAGTTTTTTGTAACAAAAACAATTTTAGTAACAAAATACTTTATTAACTCTTCCATCAGAAACATAAATATATGCAACAATATCTGTATATTCATCACATGACAAGTTAGGGAATGTGAGACACATTGCTAATTGTCTTTCTTTTTCCCTTGAAAGTGTTAGCTGTGCTTTCATGCAGGATAACTTCTTCAAGTTATTCTTCACTCTTTGGGTAAAAACCTAATGTCCTTCTGCTGTTGGGCTACTCTAAGGCCAGACAGTTTTGGAGTTTGACTATAAAGCTAAAAAACATCTTTGATTTAATATCAAGTTCACCACACGACACTCTGTTTCTGAGGCTGAAACTTAAGTTGTATAAGTAGTGCAAAAGCTGCCACGCTATTCCTCCATTTCCCACATCATGGAATAGAAAACATCCCTGTGCTTCATCTCCGTTGCACTGCAGCTCTCTGCTCCTTTATTATTGCTATTTTAAATTGCACACACAGCACGGAGGAGAGCTCTCCCTGCGGCATTCCCTGGCAGGTCGGTGCTGCCGCGTCAGCCGTGCGCGGTGGAGAGGCCGTGCCAGCCCAGCGGGAGCGTGGTCTCCGGGGACAGCTTTGCTGAGCTCGGCTGCTCCACCAGGAATCTCCGGAGCGTGGCCGACGTTCCCGGGCGCAGCCAGGGCTCCGTGGCCTCGGTGTCCGTGGAGCTGGGGCGTCTGCTGGCGTGGGACTGAGCGCGCTTCAAAAGCTCGTCCACGTCCCCCAAGGAAATGTCGTCACCTGCGAGAGGAGGAGAGCAATGCTCGTTTGAGAGGGGACAGAAGCTCTTCCCATCACAGCACTGGGCAGGCTTGGCTGCAAGGAGTGCAGCAATAATGCTTTTAAATGACATTTGTTTCTACTTAGCACATGTTTGCTGCTGTTCTGGGGAACTGGGCCCCAAAAGCTCCCCACCCCCAGGTCAGCAAGGGGATAAGGATACAGGCAAAGGTGGGTGGAGGCGGCAGAGGATTCTTCCTTTCCAAAAAGCTTCCATTTAGGGAGAAGTCAAATTTGTCAGTGCATATATATGCATTAAAATGCATGTAAAAATAAGGCCATTCAATTACAGGGGCCTGGCTGAACACTTGTACAGACAGTCTCCTACTGAGGAAGAATTGTTTTAACTTGGTTGAACAGTGCAAATGCAGGTGAGCCTGTGCACCACAGCCCAGCACAGCTCCAAACCTCAATGCAGTTTCATGCTGAAATTGGCTAACTTGGGATCTTCCACCTACAAAACAAACCCCACCAAACAAAAGCCAGAACTGCCTTGCCTTTGAACTTGGGGTCATTTTCACTCTAAACTCTACTAATTACTTGTTTCAATTCTGCCAGCAATCAAACATGTATCTAATACCTTAAACAAATAGTTCTTACTGTAGATTATCAAACAACATGAAATTTTACTTTATATAAAGGGATATAAATGTATACATTTCTCTGTGCTGTTCCTTCTTTGGCGTCATAACATTTAAATTTTACATGGATCAAAAAAATTGTGCAAATCTCAGCTATCTATAATGACTGAAAACTGCAATATTTTCCTCTTAAAACTGAGTCACATCAATGAAGAGGTTCTGGTTTCTTGGTATTTAGAGTGGGCAGAAAAATGTTTAAAGACTCTGGATTAGGAAAAAAAAATCAACATTTTTGCAGAAACATCCTAATTCAAGCAAAACAGAATTGTATCTTCTTTAGTGATGGAAGAATTCACCTAAGCAACTGATAAATACTATGCAATTTAATTATTTGGATAATTTTTACAAATTTCAGGGTTTTACTCTGGAAAAAATATGACTTTTTAAAAATGAGAATTTAAACCAAAGCTTCTCTGACGATTCTCATTAAAAACTGAAAGCTGATGGTCTGAGCATGGGTGTGAGAGTCCAAGGGCTGGAGAAGCAGCAGCCAGGTGTGCAGGGGTGAAGGGAAGGACAAGAACCGCACAACCCCACATACACTGGGAGCAAGGGCTCAGCCTTCCCCTTCGTGAGTTAGGTGGGATTGCAGGTTCTAAAATAAAATGCTGAATACTTTTTGTTCCAAAAGAACTTGGCACGAATCACTAGTTCTGTCACATCATACAGACAGCGATCTGATCATCCTCCAAGCCTTCCCAGTCTGGTTAAAACTTGTCTGTAACACCACAAGGGAGAGCAGACCTCCCTCCCTTCAGGGCCTGTCATCTCCTGTGCTTGAAGCTGGCAGAGTGAACCTCTTTGTCTCCTCAGTCCTGGGTCAGATGAACTCTCCTGTGGGTTGGAACCCACAGTTTTTCACATATGTAGGTTAATAGTGGGGTTAACAGCAGGAAAAGTGATACCTAAATAAAATTAATTTTCTCTTTGCTGCTTTAAGAGATGATATTTAGCAACAGTAAAATTGAGGTTGTTTAGAGACAAACTGTGAATGTCCAGGCCAGAGGGCTGCATTTCCCCACATTTAACTACTTCTGCCTTTAAAGTAAAGCCTTTCTATCCTGCAGATGTTGGAGGCAAGATCAACTGTTCTGCCAGAGATAAGATCACAGGGCACATCCCTGGATCAGACTCACTTGGTGCTGCTTTTAGAAAGCCCAGCAGATCAGCTGCACTGCAGAACTTCTTCATCTTGAACTTCAACACCATAAAAAACTGTCCTTAATTGGGACACATATCAAGACTCTTGATAATTCAGTTAGCATGTGAGTAAGGAGAGTGTTTCTTTAGCATGAAATCTTGGTTTAGAAATTGAATGGTATCTGGATTCCTGCAAAACACCAAGGGCAGCACATCCTATGTGCCCAAATCTGTGAGAATTCCCTCTTCTGTATCTGTGCCTGCTCTTGTTTATGCCGTTAAGAACATAGAACCTTGTCTGACAGAGGAGCCTTGCAGAGACTCCATCACCCAGATATTCAGTGATGGAATTTTTTTTGGATGGGTGAAAATGGAGGAGAAGGCCTGGCTCCTTTTCCCTAATTTTCCAATTAAGAAAACAATACCAGGATGCCTTTAGGATTCCCACATCAGTCTCATAGGAGAAAGTGAACTGCTGTGGACAGAGCCTCCTTATTGAACTGGATCAGCTCTTAGAACTTATCAAAGCCTGTGAATTGCCATCTCTCATTTCAAGGGAAGATAACAGGTTCCTTAGTTATATATTTAAGAGATGTGTTTTCACTCTCAGCAGTGTCTCTGAGGGCAGAGGAGAAATGACAGTCCTGGCTGCTCAGAAAGCAAGAGGATGCCACAAGGGTTCTTTTAAACTGTTAGGAAAAAGGAATAAAAAAACTTGGCTTCACTCATTTTTTCTGTACCATCCCTGAGCACAAGGAGGGAACAGGAGGGCAGGCAGCAGTGCAGCCTGAACAACCACAGCTGAGCAAGGGGGGATCTCTTGCTCCCTTTCCAAGAGGCACAAATGCTAAGGATGAGTGATGGGTCCCCATGTGCTCCAAAGAACAAGCAACATACAGACATATAAATATACATATATATATACATACACGCATATCAAAATTAGATTTATCTAAAGGCTGAAGCTCTGGAGACTGAGAAAAACAGAAGGCAAGCAAAATAAAAAGTGTAGTGCATATGATACGAGGTGAAATTATAAGAGGTGAGATACAACAAGGATACAGAAGTAAAAGAAGTTTACGTAGCAGAAATATCTGGGTGGAGTAAAATTATTAAAGAGTTTATTTAGATTATAGAAGAAAATTAGTATGAATAGGGTTTTTTTTTTTAGTGATTTAAAACTGGAGTGAGATGGTTAAAACAAACAAAAAAAAAGATGAAGTGCTTGTAAGAGTACCCATAGCAACAGAATCAAAAATACTGCCAGCATCTGTACTCTCATTAAGTTTATAAAAAGGATACTGATACTGTAATTGCCTAGACAGCATAGCAACTACCTCCAAAAAAAGGGGAGATTTCAGACTCGTATGAAAGAATCATTAGCACAAAGTGTATGAACTGGGGCACAATCCATGTGAGAAATTAAAGGCCAATAATGGTTGCCATGATTGGTACTTCACACACTAAAGGGATCTAGATCAGGCAGCCAGCATTTGGAGATGACAACTCCCAGCACCTGATGTAAGAAACATGGAATGACTTCAATGCAGTGAAAGAGGTATTAGTATCAAATACTCACATACTCAAATACTTAATGATTATTAACAAACCACTAGAAAATCAAATTAACTAGAAAGTGAAGTACTTCATCATACACAATTCTCTGGCATATCTTCGTGCTGGTTGGACCAGAGACATCTGATTCCCAGGAATGCCAATAAGCTCCCACAGGCACCTCATCATCATTCATCACTCGGGCATTCCATTTTTTCCCGCTGCCATTTCAGCTGTGCAGCAGAATATCCCCATCCTGCTGCCCACAGCGACACACTGCAGTGGTGCAGGCAGGACAAGTACGAGTGGCTGATCAGACAGGAATAGGAGAACCTTCCCCTACTCTCCTCCTCTAAACTTAGAAGTTGTGTTGAGGTGTGCTGGGGAAGCCTTTGTACCAGCTACAGAGCTCTATAAATAACTCCTGGGTTTGATCACTTGCTCACTGCCACATGAAGCCTAATATTATCTGTTCCTTTAATTATTGTAATTACTTGGTGTTCACTACATCATCTCTGCTACAGAGAGCATACCCAAGGAAGGAAATTTCTGCTGGGGCTCAGTCAGTCTGTGCAATCGTTCCTCGTTCCTGCCTTTCACCTGATCAACGTCAAGGCTGAAGTTTGAGTGCAAAGAGAAGCTGTCAGGCTGCAGCAATGGTGTCTGGCCTGGGGGATCTTCCTCCTGCAGGGAATCCAAAAATGCACAAATCCTTAAACAGCATCCTTTTTAAAAGGGTGAATAGCTACACATGTACTCTCTCAGGAGCCATAACATGGAGTCACTGAGGAGCTACAGGAACTGTCTGACATCTGACATTACATCTGTCAGTTCTCATACGTACAGCAGTCTCCAAAGCTCTCTGCTTTAGTCGTCTCCTCTCCCTTGCAGAAGATGGATGCTTTGGTAATAAATTAACTTCTAAGGCAGAAAACGTTTCCCCATTAGCACCTGGAAAAAAAGGTGAAATAATTTTTAAAGAAATCAAAATACCAGAGAGTACTCAAACCTGTTTATGTTTTGAAACAAACCAATATATTGTACTTGACTCCATCACAGGAATCAGAGGAACGTATTCATTACAGATCTTGTTTATGCCTAGACCTTTAAGGAAAATGAGTACTCAAATGAGCATAGTACCTCTGCTTGAAAGAGAGAACACTTGGAAAATCAGAGTGATAAAAAGATACAATCATGTAACAAATTATGTTTGTAAATATGTTCCATGGAATATATAATAACATTACATGGACTGACAACATTACATGGAATATGGTAACACAAAATCTATGCATTAATCACACATCCTTGGTCATATCTCAGCCTTTTATAAATAATAAATGTGTAATAAAATGTTAGAATCTGTTCATACAAAAATAAATAACTACACTTCTTGATCATACTTGTATCACATTACAGTGAGGGGAGTTTAATCTATTTTTATAATACAAATGAACCCTAAAGTAATGTCTCTGCTTCACACTTGTCTATTTCCCCTTGTTTTGCTGACTCTGGAAACTCTCTCAAACACAAACAGGTTTTTAAACAAGTACTTTTTTTTTTCCTCCAGAACCAGTAACCCCTGCCTGGGGCTGGTTCACAGCTTTACTGCTGCTCAGTACAGACAGTGGGCTCTGCTTCCTACTGCAGTCTCTCTGGCATCTTCAGGAACAGAGCCTCCCAAGAAAAGGAAGGACTCTGCTCAGCACAACCCCTACAGAATCCATTACCACCAACTACTCTTTGTGACAATGAAGTCATGTTTGGAAAAGTGGTTGGTCCATTACTTCACATAAAGTAAAAAAAAAATTTAAAATATAAATGTGTGTAAATTCTAAATGTAACAATTAAACAGTTATTTTGGTTGAAATTTGAGATATTTATGTTTGAAAAATAAATTTGATTGATGTCAAACAAGTTCAGATTAACAAAAAGATATTTTTTTAAAATTCCTTTATATTGTCAGTTGTTTTTTTCCCTAAAAATACATTTTTTATTCTCCTCTCATCTTTTCTGTTTTCCAGTTTCACCAAACGTATCCATGCTCTTATCACAAATGTTTCAAGTAAAAAAGTCAAAGCATAATTCTGAAATGGTGTAAGGCTAACAATTCATGTATCAGAATCCCAACTGCAAGACCAGCTGAACTTCACTATATTCAAAACAGTGCTATTACTCAGAATATAAAAAATGGTTTAACAATGTGAATTTGTCACAACAAAGGACAAGCTTAAGAATTTATTTGTATCTTTAGTGTATCATCAGTATTAGATGCTACCTGTTCCTGTAAGCCACTATCATTCAGATCCTGCGGCACAGAGATGCCTTCAAATCACTGCATTAACACTAATGGATTCTAATGTTTTCAGTTAGAATCAGTGGATTCAGTGAGGCAAAAAAAGGGAAGAAAGAAACTGATAAACCAATTTGTTTCTAACTGCCTCAAATTTCTGAGCCCTAGGAGATAAATTCATTTGTAATGCTGACAAAATAGATGTCAAAATCGAGTTGGATTTCAAACCCATGTCAAAAAAAACAAAACAGAGGGTAGTGTTACACTCTTTCTTTAGGAAATGGAAAACACTGTTAAAATACATCTCCTGTGTTTCACAAAAGACCCTCACACAATATAAGCAGCACAACTCACAGAGAAGGCAGCCCACAGATGACAGTTTTTAATTTTCATTTCAGGGAGGGAAGTTACCAGATGCATATCCAGAATGTTAGTAGCTATTTATAAAGCCCAAATAATACAAAGGATAACACATTTTTAGGTAATGCATACAGCTCACTATTGAAGAACATGGTTTTCATCAGTCATAAATGATGTGGGGGGAAAAAAAGGGAAAAAAGTGTGGGGGAATAAATAATATGCTAGGTTAACTGCAACACCTCACTAAACTGCAAGTACCAGCTGGATGGAGAGAAGGGTAAGAGGCCTATAAATATCCTGAACCTTATGAAAGTGGTGAATAAAACCCAGAGCACCCTCTTACTGAGGAGGCAGACTCAGAACAGATGGAAGGACATAGTTCACAGAAGGCACAGGTTGAATATTTATCCAACTGCTGATGGCAAACAGGGATTCAAAAATGCTGATTCCAGTTTGGGAAAGACAACCTATGAAAGGCCCATCTTAGCAAGACTCATGAAATGCAACAAGCTACAGGTCACTGGAAGCTGGAAGAGTCCTGCATGTCTGCCCTGCGTCTTGTGCTCCTCTCCATGAGCCTGTCCTGGCTGAGATGGGATATTTGGCCCCATCCTAGACTGATGGGCTCTCCTGAGGCATCCTCTCACTGTTACTGATACACAGTAATCCCTAGCCTGAAAAGGAAGGTATTGCAGACTACAGAGAGAACAAGGCTGAAAGCTCCACCTGTGCTCTTCCCAATGCCAGGTTCTATCCTGTACTCCAGGACTTGCACCTTAACAGAATAGGCTTGAATGCATTTCAAATGAAAAATTCTGCTTTTAACCAAAGCCAGAGATAACAATCATCAGTTTATAGAAACATTGTTTCACTAAAAAGTACCTGCAGGACTCTACTGCATCTCCCCTACAGCAAAGAATAAAAACCTTACAAGATAATTTCTCATACGTGACTGAAAGAAATTTCAAGACACTGTAAGACACTGCTAACGGAAAATAACCTGAGCTGGTTGGGTTTTTCTAGCCTTATTATTTAAAGTGACTGAAAATAAAACAACACTTCTACATCTATGCACATAAAGGGTGAATAAAGAGACATTACATGAGGCAGTTTATACAAAAATCTTTAGAAAACTAAAAATCTTCAACTTCAGATGATGAGTAAGTGACAACGTCTGTAAGTATGATGTGAAATGTAAGTATGCAAGTGAAATGAAATAATATATGAACAGCAGAAAAGCAACTAATTTAGAATGAATTGCTATTTTATACCCATATAATCATACTTAAAATCAAGCATGCTTGTAAATCAAAAGAATAACCATGAAAAGAATCGCTGACTGTCTATAAGACTTTTATATTTCACTGCAGACAGATTGCAATTGTAAGCTGTGATTGCCCAGAAATTATATTATTTGCAGCAGAAGAATAGAAAAGCACTGGCTATGCTACCATTGTAACACTTTTCCTGAATAAAAATTAGCTTTTCCTTATCCAAAGCTGGGAAGGTGGCAAAAAAAGCCCCTTGACAAGATTAACATCCCAGAAGATGCATGAAGAGCAGAGAAAGATGCTTTCTCATGAAAAGGTGTAAGGTGGTAAAGGGCAACTGAGCAGCATCATTAAATTCAGGTGTCATCTACACCAATTTATTCCAGTAAAAATTCATTTTAATTTGGAGACATAATTTCCTAATGCTTCAAACCAGTCACCATAGCTACAACCACTGCAACTTTTAAAACAGTAATAATCATTTTAGCAGCACAGCATTAGACTGAACCATGTATCTGTACATTCACAATATGGTTAAGGGGAGGTAAACTCACCAATAAAAGCACTATCCGATTCCAACAGTGAATTTTTCTGGAATTCATTAGATTCTGTCCTGACCTACAAAAGTGAACAGAAAAATGGAAATTCAGAGGCCTCAATATATTTCTGGGGTCAAATTATAATTAATGTAAATCAATTGCCAAACTTCTGCAAATCAAAGAGCACCTCTACAGTGCTAATATTCTACTATCCCTGACTTTGTGGTTCTAAAAACCCAATACATTTTCAAATAACTCATATTCTCTTTAACCATTAGGTTTTTTTTTTACTTTTCTGTAGAAATTCCATTTGCTGAAATTGCCTACTAATGGCAATTGTTGTGGTGATTTGTGTAACACAGACATTTCCATCAAGAAATTGATCCTTGTCACTGCAGGAGGTTCAGAACAGTCAGTGCTTGAAGCGAGCTTTGCACTTAAGGTTTCTATGAAGTATTGATCAAATGAAGAATGATTCCTTATGTTTCACTTATCCCACCACATACAATCTTTGACATTAAAGCATTAAAATAACAAGTTTCTACATCACAGTATCAAGCACTAGCACCAATACTCATAGTTCACTGCATAGTTGCAACCATTTGTCACAGAAATCCTACTGTGGAATAATTTATGTTGAAAACCACTCTAAAATCAAAGCAGTTAGAAACTATCAGAGGAAACAGAACAAGAGAAAACAAATCTTTTACTGTAAAGCATTGCTCTGAATAAGAATTTCAGGCATTATACTACAACTAAGAAGTGCACTAATGTGATTATTTTTTAAAATAAATACTGTTTCATTTCTGCATTTAGTTACAGTATTATTGTCGAGGTTAATGTCTTTGCTGTTGCACAGTCTCCTGTCTTTCATTGTTTCACATTACCATGAAACACAATTGAACTCTGTTATTCAGTATTTTGGGTTAGTCCAGAATTCTAATTTGACAGCACTTTATTTTGCTCTTTTCACCAAGACAGAAAATAAATGTCCCATCTGAGAGGAGATCCAATTCTTGACTGCTAAGTGCATCTTAAATCACCTGAATTCAGAGCAACTGCTTCTGGCTTGGCTTTTTCTACTAATTCTCACCCCCAGCAGCAATTTAACATTATATGAATATAAAATAAGTACCAATGAATTTAAAAGGAAAAGAGTTAAAAAAGCAGGCCATCTCTATATACAAAGATAAGCAACTTGTATTCCAAGTTTAAAGAAGCTGTTGCTTGTGTGGATACGAAAAAGAAGTAAATAAGCTTGCTGTCTTGTTAAGTGTCATTTCTTTCTCCAAATCAGTGAAAGACACAATATTTCTCACACTGGAAAAAGTAATATAATAAAAAACCTTTTATTCTTACCAGGCCCATGGTTTGTGGGTAGCTGTCCAAAGCAAAAACATCTTGATCAACAAAAGCTACATAGACAAGAGACAAAACAAAGTTGACATAAAAATAGTTAATAACAAAACACATTTTATCACTTTATTATTGCAAAAATAGGTCATTACATCTTAAAATATATATATATTGTAATGAATGAATGAGTTTTTAAAGCACTTGAATGCAACAATTATTCCAGTTTCCTTATGTAAATTTAAGTAGAATCAGAGAAATCAAACAGAAATCTGTAGTGCATTATTTCTAATCTGTTTTTTGGCTCCTGGAAGGCAGTAACAACCACAGAAGGGACTGCAGAAAGCCCCAAGAGTAAATGTATATTCAACATGCTGAGCACACCACACTTCCAGCTTTTAAAGAGAGGCTGAACTAGACAGAGATCGTTTTTTCCCAGAGGAAAGTGATAAGAATATATATGCTTTCATCTAGGGGTAAAAAACTCAGTTCTGGAGAGCACAGAGAACCATCCTGAAAGTTAAGCTAACAATGATCCAATGCATACTGTAAATGCAAAGAAGCACAACTGAAGTTACTTTAAGTTCTCAAATAAACGATTTAATTAAATGTTTTTTGAGGCAGAGGTGCAAGAAATAAAGCCTTACTCAGTGTGTAGCTGACCTTGTGTCCAGCATCAGAGCACATGGGCTGTCAGTCCTCCTGGGCTGACACCCAGCCCATTCCTGATGCTGGTCCAGTCAAGCAGCACCCAGCACTGCAGCACAGCAACATCAAACCTGCCCTTGAGGCTTTCCCTCCCATCCCCAGAACAATAATCATCCAGAAGTCTGCAAAAGACTGCCTCATTTAGAGGGACACAGCTAGCATTTAAAACCTTATGACATTTAAAACATTGATTCCTCAGTTTATAGTTCCATTAAGAGTCAACATATTCCTCTTTCACATAAAGAGAAAAACAAACATATCAGAAGGAAAACTGTATAAAAAGTAAGGCAAAGAACACTTGCAGTTCTTTGTGCTGCAAGTGTGGGAAAAAAGGTATGCCTTTGCTACAACAGCCTGTAACACATTATTTCACCCACAGTACAAAAGTACATACTGCTTTAATTCATCTTTCTTTCTGCCTTAAATCAGACAATAAAACCACTCATCTGTTTTCAGTGAGAGGAAGATGATGAACTTGTCTCTGAGGAAAATAAACTGGAAACAAAAAGATGGCAACTAATTCTCTTGCTCAGTACTCAGTGACAGACTATAAAGTTAAATGATGTTGTAAAGCAGTAGAAGAGAGAAAGAGGAAAAGCTATTCAAGGATCCTCTAGAAGCACCAGTAGAAAATATAAAAATTAGCTGCCTGTCTATCAACCAATCTAAGTTACCCTGAAGAGGCCTTTCCTTGGATGTCACCATGGAAGTCTACATTATCCATTAGCAGAAGTCTAAATGACTGCTTATGCTTGAAATTAATGGAAAAGACAATTTTTTTTCTAGATGGTGGGGGTTTCTCTGCAGAAAACATTAAATAAAACTTTCTCAGATTGGTCTATTAAAAAATATTCTAATGGCAGAAAACCAGAACCAAGACCCAGAGAGATCTCAGCTGAAGCCAGTGAATTACTTTTCAGCATTTCAGTCAATCTCATGAAGACGAAGACTGAAGTCAACCCTATACATTCCATTTAGACATTAAATTATATTGACAACCATATAATTAACAAAGAACATTGTCTAGATATGCTTATTTGCAACTGTGATGTTCTATCATCCATAAGCAATATTGCACACGTTGCTTGAACATCAGCACACCTGTCCAAGATAGAACAGGAATCATCTTTAACACTCAACAGGATACTGAACAAAACATACACTGAACAAAATCTCAGAACTAAGTACAAAACCACAAAAACTCCCCCAAACACTCTTTTTTTATGCTTATGTTATGATAGAATTTCAGCAGTCTGTTTTACTGTTTCGTACTGCAGTGCTGACAGTGCACTTGAAAGAAGTAAAACTAGAGCTAGTGGGTTTTAATTCTTATCAAATACAAAACACATAATTTCAAGGATTTTTGTTTATCTCAGAGCATTCATTCCTTACCGTCTGTTTCTCTCCTCATTCTCATTCTGTCAAGTTTCCTCTGCTGCTCCCTCAACAGTGCCTGCTGTTGAATCTCTAGAGTCTGATCATCTTTTGGAGGATCAGGATACATGTGCCTCAAGCCCATACATGTTTCAGGATCTACAGCAAAGATATGAATTTTAAATTTTTCCCTAAACCACCATTTCTGAAAAACATTTTTAAAGAAACAGCTACAATATCTTAAAAAAAACCATTAAAAATAATGGCAACAATGGCCGAGAGGATGAGCAACTTAGCAATGATTTTACAATTTTACCATATTAAAAATTAATTATATTAAAAAGATATATTTTCTGGTAAAGAAGAAACACAGAAAGTTACACAGAAACACAATTTGTTGGTGGGTGAAAAAGTCCAATTCAGTCTATTTTCAGTACCACCATGATATCAAATGCACAAGAAGTTTAAGCAGCAGGGACTAGAAGACAGGTCAGTGCTCCGAGCGATGATGCAGTGTTGTGATGCCAAGAATTCCATGGAATTGCAGGAACAGCCCCACAGAGAGACACACACACACAAAGTACTGTCCACCAAGTGTGCTGCATGGGCAGTAGGACATGATGACCCTGATTTTTATTTTTGTTTTTAAATCCTTCCTGGAATGGAACATGGAGAAAAGGACAGATGTTTCCCTACCCTTCTTTATCTGTAACAAGAAGATCTACCTGCCTTTGTATTTAAGTTCATTAAATTCCCAGATATTCTGTATATTGATGGGATCTTGTGCCTCCTTCAAGGAAGGTCGCCGAACTGGAGGCTGCAGACGAAGCCTGGCCATCTCAAATATGTCCCTTGGATTCTTCTCTCTCCTCCTGCTTGAAAGGTTTGTAAAACAAGCAGAACACAATTTAACACCACAATATTAATGAGATGGATGGGAATATGATACTGATAAAGTTCAGATCTTTTATCTTTAAATAAAGCTATCAAAACAGGAAAATAAATTTGAAAGCAATGACACTGCATATTGTGTTATAAAAAGAGATAACCTACTTAAAATAAAAAAACCTTCATGCTTTACAGAGTGGAACTAAGACTGGTAGGTAGATGAGTCTTTTCCAGCTAATTGGTGTGATTAACTAATACATTTTGGAAGCAACCCAAATTTATTAAATAAAGAGAACATGATTTTACAGTAAGAAGGAAAGTACTTCCACAACATTATGGCATTCACAAGCATATTCAACAGCAGTAGAACTGCAGTTTACAGGCACAAATTATGCCCTAGGGAAAAAAGTAATGAGATAAAATTCTGCCTTAGACATCTGTTTTAGACCACTCTTCAAGACAAAGCATTGCAACTTCCTATCTCACCAGTACAGCCATTCTTATAATAAATTTCAGCAAGAGTCTTGGAAAAAACCCAAACATATGAGAAAAAAAATGAAAAAAAATTTTTATACAAGTTCCACCTTTATATTTTCATTCCACTCATGTATATTGGCCAACTAATACTACCTAATAATACACGAAGTTCCTGTGAAAAATCTAGCTTCTAAAAGAGAAGATTAAACTCCTACCATGTAATTGGTCCATTATCATGACTGGACACATTTAGCAACTGTTCCTGCAGTCGCCTCTCTTCACTACGAAGCTGTTTCCTCATCTCTGATAATTCATTTATCACACTCTTCCTTTCCTCTGGAATTTAGCACAAATAATTTAAAAATAAGGAGTGTCAGAGCAATGCTGCTGCCTACTTATAAGTAAAAAATAAAGGAAAAAAACAGATATAATGAAATGTTAATTAAAACAAGGATTGTACAAACACAAGAATCACATTTCATACACTAGAAATTAGATCAGAATATTTATTTTGAGACAGCACAAGAACTAGAACCCCCAAACAGCAGAAAACATACAAATGCCACTGGAAATGTTTCGCTATATTTAAAAAAGGAAAGGCTAAGGAATACAAGTGGGTGTTGCCAGTAAATAGCCTTATTTTGAAATATGCAAGCCCACACAGCTCTCAGATAACAGGAACTGAAGCGGTATCTGCAAGCACTCAGCACCAATTTTTTTTTCCTGACTCAAAAGTGGGCTATCTGTCTGCCTAGGGCATACTCTCTTAAGTGGTCAGGAGTTCTAACTCCAATTTTTAGCACATGCTTATGTTGACTTTTCAGACCTACTTTGGGTCTATGCAGGTTTTTTGTGGTCAGGACAGCATTCCTCCACAAGTTAAACCAGTTTAAGAAATTCCTCACTTTCCAAATAACATAATTCGATATTTTACTGACTTTAGGATTTTAGTGTCCAGAACTTAGCAGGCAAGCAAGTCTTACTAGTTCATGTCTTTATTTCTCTCCTGACAGATGGTCTGGGTCAATTTCCAATAGCTGCATTAAGAACCACTCTGCCTTCTATTTAGTGGAAAATCCTCAACTCCCCAGAATGGCCCCAGGTACTTTCTGCTGCAGGCAAGCATTTGTAGGACACCATTTATTGCTACATTCCATGTGTTGTTTCTTATATACTTGTAAAGAAAGTATCAGCTGAAAAATTACTGCTATCCACCCACGTATTGCCAGGACAACTAATTTTAAAAAAGCAAAGGAGATCCTTCCAGCACATTTGAATTTTAGAACCACCAATGAAAGCTAAGAGGAATGAGGAGAGGATTAGGCAGATTAACAAAGGCAGGTAGAATTTAAGAGTTAGGGCTGCAGTGCTCTACACTCTGTTGGTCTAATCCCTTACTCAGCCAATCCAAAACTCTCCCATTTTGCAATATTCTGGTTGCAGTGGCACTGCTGTTCTGAGAGACCCAGCACTTCCCATGCAGACTATTCCATCATCAGAGTTTTTACAAAAACATATGTCCTTATGATGACACATAATAAATGCATTTTTATTTTGTCTTAAAACTTCAGACACACCATGCTAATACATTGATAGTGCTAGGAGAGAACAAACACCTAGATAGAAATGCAAACTTTAAAGGACTATTTTTTTGCAGGCAAGAAAGGAACAGTAACTGAGAACGGTTTTGTTGTAATAGCAAGCGAGTATTTGTAATTGCAATAAAAGTATTACAAGTATTGTAATTGCAATAAAAACAAATACTCACCTAATGAACGCAGCTGATTTCTTCTAGCAGGGACAGGTGGAGAGGGAGCTCTTGGCTGTGCAGTATCCTAGTGATCATCATGAACATGAAAAGTTAATTTGTAAAAGGAAGAAATTACAGAACATTTTATTTCCTTATTCTACATCCAATTTACATTAACAATTGGAAGACAGAACAATAACCTTACAGGTGGTGAATGCATAAGGGTTTTTAAATCTGGTCTTTAAATGTATAATCCAAATTACTATGATAATACCTATAATGCACTATTCAGAAATCCAAACTCACCTATTCAAAGTATTGCTAAAGAAATGAAATTACCTACCTCCAGAGCATTCTTCACATTTAGGGAAAGCAATTTAATACGGTTAAAGTGTGACATAAAATATTCTCTGAAACTGCACTATAAAGTATTTAGACCAGTTCAGATAAAGAGTTGGTAAAAAACAAACACTTTTTCAATAAAAAGACAGAAGTATAGCCTGAGATTCAAATATCATAAACAATTATTTAATCTACTCTCTTCTAGGAGAAGTTTATTTAAAAAGCAAAAAAAACCCAGAGAGGATTATCAAATAAACAACTGAGTGATCTCAGAACCACTACTGTAACTAATTTGTGATGCAGAGAAGAAGGCAAAGCATATTGGAAGTCAAAACCTTCTTCTATCTTCAAAAACATAAAGATTACACAATAATGTCAGTAGCTATGAATCAACATTAAACTTCATGCCTCAGCTAAATTCTTCTGTGAGTGAACATGATGAGCTGCTAGATTATGTGTAAACTTTCTTATCCTAAATCTTGAGATCATTAGAGATCCCTAATGTCTCTAATGACCAGGTAAGGGTCTGGACAGTGTATGTCCTCTCTAAAATGAGGTACTCATTCGTACAGAAAATGTGCATGCAGAAAAAAAATTAAAATAACACACTGCGAAAACAAATTCTTCAATACTTAAAATAAAATTTAACCTTAAATCTCAGAGCTACAAGACTGATTAATGTAAAGACTGTCTTGTTATCCATGGCATTCCAGTAATAACTTGCAAACTTTAAAAATCTGGCATGATTTCATACAGTGTATTGTTTTAAATAAACCAGTAGAAGTTTGCTATAACAATCATACTTGTGCATAGTAAGACAGACGGCTCTCAGCAGAGGGAATCCTTTCTTCTTTTCTTACTGATTTGTTCTGAAGAGAGGGAATGACAGGTGAAGCTTGTCGTGACAACTGCAGGGAGGAAACCAAGACTGGAATTACATTCCTACAGCTTCTGAATAAAGTGTTATTTTGGACAGGGCAAGTTTTGTTAGTGTTTTTTCTTTCAACAGAAAAAAATGTTTCTAAGCACATAAAACAATCACAAAAATTATTTCATTTTCTACCTATAGAAATTTTAAAACTTTTTTTCTATGCTGTAGGGTGCTTTTTTCCTTAATTTATATTTCAGTTACATCTTTTTTCCTCTAGACACTTCCTTTACACCTGTCCGTTTTAGATAAATGACAGAAATTTGGTAGAAATTTTGTAAGAGAGACAGTTTTATAATTTACTTAGATTTTGTCCATCAGAATTCTCTGTGATGGACTTCTTACATGTCCTGGGTTGCAGCGTATTCTATCACCACCTTCATGAGCTGTTGAAACCAGGTGGGGCAGTGTTCCTTGCCTCCTCCCTCTGGACTATCTCCTGTTAATGGGCCCATCAGTGCCTTGCCCATGACTCACCATCCAATCGTGAGATGCTCCTCCCAAAGGGAGNACTGCTGCCCCGACTAACAGGGTGTCAGGTCCTATCTGACTCTGTCAGTTTAAACCAGTGTTTTCTGCCTTTATTTTTAAATTTTCCTATTAAATTGTTATTCTGACTTGGTGTCTCCCATTGGTTTGTTTTCAAACTAGTAAATTACATAGTACAGGTCAAAGGAAAATAATTAAATTACCAAAACCACCGTTGTTTAAGATGAACACTCCTACCAGTCCTCTAATAAACAATTTTATTTGTATTTACACCTCAGCAAATGCAGGCCACAGTATTTCACAGCAGACATAAAAATAAACTATTGAGTGAAGATTATTAATCTAGTTTTTACTATTTTTAATGCAAATTTGATCAACAAAATAAGTTGATTTTTTTTCCATCAGCTGCTCTCTGTTTGTGCATTAAGTATACTGCAGTTTGATAAACTGAGAGGGGAACAACACTGAAGGCAGAGGTCTAAGAAATCATGTGATTTCCGTAAAATCCAGTTATTTTTAAAAGTTATCTTAGAACATCACTTAAACATACCATCTTCTTTTCCTCTTCCATCTTTTCTTTCTCAAAATACTGTCTAAGTTGTTCCTCTTCCTTTTCTTCTTTTTCTTTTCTTTGTTTTTCTGCCTCTTTTTTCCTTTCTTCATCTAATTGAATTACTTCCTTATTTTTCAATTTTCGCTGTAACATAATTAATACATTAAAAAAGACTTAATTACTGAAATTTTGTTTTCTTTTCCTCTAAGAAGTTAAAATTACACATCAAAGTGATTAGTATGAAATAAAAAAGCATAATTCATTGGTCTGACTTCCAATATTCAAATTAAAATATCTCATTCAAATATTAAACATCAGCAGCACTGGCTTTGCTAACACCATTAAACAGAATTCCTAATAACTTCTGTAAACACCAGTTTGTGACCCTAGATCTGCCATCAGCTAAGGCTGAACTGTAGGAGACATTTCCAAAAATTCAGATTCAGTCAAAACATACTGCAGACATGCAGCACACTATCACAAGACCACAGAGAAATTATCATCTGGTCTCAGTTTCAGTTGTGTGACTGTGAACAGCAATGACACGACTTAGCTCCCTACTCTCTGTTAGACCAGCTCTAGTATCCAGAAGACAAGGCTCATCCAACTAATCTGTTCATACTAGGGAAGGAGAATTTAGAATGCAAGCTAGACATTCTGTCTTAGAAATATTCAAGTCCTACATCCTAAACTGATCTTTCATAAACACATAGGGAACTGCAAGACTCCTCCTTCTCTGATGGCCCTGTGTTCTCTTCCTACAATTATTTATTCTATTTTAAATTACACAAATTTATTTAAAAATGCAAACCCAAGAAATAAAAATTCGAGGTTTGAATTAAATCAATGAGTATTGATTTAGGTTTGAATTTACCTCCATGAAAAGTATTCACTAGATTTGCTTGGCATTCTTCCAACACAAGCAGTATTCTTATCTCAGAGATATCTCCTTGCCAATTCAAAAAAAGGCTTTACAAAATATTCCTGTATAGTTACATTTTACAAATAATTCCATGAGAGCTAGATTTAAGACAAAAACTGGGACAATATTTTTTTTAATTCACCAATTTGACAAAGCTTTTTATTGGCCTCGCCATCAATTTCTTCTAGAAAGGAGAGCACCACTGTCATTTATAAAAGTACAGATTTTTTCTCGAAAGAATTAACAGTACTTCAAGATTGTCAGTTTTAACCAGCACATTCTTCTCACTGTTTATGGTATACTACAATCTTCTACCTCTCCTTTGCCTGATGCAGACTCATTTAAAAGCAAAGACCAATTCACAGGACACTTCTCAGCTTACCTCCTAGACAACAAATATTACAAAGGGTTAGTTTAGGATGGAAAGAAGTCAAAGTATCAAAATACTACACCTCCTCCTCTTTCCTCCTTCTCTCCTCTAGTTCCTCTTCATATGCTTTTTGAATTCTTATCCTCTCCTCTGCAAGTCGTTTCTCCTCTTTTTCTTCTTCCATTCTAAGTTTTTCTCGCTCTGCTTCTTCCCTACGTCTCTTTTCTTCAATCTTAAAAACAAAACAAAGAAGTATTGAACTGTCAATAGCCAGCAGTAATCTGATTAACAACACTTATCACCATTTTTCAGTACCCACTTGCAAACTTAAAAGCTATATGGTGCGACCAAAAGAATCCTAGAGCCTGTCCTATATTTCAGCTTCAGAATTCCTTTAAAATGAGATTCTATTTTACTATTTCTTTTCGGCCATTGGAGCCACCCCCAACAGGAAAACTACTTATAAACACTACTAATAAAACCAGAGTATTTCCTAACCCTTGCTCTATTCCAGACATGCTGAAGTAACACTTTTATTCATTGACTAAATAATAGAAGATGGGAAAACAAAAAGATAGGGTAATTAACTTTTTCCATTCCATAATTACAATATTATTAGACGAAGTGCTGACTTACTGAAGCAAAAGGTCTGCCCATTCTTTAGTCTTTTTGGCAGCCCTATGCATGGAAAAAAAAACCTTTGGTCTTTTCTTTTCAAGAGATCCACATCAAACAACTGTATGACTTTAGTACTCTCTTAAATTGTCTATGATTTCCTTGATAATGGTATTTAATTACAATGTTATTTAATTTGTGCAGCATAAGATTAAATGTGAAGTATTATGGTCAGAAGACATAAGCTGGTTGAAGAAGAATCAGGTTTTATATACCCATCAATAAATAACTACTCTATGACTTATCACCATTTCATTTTGATGAATGTGCATTTTTATCATGCAGACTTCCAAGGGCAAATATCTTTGCTTCTGCAATCATTTATGTGTGCAAGCCTGTACTATATGTACAGCTTCAGAACTCAGTACAGTATTTAGAGAGCTGTACTGCAAAAAAAAAGTCTAGATTAAAGAAGCCAACTACTAAGAAATGCTTGTATAAGTGACGCTATTATGTAAGCAAAAATCCAAGAAACTCAATAGTAGGTAGCTTTCAGTACACCTCTTGTGTACAGAATTGGCTATGATGGCAGAAGAAAGGTCTTTGGTCAGCAGTGATGATTTACTCTGATTCTACCCCCTTTTTTTACAATTTATTTCACCAGATGATATCTGGCATGAGCATTCACCTGTAGACGGAGGAAGTTCTTGTAGGATTCCTGTCGCTTAAGCTGCTCTGGAGATGGAGGTTCACCAAACACATTACCTCGAGCAAAAGGAGAGGCCTGTGCAAATGTAACACCTAGGGGAGGGGAAAGGTTACAGATAAAAATGAAACAAAACTTCAAAATCAAGCCAGAGTGAGGAAGGGGGAATCCAAGACACTTGTTTCAAAAGGAAGCTTATGACAGTCGTAACTCAAGGCTATAGCTGAGCTTAAAAGTTCTTACATTATCTGCCTGGAATAATTGCCAGGTTTTAACTGTTTAATACCAGGCAAGTATGTATTTCTACAAAATAACACCTACTAAAGTCACCTATTCTACTGTCCAATTTGCAGCTTACTATCTAAGAACATTACCTGCAACTTAATTAGAATTTCAAATACTTTATGCCTCATAACTTTACTGCTTGCAGTTCCTCTGACTTAGAACATACAGTTCTGTTCCTTAGGTTTATTCACGCTTTAAAAACACAGCATCCTAATAGAACAAATATTTACACAAAATAGCAAAGGATGCTACAAAAACCAAAGCCCCAGACTGGCAAATAAAAATCTAAGCAGTTTGAAAACTGAATTCTGCCAGTATAAAGTGCTTTCTGTACTACGAAGTGTCAGGTTGCCTTTAGCCCTGAGTTACAACCCCAACATAACCATACAGACCCCAAAGCTCTAGACAGAAGGATTAATTCAGATACCACACAGAGTAGGTTTTGCAGAACAGAATTCCTACCAGAAGCAGAAGAGAAAGAAAGGAAGTAAAGGAAAAGCAGAGTGAGTTGTGTTAACTTTCCAGCTCATGCAGCATGTTTTTCACTCGTATCATGTCTGCTCTGAAGGACAGTGCCTCAAGGATGTGCAAGAGCCATAGCTCCACTGAGCTGAGATGAACATTACATTTCCCTGTATGGTGAGGTAACATCCAAGTCAGAAGAAAGCATAAATAACACATAAAAGTATTCCCAGAGGAATGCACATGTTTACAGCCTAGCCTTAGGAACATGGGCTTGCATACCAATGAGTACACTTTGAGATTATTTTTCCTTTCATGGAAGCACTGCTTGAATCCTTCCAAAATATAACTAAATTTACACATGGCTCTTTCATGATGGAGTTACTTCCATATAAAAAAGCAGAATAAATTCTATATACCCTTTAGAAGGCATGGGTACAAGACAGGCAAGTTACTATAGAAAGTATCAAGGAAAACGCTTGCTGTGTATCAGCTACTATCCTGCAAGTTCCTTTTTAAATAGGGCAGTGTACAACGAAACAAACCCACAAAACCAAGCAACCAAACCAACTAAAACACACACAAAGCCACTCTACTGCATGGCTGATCAAATTCAAGGTGCAAGACTACAGAGTTCTCATCATTGATAGGATGATCCCACAGCGATCTAACCAGGGGGCTCTTGGCTGTTTTACATTATTACTTCATCAGCCTTCCTGTTTCACTTCTTACTGAATGGATAAATATACACTCTGTTCAGGATAAAGAGAGAGATGTGGGACAGAGTAAGGATGCTGAATTGCAACGCACAAAAGAGATTCAAACCCCAAATACCATGTAATTCTTTATTCAGAAGTGCAACAATTCAATCAGGAGAAGGAAAAGTAACATCTAAGCTGAGTTGAGAAGACCATCCCCAATCCCGGCCTTTGTCCATCCTAAACTAGGGACAGGTCTGGAGTAACACAGTGCTCTCATTTAGATGTCTCACAAAACGTAAAAATAGAAAGATGCATTAGTTTTAAAATACGAAAATAAAACAAAATCCCTAAACCTCGGAGGCAGTGCACTGGCTCCATATGTACCCAATTCACCTGTAACTTTTTAGAACTTGTTAACGTCGCTACTGTACCAATCTCACCTTAACCTCTAACATCACACACCTGAAGACCTTCCATCTCCTTTTATTCCATATTCTCACCTACCACACAGCTGTATTTTACTGTGTCATTTAAAAATAAGAGAAACATGTATGAAGATTTGATTAGAAAACACCAAATCTGGAAAACTAATATACTGATTCTGACTCTTCAGAGCTAAAACAGCTTTAGTTATCATTACTGACAAGACAGATAAGATTTTAAGAGCACACAGTGACAGCAATGAAGAAATTTGGGAAAGAAGCATGATACTGATTTCACAGGTAGAGAGCACTAACACTATCATAGGACTACCAGAAAGAGGTAAAGAACTATGGAATTTTGATCACTAAGACTTATGGATAGCTAGAGGAGTAATACAGTATTCTTAAAAACCTGCTATTTTATTTGTAGATGCTTCTGAGTTCTCAGGTCTTGAGGAGGCCAAAGTTAGGTCAACAATAGCCCTTTTATCTTCATATACTCTTGCCTCTGGATTATGATATGCCTCTTCATTTCTCCTGTGCATGATATTCAAGTCCGCTAAAGGAAAGGGGAAATAACTGTTTATAGTAAAAGGCATGTTCACTGTAGATTCTCCAAAACACAGGGGGTTTTGATCAGATTCCACTTTTCCTGGGCATATCAGCCATGGTAACAAAAAATTCAGGCAAAGACAAGAATACAGAGGCTAAGGGTGAACTACTAATAATTGGGTACTATTAATTAACAGTTTAAAAGATTTATTTTGTTGTTTCTCTTTTGTCAGGAATGATAATGCACAACAAACCTCCCTTCTCCCTTGCCTCAAAATGCTATTAAATGGAAAGATAAAGAACTCAAAGACAAAACTGACTGACAAGTCTGTGTTGACAAGCACATATTTAGAAACCATCCTTTCTTCTATCTCCTTAAAGCTGTAAAATATGTTTGAGTTTAGTATTGATATTTTAAGTGCTGAATCTCTCTTTAATTACTGTTGAGGGAAATAAGTTAAATTGAAGCACTGAAGCATATTTTGACCTTCATGTCTTCAGTAATAATCCAGGTGCAGATTTCTATATGTAAGCAAAGCAACATTATCCAACATTTTCTTCAAAATTTTCATGGTGTCTGATCAAAGATGTTCATTTCAGCTCATTTTGAAGCGTTACCATACTACAGTTAGAAGGTTCATTTCAAAGAAAAAAAAGTACTGCATAGTTTCCAGATTACCTTTTAAAACAGCGTTTCTGATAATTATGAATTACTGTAATAATTTAAGCACACAGACTCCAAGAACTTTAAATTACATGCCTCTCTATAAAGCAGCCTTTGCATATATCAGTCTCAAAGCTATTTACAAACATTTTTAAGAGGATAAAAGGACAAGTCACTCTGCATAAAAAAGAGACATGTCAGAAAACATGTTGTGTTTCACGACACTTGACTCATAGCTTATTCATCATGCTGCCAAGCTATGTTGGGAAAAGTATTTTACATATGTAATTCAGGTAAACAGGGTAAGAAGCTTCTTTCTCTTGGTTTCTCATTTACAGACAGAGAACAACTTCTCAGCAGTTATGTGCAGAGCTCAGGCCAGTATGAGCCCTTTACATTTCCAGTCACACCACTGCTAAAGCCTAAGGAAGAAGCCAAACACATAAATGTACTGCCTGAAGTCAGGCAGTATGAACACCTCTATCTTCTTGGATCCTTAATACAAGCTTCTAAATTTGTAATTTGGCCACACAACCTTTAAAAAGCATTTAAACTTTACTCACTACTCTCAAAATATACTAATAATTTTGTCATACGTTGCTCAGGTGTAATACAACTGAAAGTAATTACTTCTGTGTATAAACTGTTATCCAGTAAATATTAAATTATCTACTGGAAGGGCAGATGAACAACCTGGATCATAGCTATCTCCCCAGTCACTACTCCCATCTTGTATAAAACAGCACTTGGAAAATGGTAAGCCTTAAAAAACATTACTGCTGAGTGCTCTTTATATAATGATTTACCAGCAGTGTTAACTTGGGAAATCTAAATATTCCACTTAGCTTTGTATATTTATACAAACATGCTTCCATTTTTCATATTGCAAGTAGAGATTTCTAAGCCTAGAAATTATTTTTGAAATGAAAAAAAATTTAAAACCTGCTCCTAGTACATGTTTAAATAAAAGTCTTCACAACCGACTTTAGCATATTTGCATTGCAGATGATTCTGACAGCTTGTTTTCCTCCTTCTCCCTTTACAACTACATTGTGTCTTCACTTATATTGACATATCCTGTGTTTCCCATTTTGTTCAGATTGTATTCTTTGAATGATTCTAAGAAATCAAAATAATAACTATTCCTAGAGTGCATCTTCTTAAAACAAATAAGTCTTATTTTTCAAGGGCTACCAGTGTTACTAAACAAGGAATAATATGGGTGAATAGAGCCCTTATGAGAGCAAGAAAACATCAGTCTTGAAAAGACAACCCATAATTTTCACAAACATACTTATTAGATTTCCTTCTGCATCTCTGAGAGGAGCACCACCACCACCTCTTCCCCAGGGATTGTAATTCCTCATTTCTGCTTCTAACTTCTCCTTCTCCTCTCGCTCTTGTCTGCGTCGCTCTTCTCTCTCTCTTATCTAAAAACAAACCAGCCAATAATATCACATTAGGCAGAAGTTTAATAAGAAGTTAACAGAGCAAACTGAATGCTCTCATTATCCACTCCCCTCATCTACATCAAGCAAATCCAAATGGTTCACTGCCTATACTGCAGACAGTGCACTGAATTCTGTTCAAAACGTGCATGTCCAGTTGTACATAATCAGAGAAACACACTACACATTTTAAGACTTCCAAGTTCCAGAAACGTTCACATCTGACATTTGCACTAGATCAAAAGTTCCCTATCTTTGGATCTTTGATACAGATGTTTATACTGCCTGAAAATTAAAAGGGCAAAATTCTACAGTATTACTGCACTTGCTTCTCTCAGTCTGGTATGTTTTGTTTAACCAAAACTTAGACTGGAGGTGACTCCTAACAATAAATGCTTTAACAGAATGTTCCACAATTCTATAATCACTCATAAAATAGGTTTCTGCAGAAATACATTATGATCTACGTATATAACACAGGAATGTTCATATGCTTTGTTCTTCTTTTTCTTCAAAATCATTAATGGAACTAAGTCTCCTAATAACTATAGCCTTTATAAAGTGAACAGCTGTTAAAAAGTCCCTCTTCTACTCAAAGCTTTTAAAACATTAACTATGTAGCTGAAATATATTACTGTAATTTTCTTAAGTTTATTTCTCATGTGCATCAGATAAACGTTTCATTAGATAAATATAATTAAATAAAACACTATGAGGGTGGTGAGGCATTGAAACAGGTTGCCCAGAGAAGTTGTGGATGCCCCATCCCTGGAAGTGTTCAAGGCCAGCTTGGATGGGGCTTCACACAGCCTGGTCCAGTAGAAGGTGTCCATGGCAGGGGGATTGGAATGGGATGATTTTTAAGCTTCCTTCCAACCTAGGCCACTCTTTGATTCTAATTTCCCTTTACCAAGTAATCACAATTTTTTAAGAGACATAATGAGTCAATAAAGACACATCTAGCCCCTTCAAGTGTTTACAAAAATCATCAGTCAAGTTTCTCTATAGGAAAACAAAAGAATACCCTCTGTTTGCTTTGAACCATAATAACTTTGAAAGACTGTATCATGCCACATTTATTAGACCTTTATGTCAAATTGTGCAGTCTCTCATACAGCAAGGTAAAACTTACTCAAAACTATAGTGAGAAAATGCCTTCAGAGAACCACATGTACAGCATCTGACACTATTCCTAAACAGTTATTCTATTCTTGATTTGACCTTGGTTGGCAGCCTCTCATTTATCCCTTATGCACAATCATAATTAGAACTACAATATTTTTATAGCTATTATTTACCTCTATCAAAGAAATACAAAAATATAAGACAAGAAAATATTAAGTGCCACTGAACTTTGGGTTCTAGCAAAATTTCTTCCAAAGTGACATATATCATCATGGCCAAATACATTTTATAACTATAAACTCCCACGAGGTACAGCAGCAAAATGCCACTAAAATGAATATAGAACTTGGATGTCTACTGGAACAGGAGACCTGAAAAATTTGTCAGGTCTATCAAAAAAGAAGCTAAAAAGAATTAAGACACCACCTACAAACACACTGGAAATAAACATGAAGCAAGCCTTTGAATTAGTGTCCAAATGATCATGAAGAACTTACGGAAATCAGACTGTTCCTAATAATTCTTGCAATAATGGAATATTAGAGCAATACAAGCCATTCCTTTTAAGATGCAGGTGCTTACGTTCATGAAAATAATTATATAAAGCTACATGCATGGAACTAATCTGTCTGCTGTAACATTCTAAACATTCTCTGTGCCTCTGACAAAAAATTTGAAGAGCTTACTGTCCACCTGAAAAGCTAAAATGAGCTCAAGCAGGGTCAGAGGAAGGAAGTCATGAAAGGAAGGAGAGTTTAGAAAGCTTTTTACTTGTAAGCTAAATAAAATTGTCTTAAAGAGAACTACAGTTACAACCATTGTATGTCAAAAAATAGAAGAATAAAGAGTCAGAAACTTTATCACTCAGTACCTGCTGTTGTAATTCTTTTTGATAAGATAATGTTGCCTCTTTGGAAGGCTTTGTTTTTTCTTCAGAATACACTCCTATGCTTCTTTGTCCATCTCCTGTATTCCTCTGTGCAATGTTACTTCTAAATTGAAAATCACACATATAAAAGAAAAACATCACAGGGTCTGAGTGGGGTAATTAAAAAAAAAAAAATCCTTTCCTGAAGTATTAAAGAGCTGCTGTTTCCTACAGCCTGGCAGTTTATAATCCCAAACATTTTCTTAAATCCATATGAAAATAACTCTTTTATTGTCTAGATAGAAATCCTTCATTAGAAGTTTGAAGAGTTGCCTTTAACAGCTTATATTTCAAAGGCATATATGTTCTCAGCAAATATTACCAACACAAAAAGTACATCGATACAGATAAATACACACAAAGAATATGAATATAGGTAATACTCACACAGACTGCTCTGCTGGGGCTTGGCCTAAAGCAGGATCCAGATTAGGTGCGAGTTGCATTCCCATCATACCTGGACCATCTGCAAGTGAAAAAAAAAAACCTATTTAAAATTTTGAATGCTCAGATAGAAATATTTGTCATAATTTAAAAGAACAGAGTTCACTGCTCAAACTCCGTGAGTGCAGAACAAACAGAACTCTCAGCTTCTATAACAAACTTAGCTAATCCTAAATGCTTTCTAAAGCAAGAAATACAATGCCAAGGTACAAGTCTTAAATTCAATCAAACCTCTTTAAATTTTACAAATTACTTCATTAAAATATTCTAAAATGAAATGACTTGCTTAATGGTGACACTTATCCTCATTCCTTCCAAATGTCATTCAAATAAATGACAAAGGAGTTACTTTTCTAAGGTTTTTTTCTCCTTTATTTTACCTTTTCTATGAAGGTAGCACAAAAATCTTTTTTAAGTATTTTGCTTTTTTTCTCTAAAAAAGAAAAGAAGGGAAAAAAGAGAAAAACGAACACCACATAATCCAGTTCCTCCCTACACACATCACAATTGTTCCAATCATGAATCATCATGAAGCAGTCAAAGGACAGACAAAAAAGGAGTTCTTAAAATATAAAAGTAGACCACTTTATACATTATTTTAATATATTTAATGTATTAATAAATATCTTAAAATATTGACAATTATACGTGAAATTGTAACAATGCCTAGACTTGTAATTAATTATTATTTAAGTGATTTTAGGAAATAATGTTTTAATTATCAAAAGAAAATTATCTGGGAGAAGTAACAGCAAAGAATCTGAGACTAGAGCTTGTCTAAGTGATGAACAAGATTTCTGGAAGTCACAGCCTTTTTTGTTGCTGGAGAAAATTACTTCATCCAAAAACAGTATTGAAAAAAAACCCTTTTCATTCAATACACATCTAAAAAATGGGTTAAATTTGCTGTTACAAATTCTACATTAACCATCACTTAACTAGATTAAAAGCAGTCATGTGAATCATTCATACAACCAACCCACCTAAAATCATCAACTTACAATATGCAAGAGCAGGATCCAAAGGATTCCTTGCCCCATAAAAGTAATAAGCATCATCATAAGGTGTTTTATAGTTGTCTGTCAAAACTGGTGGTGGAGGTGGTGGCAACGGTGCAAGCCTTAAAGAAAAAAGGGACACAATTCCTTGGTTTGTTGTACAACTGAAAAGATATCACCAAAAGAAGTTGGGGGAGGAGAGAAGGAGAGGGAGGGAAAGAGGATGGAGTGGGGACAGGGATAGAAAGAGAATTCATTATGGAAAAATTCTAGATTTAGTTCAGCTGAAGACCTCCCATTAGTGGCATGCTGGAACAAGATTCTGGAAGTCTCAGTAGGGAATTAACCTTCCCTGAGGGAGTAGTATGTGATCCCAGACTATTCCAGGGATCTAAGGATCATAAAACAAGCTCGCCTTCTTCAAGTGGCTCAGTTAATGTTACTTCCTGGCTATATCAATAAAGAAAAAAAAGGCAAGATCTGGTCAAAGGGTGAGTAGCACAGCACAGCTTCAGCTGCGAGCCTGAAGCTCCTTCTTTTCCTGAACAGTTTAGTCACCATCACACCATCTAGTGTAAGCTGTCCTTGCCTACAGTGCATCCCTGAGCTCAGCCCTGGGACACTGCTTAATTAGCAGGGTCCAAACTCATACCATAGCAGCCATCTGCAAACATGGACTCTGCTGGGCATGTGCCCAAGCATCCTCACTACGTGATTCAATATCACAGGCATGGACATAATTTGTACAGCGCAATCCTTATCCTACACAAACATTCCCTACAGGAGAGCTGCCGTAAGAGAAAATCCAGCTTCCATGGATTTTTTCAAATAAACTGTGAAGAAATCGACAATGTAAGTTTATTCCAGTGCAAAGCAGTTAGTTTCCTGTTACTTGTCAAAATACCATTTCTACCTTCATCAATTCTTTGTATCAACAGCACCACTGAGCTCTACCTCAGCAGTAATAACATGCTAAACAACAATCTCATTTAACATGCAAAATGAACATGATGGTGGAGCACCTGGGAGCTGCTATTTCTCCAAGACTGCTCACTATACCCCTCTGAAAGTCTTTATCACTTTGAGAGTCTTCATTCACTGGAGAGGCTGAACGGGCAGGCATTGGAGTTTGGAAAGCCACCCTGGGCCTTTCAGGAGGTACTTTCTCTTCAAAAGCTCTTGCTGTGATGCCAAATTGCTTCAATCTATTTGGCTGAAGGAAAAAAAAAAAGAAGAGAAAAGGAGAGAGGAAAAAAACCAAAACCAAACAGTTACCTTATTACTAGTAAATATTCTGAACCTCCATTTACGTTGGGTTAAACACTTCACTGGATCCCAGTTAGCTGTTCAAATTTCTAGTAACTACATTTTTTCCTCCCAGTGATCTACCGAGAATCTAATACTACAAGGAAATCTCTGTCAATCTCTGATAAACTTTTATCAGAGATTTACAAAAAACAACCTTATCACAGGTTTCAGGAAGTATATGAATCTAGCAGAAGTCCAGAAAAAAGAACATTTCCACATCTGTCTGCAGAACAGTGTATCTACAGCTGCCAATTTTCTACAGTGACAAGATTCTCATATCATGCATAGGAAAAGGTTCTGAAATCCCTCCCCTCTACCCCAAGATTGAAATTGTTGACAATCAGTAAAAACTAAAATCAAATACACGTTGAGACTTTTTCCTTGCAATATTTCCTTGAAACATTTCCTTGCAATACCATTATTTTATTTTTTAAATTCCTTTGATCTTAATCATTTTTTCAACCACAACAATTACGATTTTTGGGGGGGAGTTCTTTTTTAGACAGAAGTAGCAAATGTTTACTAATAACTGGCAGCCTCAGAAGAAAGTCAAAAGCAACATGCAAATAATGTGAAGGCATGCAAGTCAGTTAGTTTCAGAACTATCCTATCATACCCAAAAAGCCCTTACAGCAACTGCTCTGCATAACTATTTTAATGTTTGTTTAAATAAGGCAACATAATAGAAGAAGGGAAACAAATCATACATTGTATAAGTAAAAGAAATTTTGTCCTGTAAGTTCTTCAACTAACATGCATTCAGAGAAAGTAATACAGAAACCAGCTAAATATTAAATATCTATCAGAAAATCATATATCCTACAATATGGAAATATTTCAACAAAATATTAAATCTTTACCTCCTCATCACTTAGCTGCAAGACAGTACATACAAGGCAGTTAGTACTCACCAATCATGGACTACAGCATTTAGACAAAAATTCTCCAAATCTACTAGACATGAGTATTTGCTTATAACATTTAACTAAACTTCTAGATGTGAATATAGAATCAGATAACAGATACTAGCTAAAGCAATTGAATTTTACAAAGCAGTCTACAGACTTTTTGTCTTTTCAAATCCAGTGTCTTGAGCAGCAGAACAATTAAAACAGTCTTTCTCACAACTTTCATCTGAACTGTTCCCAAAGTGCCCCAGATTTCAGCTCTGCAGCTGATTTCAGATGTGACTTCAGTACTCAGTTCATCCTGGGGATTGTTTCACTTTAAACAAGCAGCATATACAACAGTCTACATTTATAGATTCTTAACCAGGCATTGCTATTTAACCAACCTGTAATTAATCAAGAAATCCACCTAATTAGAATCTCTCCCTGAGAGGCAATTTAAAGCTAAAAGTGGCTGATGCTTAATGAATGTAGCAATTTAACCTAATCGACAGCTTTCAGCTAAATTAGTGCTTTTAAAACACTATGCATACGCTGTACTTGCTCTAGATATAATTTTATTCCTACAACAGGCACTTTGCAGACTCTGACTGAGATGTGTATGGTCTGTTGAGTGCTGCAGCACAGCATGCTTCTGCATAGTCAGCTTTGATTACATAGCACTATTTACACTGACCTTGTGGCCTGCTGAGCCAGAAGAGCCAACATCCTCTGCTCAATTCTGCCTCCTCTCCTGCCTCCCTCCTAGCTGTACACTCCATCCCTCTCCCTTTCACCATGTGAATCCCTTATCAGCCAGCTGACCTCTCTATACCAACTAAAGCAGCAAAAAAGATTCAGATTTTTGCCAGATAACCAAGCTGAATCAGTTTGCAACAGGGACCAAATAAGCATGACATGCAACCAGCCAGGTATTCACCCTCCCCATTTAGGTGTAAGAATTTTGATTCAGCTCACTGTTTGTCTGCGTGCATTTTCAGTCTCCTGTCTCACAAATTTCACAGAAAGAAAGAAATGGTTTCACAGAATATTCAGAGTTGGAAGGGACCCACAAGGATCTGACTAATAGCATCTTACAGCTACTCATTCACCATTTTCTAGCAATTCCTTCTTTCCTTCTAGCAATACCTTCTTTCACCTCTACTGAACCCTCCAGAAATGGCACAAGTGTCATTCTGTGTCGTAGCATCCCCAAAACCAGCACTGTTGATAATTTAAACCAATAACTAGTTAAATTAATAACCAGTCTATTTTTGCTTGAAAGTTACCACCTTATATCTTAAACAGCACATCTCCACCATACCCAACCTGCAATGGCTTAGGGCACACAGCAAGTACATGGAAATCATACAAGTTCTGTAGTTCTCTGCAAGTCTACCACTGGTATTACTAGTGCTGACAACCTACTCCTGCATACATGCTAATCAAAATTCTTAATGTAATCATCACCTCACTGAGGAAGTGGAGGCAGCAGTAACTCTGCATTAAGTCTTACAAACAACACAATACTAAACATCTTAATTTTACAAAACCCTATAAAAATGCTTGTAATCCTAAACACTACATTGGATCACTTAAAAAAATTTACAGCCTTTAAATTAAAAATTGCTATAATGAGATCAACTCATCTGCAAAATAACCTTTCTTTTTTAAATTGAGAAACAGAAAAAGCTTTCTGCAGCATACTTTGCATCCCCAAAGAAAGGTTATTACTGTGTGCAGGCATTTTATCCATGCATTCTACCCATGACACCCACTGTTGGTATAAATTTCCACTTGAACACAGCATAAGAAAATGTTCAATAACTTCCATGAAAATATTTTCCTCTCAAGCTGAAAGCATGTGTAACGACTTATAGCCTGTGCTGCTTTTGGCTGGGGAAGAGTTAATTTTCTTCACAGTGGCTGGTATTGGGCTGTGTTTTGGATTTGTGCTGAACACAGGATTGGTAATATAGAGATGTTTTGTTATTGCTGAGCAGGGCTTACACAGAGCCAAGGCCTTCTCTGCTTTTCATAGTGCCACGCTGGTGAGGGGACTGGGGGTGCCTGGGAGGTTGGGAGGAGACACAGGTGAGACAGGCAACCCCAACTGACCAAAGGGATATTCCACACCACAGAACATCATGCTCAGTATATAAAGTGGGGGGAAGAAGAAGGAAGGGGAGGATGTTTGGAGAGATGTTTGTCTGCCCAATACATGAGATGGCTGAACACCTGCCTGCCCGTGGGAAGCACTGAATTAATTCCTTGTTTTACTCTGCTAGTGTGTGCAGTTTTTCCTTTCCCTATTAAACTCTCTTCATTTCAACCCATGAGTTTTCCATCTTTTGCCCTTCCTATACTCTCCCTGATCCCACTGGTGGAGAAGTGAGTGAGTGCCTGTTCATGGGGCTTGGCTGCTGGATGGGGTTAAACCAGGACACAGCTTCATCATCCTTGGCTTCAATTTTCTTATATACTGATGCCCTACTAAAAACAAAATAGCCCAACATTTATCGTTTTATAGCAGCTCTACAGAGTTTTGTGACTCAGCTACCACAGTGTGCACGTAACTAAAAAAAATATAGATGAAAGAAAATCCAAGTTCCTTACCTTCTTTTCTGGGTCCTGAGCTCCAGAAGCAGCAACTGAGAGCTCAAGTTCCTTCTCACTGTTTTGTTTTTTAAAAAAAAGGATCAAATCAGAAAGCAATAACAACTATATTTATTCTTTCAAAGCACAAATTCACAATTCTGTAGTTAAAAGACCTCTGAAAATACAGGATAACAGAAGACAATGATTCCACTTGATTTCTTCTGGAGTCAGGGAAGGAAATAACATAAAATTGGTAAATAAACAGAACTCTCAAGAAGTATCTCGCTATCACCTATCTCACCTAGTAAAAATCCAACTACCATAAAAGGCCAAATCACCACAATTCTTTTTTACTACAGCTTTTCAAGGCACTTCTAAGAATTTTGTCTTTATTCACATTCAATAAGTTAATATTAAAAACATTGAAATGAATGATTCAAAAAAAAGTGCAGCAATAAATACTGTTTTACAATTTCTGGGCTCAGCCTTGTCCTGCCTGTACAATTTTTGTCACGGTGAGACTGTCAATAGTGACCGATTTTTAATTCCTTATCTCTTCTCTAATATTGCTGTGTGTTTTTATGTATCCATGCTATTATTCAGTAGACAGCTACGAATAGGTAAGGAAGAAATTCATATTTTATTATTCTGCGTAAGCCAGATGATAAAATGCTTTAAAAATGGAAGGTTACTTTCCTAAATTGAAAAACAAAAACAAAACTAATTTTCAACTTTGCCAACTAGTTAGGCACTGCTGTACCAGCAAAAAAAGATAACTTCAGTGAAAGCTTCTTTACCCTTAAGAAACTAAAACATCAGTTTTAAAAATGAAAGGATATTTGGGTTTTCTTTGTTCCACTGAAAGGTTGTGAATATGTTCATTAAAAACTAAAGCTCTCAAGAAAATGAGTTTAATTAAATGCAATATTACTCAGCTACCTGGAATCCCTTAGTTATGAAATTGCTTCTTACCACACTGAATTAATGGAATGCCTTTAAATTTCAGCCATTATCTTTTAAAAATATAGTAACTTTCCATTACCGTCTCCTATTTCGCTGTTGCTCAGCCATCTGTTCCATTAGTTCTTGTCTGTATTTCTCCTTTCTCCTTTGGAGAAGTTCTCGGTCCTGACCACCTAAAGGAAATGACCACACATTTGTGTAAACGCTCCACATAATACACAAAAGATACTGGACAAAAACATTGCCTTTCAGTCAATTTAAAAAGTGAAACACAGCAGACAATATGAACAGTGGATCTTTACTGACTTTTAAAAAATTGGATACCTAGTTTTAACAGACAATTTATTTGTAAAACTGTGATCAAAACTACCAAAATTTTCATTATTTTCCTAGTTTGCCTGGTTTTCTATAGTCAGGAAGCTACAAATTTCAAAGCTATTTGATACAACAGCAACTAAAAAAAGTAACCTAATTTTTTTTTTACTAATGTTTACCTAAGGAAGATACACTACAGCACTCCAAAATTATGAGGCACTGCTCTGGAAAAAAATTAAAACTGAAGGGAGTCAAACCCATGGGAAAGAAAGCAAATTGCTCCACTTTTAGGATGGTTCCCATGACTATTAAGAATTAGCAAAGTACCAACAGATGGGTGTATGTAAAAGGAAATGGCGATAACAGCTCATGTAGATTTCGAGGGACACAAAAAACTTTCAATTTATGATGGTTCCTCCACAATACATCCATTAGGTCATCCATTATTTTATAAACATGCCCCAAAAAACATCAGCAGCACTTTCTGTATATGTATAGTATGACTAACAGACACAAAGACTCCTAACATACTCCATACACAAAGTGACTGTGGACTTCTGATGAAGTAGACCTGAATAGTAAAGAGAAGGAAGCTGGAAAGAAACTAAAACAAAAGCCAAACAAGCAACAGCAACAAAACCTGATGCATGACTGACTGATTTTTTTATTTAACTGTTTACAATACTCTTCCAGCTAGGACTGTCAGGAGTACAAATTCACACCTCTGTGTCCTCAAGTCACTACAAATGAGATGACTGGGCAGACCAGAGACTGACCACTACAACACCAATGGTTCATTGCTGCCTTTAAACAGTTCCAAAAAACTGACCTGCCACATACAGCTTTGAAGATCAGGTACATTGAAATGAAAAAATTAACAGAAATTATTCTGACAACTGTAAATCTATTTTTCCAGAATTCAAAGCTAGCTTGCCTTCAAAAGCTCCCATCCAAAGAACTACTAGAGTTGTTTTATTCTTGCTGTATAGTTTCCTGAATTCAGCCAAGAATGCTATGTCTTCACCAATATTTCTCAATACTAGTGTTTCCTGCTAAATTTTATGGCTACAGGAGAGATAATCAGAATCATTTTTTTTCTCCCATACTTCATTTTGTAAAAATAATTTAATCACTTTTCTGGGCCTTAAAATGTTAGTGAAATCTAAGAAGAAACTTGGGCTCTTCAAAACTAATTAGTAAGTCCAAATTAATTAGTAAGTTATATTAAGGGGGAAACGGAATATATTTTGCTTTAGTTTCCTTTGTAAATAATACTTAATTCACCTGTCTTGGAGACAACTAGCACAAGGAAAAAGAAAAGCTCATTTTTCTAGTTTTTAACTATTCACATGGAGAAATAATATATGCAAAGAAAGTCTGACTTGGTCTTATTAGTTAGGTTTTTATACATACCAAGAACAAGGCCTGTTGCATATCGCATTTCAGCTGCAGACTTGGCCTGTTCATTAGCTGAAGAACTAATCTGTACCTGATTTCTGGCAAAGACAAAAAAAGAAAATGGAATGATCAAACTCAAACTCCTGCACAGCCTGCGGGAAACATGACAGATTCACTTACATCAGTATGTGACGCATTTATGACAAACAGTTTTCCCACAATCCAAAGAAATATCCCAAGCAAAAGAAGAAACTCCCTGGCAAAAAGGCATTTCTCACAATTCCCATTTGCCTGTGGTTTCTGAAGCCATCAGAAAAACTGACTCAGTTGAGCACTTCAACCATGTTGACAGACTGAATGGTGCCAGTCAAGAGTTTATGTAAGGACTTTACAAGTGTTCTGCTTCTGCCTCACCCACTTAGATCACGTCAGGACGTGCAAAACCAAGACAAGAGGAAAAAAAGGAGTTTTAAAACTACTATCAAAACAGGATTCTACACTATTTGGCTCAATAAAAGTCATCAGTTGGAGAATAGGTGCTCTATTAATTCAAAAAGAAAACTGGCATGCAAGCTTCAATGGTCATTTTCAGAGGAAACATGTTTTTCTTGTTATACTATAATCTATAGTATAATGCAAAAAAACCTATCAGGCATTTCAGACAATGTTTTGGTATTTCAAGGCAACATTTTCCTCTCACCGTGATTTCGCAGTGCAATTATCAAAAAAGTACACATAATACTGATGCCTTTCCCTGGTCTTAAAATTAAAACCAAAACACGCTTTATGGGGAAAAGGAGTTTTTACCTCTGTATTTATTTCAGGATCCTTGGGTGCAGCACTTCGTCCAGGTGGAACGCCTCGAAAATGCATGCACACCCTCACACCAAAATACACATCATTATAGGCCTTGCAAAATTAGCATATTTATCAAAGATCCCCCAATGAGAGGCTCGAGTGAACTCCCCGTTTTGAGGAACCTTCCCCCAGATGGGCCTACCTTAGTTTACAAAAATATATTTTGGAGAGGATCTTGGTGTCTGGGGCTTCCAGACTGTTTGGTCTCCTGGCCTAACGGTGCAGTGGGTCTCAGCTGAGTTATCAGACTTGGAAAGTTACAAGTATGTAGGCTAAAAGCACTAAGAATACATAAAACCATACAAAAGAGTATGTAAGAGGGATATAAAAGAAAAAACAAAAAGTCATTCTGGCATCAATACCACACCTAAAATCTCCAGTTCTTGAGATCGGCCGCATGTGTGCTCTCTCCTTTAATTCATCTTCATAATCTGCAGGTACATCTCTTACCATTCCATTCAGATAGGACCTTAAAGAAACAGAAAGCACTCAGCTATGCTTGCCCAGAAACAGTCAATCTGAAATGGAAGGTTCAGCAGTTTTGTGCAGATGGATCTGCTGCCCGAATGCACACTGGATAGCAGAACCAGTTTGAAAATACCACACAAATTTTCTAGAAATATTTCACTCTGCTAGCACTGTCAGGGCAGCTATTTGTCTGAAGTGTGAATTTCCAAGCCTGCTTTCCTGCAGCCTTTATCTAATGAGCCTGGTTAAGAGTTTTGAGAGCTAAAGGGCTTTTGACACTCACACTGCATTAATTGAAACAGATCTTGCTGCTCTTAATCCCCAGGAGCCAACAAAATCTTCAACAGGTTTTGGCACACGGCTATGGGGTAAGTCTGCTGAAACAGCCAATTCAAATTTGAAAAGCTTCTTTAATGACAATCTACACTTCACAATGCACCTGAGAGAATTTAAAAGGATGAGGTGACTTTTGATCAAGACAAAAGACAGGCAACACAGTGAATACAAAAATTCAGGAGCTAAAATTTGAGTCACCCTAAGAAGTGAAATCAAATGATTGAAAATTCAAGTAACTTCAAAGATGCCAAATATTGTACGGACACAAGGAAGCTGTTCCTGAAAAGATCTAGGGTAGTAGAATTTATTCTTGACTTGCAAAATAACAACTCTTTATTGAGGACTTCAAGTTATCATGACCAAATAGGGCAAAAATAGGTATTCTATGAAAAATAAAGTACCCAACAAATGCTAACAAAGTTATATATTTTCCAGAGCTGGACAGAGCCATGGACTTCCTATTAAGCAAACAAAAAAAACCCCAAAAACTAGGTAAACATGGGAAAAAAACCTCACTGTTCTATGTAAGAAAAACCATAGCTCTGCCTATTTAAATAAAAGTCAATACTCAAAGGCAAAAGGAAGCAAGTAGATTATTAAACATAGATCTGGCATCTTAACAACCCACCAGAACAACATGAAAGAATAACATTCACCCTTTCGGCATAAGATGATCTTCTTTCATGATCAAGATCATCTTTATGACAACAATCAATCTGCTCCTTACTAGGCTGGTCACATAAGACTGAAACACAGTCAGGAAATAGAAAGCCAAGTCCCCAGCGTAATGAAAGGATGCAGGAAGGAAGCAAAGAAACAAACCTTGGAATTCAAGAGGCAACCTTTTGTGTAAAAAGCAGCTTAGCACAGCAGGCCCAGACATGTTGGCCCAATTCAATCAAGAAGCTGTTGCCTCCTGTTATAGGACAGACGTGACAGCTGGGGATGGAGTACAGCATTCCACTCCTAAGAACTAAAACATTTTGCAATTGTTCTCACTTCCCGGTCACCATTTCTGTTTGTTGAAATATGCCACAGATGTTGTGCCTCCATCAAAACAGAAACCTTTCTGAAAAGTCCTGTTACAAATGAGCATCTGCCTCTCCAAACTAATACACCCCATATAAAAACCTAATAACTTTAGTAGAGCAAATAAAAATAAGTCTCCCTTTGAACTTAGTTTCCATCATGAATCAAATGTGTTTGGGAAAAGTTGCCGTTGCCTGAAATTTAGAAAAAAAAACACTAACTCTTCAGAAGCTGAACTGTCACTAAGAGATGGATTTCTCCTCAAGGAGACTGAATGTACTTCATAGGAGGTTAAGTGGAGCTCCTTGCAAAGGAGGAAAAAGTACCAGATTAAAAAACAGATTAAATAGAGAAATACTGAAAATTATTTTTCTATAAAAACTCATTAGTAGAAAATATACACAAAAAACCATAAACAATCTTATGTACAAAATTAAGTTCGGATAATTCCGGTGATGGTCCAACAGCTTCTTTTAAGAAGATGCACCAAGGCTGCCAACAGCAAAGATAAGACTCTCTTCTCTATTCTCTTTTAAAAGAAAACTGGTGCTAAAGCAGTTTCAGAGGTCTCTCCAAACAACCCATGAATTGCCTGGTGATATATTAGTCACAGATATTTATATAAGCAGCATCCACATTTTCTGGAATAACTAAAAACTAGTATATTAATATTCAACATGATGTCTACTGTTGGTTCAAACCCCATACTTACTGATATTTTATCTATATAATTCTGTGTAAATTCTTTGAGAAACAAAGTAAACCCTCAAACATTATCAGATGGTTACTTTTATTTAAATATTAGACTCTGTGTCCAGCTGCATTTGACAGTGGCAAACAGTTACCTAATAAAAAGAGGACACTCATCCTGAGTATTAACTGATTCAGTTTAATTCTCTGTCAAATTAAACATTGCTGTTAGCTTCAAAAATATTTTGGTTGTCTTTGTTAGACACCAAGTTCAGCTTCTAATATTTTTTTTTCTGAAAAGCTATAGGACAAATCCACTGTATCCTAAAACCTCATTTGCCTATTTCTACCAATAATACACTACAGATAGCATGCAGAATGAAACAGATTTTGAATTTTGCATTCTCTTCTCTGAATCTCAGCAGAAAACAGGCATTCTTGTTCCTCTCATCTATTTAGCCACTGTTTCCATTTGCCAATCTTTTTCAGAAACACTGTATGAATAAATACACTCATTTTAGAAGCACACCAGAACACACAGTCTGAAACTCTGTAATAACCCATTTATTACAGTCTGCCTCTCCCAAATACTTCCAGACATTTCATTTTTTCCACAGACTTACTTCCTTTACGATAACTTTTTTTTAAGGCTGAGAAAGAATATCAAGAGCTATTTTTGGAAAATAATTATTCTAACTCTCTTGGCATTTGAAACTGGAAAAGAAATAAGAATTTGATTTGTTGAATTCAGAAAATGCTTTTGCAGTAGAAGAGCATTTCCCCTCACCCCAGTTATTAATTTGCAGTACTATCCAGAAAATTATCCCTGTAAACAATGACTCAAAAGGTCATTTAACGCATCCACCAGCAACTAACAACAAAACATAATAGTAATATTTAACACTGTTGAGAGTGGTACAATTTGCCTTTGTTTTTCTTAGAAATGTTATTTCTAGAAAAAAGAAAAAATGTTTATTTTGCCTTGCAAAGGAAGAAGAGTGGTGGGAAAATAATTACAGCAACAGGCTTAACACAAATAAAAATAATTACAACAGTCAAGTTCCCGAGACCTAGAAAGGGAACAAATTAAGACTTAAAATATTATTTGAAAAATTATTTACAATAAACTTTACTGAATAAAGTATAAACAAATCTGTTTCAAGTTTGGTACTGTTTCACACCACAACCCATCTTGTTTTGAAAGCAACCAGTTCTTGCAATGGAATAACTAAAGGTGACCAGAATGCCAAACCCTGAATGATTAAGAAGGTTATACTTTTTTTTTCTTTTAAATGGGTAAGCTAGAAGAGAAAGATTAACAATTTATGTCAAAGTAACCCAACCGATGTATCAGTTAACACAGTAAAGACTACTTAATACTGAACAGTACATAATATCAGTTTTCCTCCTGAATGATTTATATAAGACACCCTCTTTTGTTTGGTTTAGGCTTTTGTAAATGTTTATTCAACCTGTGTAGTTATTACAGAGATTAGCACCTATTAAAACCATAAGGATTTGGTTCAACTACACAGATCTTTAATGCCTGTCATTTGGCAAGACATGGAGAAAAAAGAGGATTTTTAAAACATAGACTTTTACATTTTATACACATAGTCACATGTACCAAAAATTGCAGCTCAAAACAGTTTTGGAATCTGAACTGAAAAGTGATTTACGGTAACTACTGCAGAATAAGGAAACAGAGGTAACATTGGGTTCCCAGTGCAGTGGTTTGCTCTCAAATATGTTCTCTGGCAAACCACTCTTCATAAAAATGAATTGTGGACTGCTGCTTCTGGGGTAATTTCTCTAGTATCCTTAGTTTGCTACAATATATAAAATGTTGCTCAATATATGATGTATAATCTTAGGTACTGGTCCAATTTTTCAACACTTTTTCTATAAATTATTGCAGAGGTCCTTTTTGTAAGTAAGTACAGCAATCCTGCTTTCACATGGGAATCTTGTCGAATATTTAAAGAGAGTAAACCACAGCTGTCAACAAGCACCACAGAAATAAGGGAGAAAATGGAATTGAGAATACCTTTCAGAATAAAAATCCCGTGGAGTTTTTCTGTCATAGGTACTTTCACATCTAAATCTAGGGTCCATTTCTGCATTTGTCTTAGGATCATAGTCCCCTCTGCAGTATCTTGTACCAAAATCACCATCTTCATCAAGTCTGTGATGCTTCCTAGTAGGAATAACAGATTGGCTAGCAAATCCACGATGTCCTTGATTGGGAACATCCAAATCTTCATCAAGTCTTTTATTTAATAGTCGACTTCTTAATTCAACCTCATCACCTAACCTGTGGTATCTGTTTTCCTCCAACCATCTCTTATTCAGCAGCTCTTCGCAACCTTCTGTGGAAGTAAAGGCATCCTTCTTGGGAGGTTCTGCACCTTTGTTATAGGGCTGGACTTCTGTATGTAGTTCTGGCTGGAGCCTGGTAACAGCAATAGGTGTTTTATTCCTGTGCAACTCATTCTGTTTAATGGAAACAATATTGAAAGGGTTGAATATAAACAAATCACATTGAGTAAAACCTTAGTTTTGTATTTCTTCAAACAAACCCTAAACAAGAAGAAAGGTTAAAGGTGAGCAATGAAAATACCTCAAGAAGTGCTTAAAAACTAGGGTTTAATTCATTTTTCTTGAGGAAAAAGAGAGTACTCTTCCTCTTATCTAATGCCTTTCAAAAGAATGGCTATCAATACTGGACAGGCCTTTTATGAACTCCAATCTGACCTCCAGTTTTTTAGGTGCAAAGAATCAAAAAACCACTTCAAATATTACTTCCTCAAGAGACAAGATATCTTCATTCCATCCAGATTCAGGCAAGTCTGCAATACTTCCTACCTATAAGCACAACCTTTTAACCTGAGCATTTCTTAACCAATTTCTCTGCTCCACAGGAAATGTCATTATGAGAAAGGATAGTTAAATAGACAAAAAACAACCCTATGACACTCTGGACTAGTGTTCAATACAAAATCCTAATAAAAACCATGGTTTTGCATAAATCCTGTAGTATTTCTGTGTACTAACCTTTGATCTAATATTTCCTAAATGGAATAAAGATAACAGTAACTCATACTTTACAAAGCTTAATGAAAAATAAATTAAGGATGTAAATGACACCAAACTGGGTAGAAGGATCAATACACCAGAGGGTATGACTGCCACTCAGATGGATCTTGACAAACTGGAGAAACATGCTGACAAAAAGCCCATTAAGAAAACCAAAGGCAAAGGCAAAACTCTGCATCTGAGACTGAACAGTGCCATGCACCAGGACAGGCTGGGCACTGACCACCTAGAGAGAAGTTCTGCAGAAAAAAGGCTTGGGTTAGTTGGGAGCAAGGAGCTGAACATGAGGCAGCAGAGCACTCTTGCAGTGATGACTCCTAACCCCACCCTGAGCTGTGCAGGTCGAGGTAAGTGATCCTTCTCTGCTCAGTATTTAGGTTCTGGTGTAGTGTGTCCAGTCTCTGCCTCCCCTTCTCACAGATACTGATGAACTGGAAGAAGTGCAGAAGGTGGCTACTGAGATGGCTAAGGTATCTGAGCTCTTGAAGGAGAAGCTGACAGAGCTGGGTTTATTCAGCCAGGAAAACTATTAAGAAGGGTGTGTATGGGGCAGGAGGAACTAATAATTGCAGTCCCTATGTAAAAGGTGGTTACAGAGACATCAGTATCCAGTTGGTTTTCGAAGAACCAACAGTCACAAGTTGCAGCAAAGGAAAATTCCAGTGGGATACAGCAGGACAGAAGTTCAGATCAAGCAGTTCAAGCAGTGGAACAGGTTGGCCAGAGGAACTGTGGATCCCCCACCCTTTCAAAACTCAACCAAATAAAGCCAGACCAACCTAACCTAAACTGTGAAATTATCACTACTCTGAGCAGGATTTATCCTGTGACTATCTAAACTGTTGGATCAAACTTTGGAGGTCAGGTGTAATTTGACTCTCACTCCAAGTTAAATATCCCTCAGGAATGGCATAACCTCAACAAATCCTGATCAGGTTTTTCTTCTGTTTGTTCTTTTCTGATAGCAAAATTATTTCTACTCATGAAACAATAAAACAATAAAACAATAAAAAACACAACTTAAAGATCCAACTGGATGAAAAATAAAGCAAAAAGAAAAACTTTTGAGCCCCTAAATACATTTCATTATGTAAGTCAGGTTAGGAAACCTAAGTGCCCAAACAGGTAGAAAAATTTTAGATTTATAGACTCAGTTGCACAAAAACAAGCTGCATTTTTGCTAATGTTTCCTAGGGATCACTGCTGTATAGCACTCCAAACCTTGAAGAAGTCATTAAGAATGAGATATTGAACTCTAACATCTAAAGGAAGCCTGAATGCTGCCTTACAGATGCCTCTATAGATTAAAACAGTTTTCAACTATATGACCACTCCAATGCACTTGAAGGAAAATATGTTTCTCATAAGAAAACAGTCTTTCTAGAAACAGACAAGAAACATTCTTCTAGACAGAAATTACAAATACAGGGGGGATTTGCACTTCCCAGCTGCTGTAAGGAAGACAAGAAACTTCCATCTGTTTTGGGTACAAATACAAGGTCCTTCATAGAACAACCTAGCTCTCACACTACCGCACACTTTAGAATTTCCCTGTTAAAAAGAAGTGGAATGACTTTTTAAATAAAACTTTTATTAGATGAGAGTTCCAAATTATTATAGTCCCTCACTAAACTGAGGCAAAAATATTTTAAAAAGGAAATTTACCTATTCTGCACAAGATTTTAAAGTTAAAAAGATTTTACAGATGACTATATTGCTTCCAGATTACTAAAATAAAGAGTCTCACAACAATGCTAATCAGATCTAAAAATCCTATTGGCTGTTGCACTAGTTTTGGTTGGGATAAATTTCTTTATAGCAGCTTGTATGAGGTTATGTTTTAGATTTGTGATGAAAACAGTGTTGATAACATAGGGATAATTTAATTCCCACTGAATAGCACTAACACCATGTCAAGGAGTTTTCTGCTTCTTACACTGCCCCACCAACAAGGAGGCTGGGAAGCTGGGAGGGGACACAACCAGCATAGATGATTCCAACTGACCAAAGCGATATTCCACACTATAGGGGGTCATACTCAACACATAAAGCTGGGGAAAGGAGAAGGAAGATGGGACATTCAGAATGATGGCGTTTGTCTTCCCAAGTCACCATTACATGTGACGGAACCTGACTTTCCTGGGGATGGTTGAACACCCTGCTTGCCCATGGAAAATGGTGAATGAATTCCTTGTTTTGCTTTGCTTGTGTGAGAAGCTTTTGCTTTACCTATTAACTGTCTTTGACTCAAACTTTAACCTACACTTCTTCTGACTTTCACCCTTCTGATTCTCTCCCCCACCCAACAGAGGTGAGTGTGTATGTGGTCCCAGCTGTTATGCTTACTGGCATAAAAATCAAAGGTCTCAGATCAGAACTGGACTTCAATTATGCATATGTCTAGTTCACTATCAGAAAAGTCAGTAAATAAATTTTTTAATTTTTATTCACAAATGTACAGCACCATATTCTGGATGGCTGCTACACTCGGCTTCTACATGGGAGAGGAAAAAAGCTCCGACAAATAAAAGCTAAGGAACCCTATGTGGAGTTCAACATTTTGTTCAACATAGACAGCTTTTTTGGATACCACTTTTATCATCAAGAACAACCCAGGGATTTGATTCAGATGCACAAAAGAATAAAAGCATCCTTCAACCAGACAGATACAACAGAAACAGAAATCGAGAACTGCACTGTGTGTGTCGTAACCAGGACTCGCTTAGATGCATTAATAAAACTGTGGCCTAACTGAACATTATTTGTGTATTTTGTCTTACTTTGTATGTCTGAGTCAATGATAAGACTGTAAAACTTTATTACCTCTCTGTTTTTCTTCCCTAATTTCCTTAGCCTTTCATTCCATTCTTCTTTTTCCCTGAGATATTGATTGTACTCCTTGTTTCTTTCAAGCCGTAATTTCTCCTAAAATAGGCATTGAAAAGGGCATCATAATTTTGCATTTTTAGTAGCTTTTAGCTTCATAGAACTGCAGTACTAAATGAATAAATGCAAACTGTGTTTGCCCCACCCCCTTCTCAGTTTTTGTGATGTACAAATAAGGCTTGAATTAATTAGAGGTTTCAGTTTATTTTCTCTTAGCATAGCACTTTCTCTTAATCTGAAATTTGTAAGCAGAAGTCAGCTTCTTGGGCATGAAGTCTAGTCCCCAGAGACACTACTGTATATCAAGGTCCATCTTTAAAGCCAGGTGGGTTTCCTCCTGCTAAGCCTGTTCCAAAATTTACCAAAGGCTTGCTCCAACAATTAGGAATTGCCTTCTAATTTCCAACCAGAATATATTTACAGTTGATTTTCAAACATAGAGCTTCTTTCTTTGTGTTAAGGTTAGTTGTGACTTGCCCCACTTACAATTAAAAGAGGTTAACAAATACAACTGTAGACAAAATGTATCAATTACAGCCTAGGGTATAACTGGAACTGTCAAATTCAAACAAGCAGTTAAACTGACTGCAAAAAGTCAAAAGTCCAATGAATGCAAGGAAAACCAAGAAAAACAGGATCTCTGCTTGTTGTCCTATCTGCTTTTGCAAGGAGATAACATTCATAACCAGATTTCTCAGGTCTAAAAATACACATGAATAGTACTTCAATAGTTTAATAACATAATATGAAATACAAAAGTCTCCAGATAAAGCAAACTCTAATCTGTATTATTTCTTGATATTAGTCCCTTATGTTTAGAGCATGGGGTACTTCTTATACTACCTGATTCCAAGAGTCATATAAAGGAAAAAAAGATAATTATACTACAGTATTATGAATCAGACTCTTTTCAGCTGCAGCATTTTTCAATTTAAAAGTATTAAAAAATTCTGAACATTACACATGAATTTACTTTCTCATGAACAAATCTCAAACAAAAATAATTTATACCTCAATCACCATGTAAATACCAGATTACTAAAAGTTTTGTAGATTAGATTAATAGTGTCCAAAACTGCTTCATTTTTCAGGGTTTTTTTTTCCAAAAAACTCACTTTTCTATAAGTTTTCTAACAGTGACAATATCCAACATGCAGACAGCCATAAAAGCTGCCTGAGATACATTTTCCAAAGCTGAGAATTGTCTTTAACAGGTGGCAAAACACTCAGGAGAAAATTCAATATGCTATGTGACTGCACATTCGACCTAATAAAGGAAACCAAAATGTAAATGTTAACCTCTCATTATTCTGCCCAGAGGCCAACTGATTAACAAGGCACAGTGTGACATCTCCTGGCAGCTTTGGGGTTCTGCAAGAGCAACAAATAGATGGGTAAAAAGGATGCAACACACCTGTACAGAGCGGTTACGACATAAATCCATCAATGATAAGACATGTTTCCAGTACAAATACATCTTTGATTTCCACATAATTAATCAAACATAACTTATTTTTCACTGTTGCAGCACACATACTTGCAAAGGTTAATACAATGTTCACAAGAACCTAAAGCTAAAAATCTCAGTACAAGTGCATGCTGCCCCTGAGTAGTCCTTTCCCCCTTTCTGGGTGTTTCATTCTTGCTGCCTCCTTTTTCACACTAGTATAACTTGGACTATAGGGCTTTTTCATAAAAGCAATTTTCACTTTGAGTTCTCACCTGGCTCATCCTACATCCAACAGCACAAGAGGGGCAGAAAGTTTAGGTAAGCACCAGGGCCAGGTGAACCCATGCCATAGCAGAAGTCTTGCCCCAGATTGCAGTGACAGCATAGCCCCAAACACAGATCAATCATGCTACTTGAAGGCAACAAAGGTTAAAAACAAAATCAAAACCAAACAAAACTCCCAGAATTGCAAATGTCTGGTCCTCCTCCAGCAACACACGTTATCTTTTTGCCTTGAATCTCTGCTGTGCTTCACCAATCTTAACAACCAACCAGTGGTGCTGGTCAGAAAAAATATTGATAAACTATTGATAAATTACAATGTTTCTGCTGATCCGACTTCATGGATCAATTTATAAGCAAACACAAGAAAGAAACTGGGACTATAAGGCCAACAGGGTGAGGGCAGGAGATGAGATCAATATTGACTGCTGAACAAAACCCAAGCACAACCAGTAGAGGTTTTGAACAGACCAAGCGCTCTAAATGTGTGGATCAGAGGTAGCAAACCACAAACTAGTGTCAGCACAGAATTATATTTATGTAATAAAAACCAAATATCTAAAACTTAAGAGTACAGGAAACCTAGGATTAAAAATTAAAAAGAAAAAAATGAAGGACCAGACTTTTCTGAAAATTATTACTAATTACCACCTCCAAAGACATTCATTTGTGTAAGAAAAAAAAAGAAAAAAACATAACCAAAGAAAAAAACCTTAAGTGGAAATATTTTTTTCCATAACAGTTTCAAAACTCAGGTACATTTTCAAGTTATACTCCATTTACTTAATTTCCTTCATATATTTACCTTGGCAGATCTTCGCTCATCAATAGGAAGAGATAATCCCTGAGTATATGGATCTACTTCACCAGTAGTCAGATAATTTTTCTACATTAAAAAAAAAAATTTTAAACCATTCAATACATATTAAAATACCAAATCTAACTCACTAAAGAGCTGATTGGAGTTATATTTTCTGAAATTAATTTGAGCAATTTAATGAACTAAAGACTGAAGACAACCTTCACATTTTGAAAACGTAGGATGTTCTTGAAATGGGTGAATGAAGTCAAGGAATGCAGGAAGTAAATGTCTTTGTCAAGTTTTAAGCTAGAGTTTGAAAGTGTTTGTCACTTCTTCCATGTTACACTATTTCAGTATTACATAAGTTAGTCTCTTTATTAAAAAAACCCTATTTTTATTCAAAGAAACCCCACTCAGTTCTTATGTAGCAAATGCACAAGCATCTGTACAAGCATAAAAGGAGTTTTCCAAAACACTTCCTTACTTAAAATGAAAAATTGCTTTTTCTAACAGCAGAAACCGTATGTTTACCTCTTATTTTAACAGATGGAATCCATGCTATCAGTAGCACACCTCTTTATCACAACAGTGTTTTCCATACAGCAGTGCCCACATTTTTCAGGATAATGACCCATCACCAAGTCTTGTAATTCCTTATGGATGGTCAGTCACTTTCAGAACAGAACTTCACATCAAAACCAGTATCTTGTTGCTCCACAGAATCCCTGGGCTGCAGCTTGGGAACTGGGCTGTGCAGCAAATCAAAGTACCTGCTCTTCAAACCAAACACCAGTGCTGGAGCAGGTCTTTAGATTCCAGGTCTAGCAGATTTGTCATACATCACTCCTTTATTAAAAGCATACCCAGGCCATTCTCAGTCAATCATATGTTTTATAAATCTTTATCTTTAATAAAAAGATCATCTATTTGTGTGTCATGGGCTGAAGAGGTGAATGGGTGAGATACAGTATTTCACTAGCATTGTTTCCTTTCTTTATCTGTGTTGCAATGTAGCCTAAAAGCTTAGAGGAATGTCAAGAAGTAAGAGCTCTACCTGTTCCAGTACAAACCCGTATCATTATAAATGATATTTCAAACTAGACATTAAAAGATTTAATGTATTTAATAATCATGCAAATATTCAAGCACCAAGACAATCAAATTTATATGGAAAACCAAGTTATTTCTAGTAGAAAAAGTAAATAAATGTTAATCCTCATTATTAAGTAATTCTTTACATGTATTTTGAAGACATCTCTAGAGATTACCTCTGATCTTAAAAACATATTTTCCAAAATCAGAATCTGATATGGAATCTGCATTTTTCTAGATAAGCAAGACTAAGCAAGTTATTAACAAAAAAATTATCACTGTGAGAACTGCTAAAAGTTCCACTGTCCCTTTAGGTGGGAAAAAGAAATTAGAGATTGTTATCTTAGTTCTTCCTCAGTCCTTACCAGCTTAATACAGCTAGCATGTACTAGACCAAACACACAAACAAAAAGCCTTGTAAACCTAAATTTGTAAAACCGAAGTCCACTTGAGAATAAAACACTAGAAGTTAATGTAAAAATTCTATTATTTGGGTACTTTGGTGATAATTAAGAAACAGTAAGTTTTAACATAGTATTCTAACTTTGAAAATAATCTGGAGTTATAAATTAAACAAGAAACAAAAATTATATAAGGATAATTTTGGTTAGAGGTTAAGAAGGCAGTTTATTCCACTGTTGCTATTGCTATTCAAGAATTCTAGTACGTGCTAATATAGACAATTTGTATCACATGCATGTTATGCAAAGCCCCAGAAAAAAACCAGCAGATTGTGTTTCTACCACGTTACCTCCTGGTCCTTTACTGAAGTTGCTCAATCCGAACAGTTTGGATGGACAGCTAAATTTCAAAATTACAGATACACCAAAGTATAAAAATATTTTAAAAACTAAAATTAATAAAACAAAGCTTGCAAAAACAACACCAGAGGTGTTAGTTCTTCCTCATAATACTTGTTTGTATTCTTGCAATCTGGCCAGTAGGTGCTAAATAACTGGTCCTACTGCTTCCCTAAGCACCAGTGATGAGATTTCACAGAGACAGGTAAGAAAATAGCCCTGACTCTGGTTCTGATGATATATTATAGTATTTATATAGGTTAGTATTTTATTCCTGCTTTATAAAGTATATATACCCAGAAAAAAACGTATGTGAATTCTTCATATCTACATAACTGATAATCCTTGAAGCAAAGGTCTACTAAAATAAAAAACTATTATAGAGCCAGCATTAGACAGCAACAATGGCAACTGCAACAGCAAGTGTTTTAAAAATTTACAAATGGAAAATAATATATATAAGTAATCATTTTGCACAAAGCAAGCAATGCTGTTAGTCACTAATCACTACAGCATGCATAAATGCACAAAGCACAAAAAAAAAGTAATGATTTTTTAAATTCCAAGAGCATGAAGTTTTCAAACAAAGCAAAAAGCAACTAATTTGAAAGAAAAAAAAATAATATTGAAGGCGCCCTACCTTTCTTTTTGCCTGTGAAATACCCTAAAAATCAGGGAAAAGATACTATTCAAAAGGAGTCTTTGAGTCAAAAATATTTGACTTAACAAGAAATATTTCCTTTCTGAAAGCAAATCCATTCATTCATTTTAAGAACTAAAGACACCAGTCTTAGTAAATAGTATTTTCATAAAACAGAAATTATTTGGTTCCTTAGTTTTTTCTGACTCATGAAGAGCAGCTACAGAATATTCCCAAGACGATGACATTTCATACATATCATTTCAATTTTATATTTACTGTGACATTTACTAAATCATGTTAAGCAGAACATCAAAGGTTTTTTCCTTCTAAAATTGAAAAGAAGCTGTCAAGTGGAATCACACCAATATAGGGATATTCTTACCCCAATTACAGACCATAGAATACATAAGTACTTCAGGAAGTGACAGGTTTTAAATTTTTAAGAAACAAACTAAGGAAGAAGCAAAACCAAATAAATAAAATATTCAGAAAGAAGTGTACTAAGTCACATGGCAACGAGATCTATAGAAGCATAAACTATATAACCTTTCCTAGTTAACATTTTGAAGTTACTTTCACTCGATTCTTCAAAATCAGCCATTGTTCATAATGAATGCCTCCTTAAAAAAAATTCTACAGATATTCATTTTTATTCAATTAAATAAGAGAATAATTTTAAGAGACTCACTAAAGTCAAGCAACCAGACAAGTAGCTTTACCTGAGAAAGATATCGCCTGTAATCTTGTCGAAGTTCCTCTCTGAGTTTATGTTTTTTTCGTTCATATTCTTCTCCAAGAGGTAAACTCAAGCCATAGTCACCTGAAAGTTTAATGCCATTAAATACCATTACTTACTATTTTGCATCAATACAAAGCAAAAGCTACATCTGGATTTTTATTAGACCAAAGCAATAAAAAAAAAAAAATAACTATGCAACCAGTAATTATACAAGAGGTGAAAAAAACCCACCTTCTCTGTATGAGTCGTTGGGTGAAAAGCATAGAAAAATAGACTGGTATTTGGATATTAGTTTTCCTCTCATCCTTTGACCCATTACAAAAAAAAGTAACATAAGCTGAATTTATTTGAATATTTTACATATTTCTTTTGTCAATATGTTTCCAAAGAAATCTCCTTTGACATGTGAGCTAAATTATTCTGATATTTTAAGCTGTGTTTACCACACAATAGAAAACATACTTCCCAAATGAAAGCAACAAGCTATTTGTTTATCATGTGAAAAATTTGTTCCCACACAACTAGAGGGAATCTGACCACATGATAAGAATAATAACCATTTTTCTTTCCAGCTCAGTGTTTTTAATCGTAGTAGATTCAAAACATGTTAGTACTTTTCTGAGATTACTATCAGGTCTCATAACAGCTGCACTCTTAAAATGTAATAAAATATAATGCTATGCAAGCTGTTTAAGGTTCCCAAAATACATTTCAAAGTACTTTATAAGAAACATCCTCTAACCAAGAAGCCCATCTCTAGAGTCATTTCCACCACCCTCCACAGAGAAGTGCATTCCACAAAATCACACAACTAGTGACAAAGATTACAACTCTGTGTGTGTGTGTGTGTATTGTTATTATTTCATATTGTTTCTCTAAAACAATATGTGATCTATGTAAAATTAGTATCAAGGAGTAAGAGGGAAGAGAAGGATATGCAAGATTTACTCTTAGATCAGGCCCAATTCATTGTAGGGCAGCTTGTTTGGCCTGGCTCCAGATACTTTCTGACTTATCCTATCCTCATGAGCCAGAGAAACAGTGTAACAGGGAAGAACTGGCAAACAGGAGTCAGCCTGATGTTCTGCAGAACCAAAGGACCCAATACCTGATTAAATATCTCCCATGCTATTCTGAAAAAGCCTGCAGAGTTCAACTACTAGCCAAAATCTGCATGGGGACTTCTTCTCCAACCTGCAAGTTACTTTTCTCCTAATTCTGCACATAAGGTAAGCGTGAGCTTCATTTTAAAAAATGATATACTATTTCAAACTTCAGAGAAGGGGTTATAAAGCAGAATAGAATACAGAAGAAGAAATGGTTTGTTTCAGCTGCTTGCTCTTGCCTTTTATTTTATGCCTAAATACTGTTGAATTAGTTCTAGAAAACCAAGAAGAAGATCAAAAGCAACTAAAAAGTCGGAGGAAAGATTCATTCAGTAATTTCACAGATGCCACTGAAATTCAGAACCAAAAAAAAAAAAAAAGAGAGAAAAGGAGTGAAAATCCAGTGCTTTGATTCAAATACATGAAGTATTCAAACAAAAGATGGTTTAAAATTAGCTTTGTTAGAGACTTTTTTTGGCCACCAGAAAAGCACTGAGATAACAATTACAGGTAGTGATCTGGGGAATACTTGAAAACTACTCATTTCAAAACCTTACTATAGGAGAGCCTAGCAGAGTAAATTACTCCAGTCAACATAAGATCAACCTAATATCATGCAAAATTTGTCCAAATTCTTCTGACAGACTAAGAGAGAAACTTTCTTTTTCTTTTGTTACTTAGGTTTATTCTGTATTTGCCGTATTTATTTGCCATTTCACATTCTATTAACCCCATATAATCACACTGACAATGATTTTTTTTAAATGTTTAGATTTTAAATGCATTTTTACATAAACATTTCCATGTATGCAATGTTGAGAAATAACTGCAACTTTATTCAGTCTGAATCTCAACATTACTGCTAGAACTATAGAATATACTTAGTAGCTACCAAGGAGCAAGCCCCCATCTGATTTATTCCACAGGAAATTACAGTGCTTTAACGTAGAGCAAGCCATTAATATCAGAAATCACCCATTTCAGCACCCAAATGATTATTATAGAAAGTGCTGGGCTTGGCTGGGATAGAGTTCATTTTCTTCATAGTAGCTGGTGTGGGGCTGTGTTTTGGATTTGTGCTGGAAGCAGTGTTGATAACACAGGGATATTTTAGCTATTGCTGAGCAGGGCTCACACTTCCTGCTTCTCACCCCACCCACCAACGAGGGGGCTGGGGATGCACAAGGAGTTGGGAGGGGACACGGCTGGGACAGCTGACCCCAGACCATAGGGATATTCCACTCCATATGGCATCATGCTCAGCAGTAAGACTGGCAGAGAGGTTGGTTGGATCTGTTGCTCAAGGACTGGTTGGGCATCAGTCAGTTGGTGGTAAGCAATTGTTTTACATTTGCATCACTTGTCCTTCTTGAGTTTTACTTCTTTCTCTTTGTTATTTTCCTTTCCATTACTTTTTTTTTCCCCCAATTATTACTGAGGTTTTATTTCAGCCCATGAGTTTTTTCCCTTTCACTCTTTCAGTTCTCTGCCCCCACCCCATTGGCGTGGAGTGAGTGAGTGGCTGTGATCAGTTGACAACTGGGGATAAACCACAACATGGTAATAGGTACTTTTTCTTTTCATTTAAGTTCACCTGAATGCCTCTCATCTGTAATACTTCATTGTGTTACTATATTCAGGTGTCAACAGTCAAGTCAAATTTACAGTAACAAACATAACATGACATGCTATTATATCTCTCCAACAAGACATGAAACTATTTTAATATTAACAAAGCTTAAGTTTGGTAGTGTTCTGTCACACAGAATAGTATCTACTACTAGTATCCCACTAGTAGTGGGACACTACCTATTGTGTTCTATTTTTTGTATCATATATTTCCTCAGTTAAGCAAAGAATTACCAGCAATAGGAGTAACCCGCTGCACCAAATAAAACTGCCAAAAATGTGTGATAAATACTTATTCAAGGGCTGCTCTCTAACCAAGTTTATCTATTATGACTTCTCAAAGCAAGGAATATTCAATTATCATTTTGAGTATTTTTCTGTGAAGTTTTCCTCTAAAGGTCTTCGAGGAGCTTGACTTGCTGATGGCTGGAAGTTGTATTTATACAACATCCCTATAAAAACCATGTTTTTACTTATGCAGCTAAGATCAGTTCAGATGTACAGATTCACAAGCTCGGGCCCATACCACTGGAAGCTGCAGAATTACACCAGAATTAAGAGTAGTCACAGTATGAAAATGAATGATGTACAAACCCAGTGTTTACACATCAAAAAAAAGAGTTACCTATCAAAAAGAAATAGGACACAGAAAAGCTCTAAAGCTCTCAGGACAAACCTGAGCTACACAAATGTAGCTAAGAAAAAACAGTAGTGCCTACAGAAGGGAGATGGTAGGACATCTAAAGAAAGGTGGCACATTGCAGAAAGAGGAAAATGAAACACTATCACACATTTTCAATCAAACATCACAAAGAACACAAAGAAGAAAAGGACAATATAAAAAGAAAACAGATATTAAGCTGGTAGCCACACCAAAATAAATCTAACCATTTCACTTGGTTAAGATTTCAACTAAAATGAAGTTCTTGTTCTTTATTTGAACAATAAATGACTACATTGTAACAAAATTACAAAAGGAATAAAACCAAAAATAAACTCCCTAACTGTTTGAAAGACACTATTTAATAAAGAAAAATTAGTTTAACTGTGTGCATCTTAGTCAAGTTGGACCTGGACTCTTAAGCTAGAAGGCTGAAAGAAAGAGGCCCTACTTCCCACGTATAGGGATTGTACTCTTTTGCAGTGAAGTTCAGATGAAAGATGAACTTTCAAAGATTTTGCTCCACCCAAATACAACAGGAAAGGAGACATCACCTATCAAGGACTGGCAAGCAGGTTTTTTGAGTTGTTCTTTTTTTATTTGGTTCATTTGGAGTATTTTTAATGGCACTACCTTGCAAGAAGAAAGAGAAAGCTTTCTGTATATTTTCCTGGTTTTTTTTAAAAAAAGGAAAGCCTAACAACAAAAGAATTCCATACAATTCCAAGACTTTTGGTAGACTGGGGAATTATTATGCACTTGAATTACAACGATCATCCTAATGATTAAAGATACAAAGCAGTGGTTCCCTTCAAAAAATTGTGAAAAATAATGAAATACTACTTAAATTTAGAAGACATATCAAAAAATATATACTATACCTAAAGGATAGCTCTGTTGACTATTTGGAGGTATATTTTCTTTAGCCATGGAGATGAACATCTTGCTAGTTTCAGAAAGCTTCTCGGATTCCTTATTCTGAAAACAAAACAAAATGCCTTACTGCATCATAAAGTAAAGGAAATATTGCATGAAAGAACAACATTAGTAATTACTAATTAGTAATGTAATTATTAGCACTGGAGAACAGAGAGATTGAAAGGAAGGCTGGATTAACGCATTAAAGTTTCTAACAGGAAAACTGTGATAAGAACGGATTTTTTTTAATTGTTATTTGTCTTGTATATTTCATAGTTTCTGGAACAGAAATTCTGAGGATATTTATACCTTCCATCCCCATCCCAACACCCAAGCTCTGCGGAGGGCAGAGGACAGATCCCTGCTAATCATCGTCCCTAGAGAGGGGCAAAGGAGTAATAAAAGCCATGCACAAGACTTTTCTTGCTTGTAAAATACAAATCTTACTGTGTATCCCTGGTGGCAAACTGGTTTTTAAAAATCTACATATAGATACAAAGTACTGAAGTTGGAAATTACTCTGAATAGATAAACTTTTAATATATTCTTTAACAACAAGTACAGTTTTAAGAGTACAGTAAAAGCAAGCTTCAATCAAGACTTTGGCAACAGAAGTATTTAAATCCAGGAAAACTTTTTAATGATCTTACCCTCATTTCCATGTAAGGTGGATCATTTTCAAGTTCTGCCTTATCTTGTGCCAACTTGGCCTTCTGGTCCTCAATAAATTTATCTAAATCTTCGGCCATCATTTCTAAGGTTACAGAAAAGATGTAGAACATGGCATTTACATTACTGTGGTCATGACTTGGCAGTGGGTTTTTGAGAAATCTCAGAGACAAGTCATGACCACACATTACAACCTAAAAAATGTAAAGCTCAATTACTGTTGCTTAAGACAGCAGTTAAAAATCACCAAATTTCTCCCTCAGAACTACAAGTCTGAGGATGTAAGATGTTTGCTGGGTCAACAAAACAACTGACTTAGGAAACCTATCCATGGAGGAGACTACTTGATGTTTCACCAGAGAGAAAATTCAAAGATTTCCGATTATAAGACTGAAGATGCTTCTCTAATCTTTTTTCCTAACATGGTTGAAGTGTTTTGGGGTTGTTTTTTTAAACTGCAAGTCTACTAGTGACCCTTCACTACACACTAGCACAAGCTTACTCTTAGTGAACTATAAAATCAAAGTTAGAAAACATAGAAAAGTAAACAGGATGAAGGAGTCATTAAAAAAACCTACAAGAAGTGCAAAATACATGTGCAGTCTAAAATAAGACAATTAATTCTGTGCTTAACTTACTATCATGAAAAGTCTTGAAAATAGTCGAGCTTACAAAACATGAAATTTTATAAAAACTCTCACAAAATACATGCACAGTGTTTCTGGAGTTGGAGACAACAGTACCTAGCTTCTGGACCACTAAAATAGCAGAGGCAATAAGAACAGCTACAAGTCTGCAATTATCCTAAAATCAGGTACTTGAGGAAGCATTGACTGAGAATCAGATGTAAGAAAATATGTTCTGAGGAAGAGCTAATTACCTCTCTTCCATTAGTTGTATGCCTTGCATATTTAACTGAAAGTCCTTCAGAGGAGAAATTTTAGCATCTTAATTGTGAAATTTAGCATATATTGCTGCTTTCAACAACTTCTTAATAAAAACTAAAGTCAATCAAATTCCTGTCAATGGAACTGTACTGTAGTTGAGTCAGAATAGTCCTATCAGAACTAAAAATACTGCAAAGCTGCATACTAACTACTTTTGGAAAAAGAAAGACAAAACCAAAAAGAATGACTGCATACAAGCCTACACATTCTAATTTGCACTCAGCATTTTCGCCAACTCCACTGGAGGAGGAGTTTTATAAAACCAAGCTTACTGATAAAAGAAAAAAAAAAAAAATAAGCCATGCTTCCATGCTTATATTCCATGCTTAAAAGAAGCATGAAACTGAGAAGAAAATTATGACCCTCAAATCACTCCATACAGCACAAGCAAAAGGATTGTTTATGCAGGTTCCTGAAAAATCCCATCACATCCAGTATCTAAACTAAGACAGCAGGTTTTTTGAGGCTAACTCAGTATCTTTATAAGATTGTATGAAGTAAACAATATGCCAATGATAAATGTATTTTAGAAAACAGTTTCAAAAAGAGGATAAAAAACTCAAAAACAACAGCAACTAAAAACCCCAAACCACCATCTCAAAGACAATAAGGTAGGACACAGGTAAACATAAAAATAAGGTGTCCAGAGAAACTGAGATTGTCAGTAGAAGCAAAATGGAAATTAAAAAATGCACAAATTCTATAAGATAAGGTAAAATAATTGCATGCTAACTTCATTTAAAGAATACATTTGCTTGATGTATTCCTTAGAATGTACTCCTTTAAACTTTCTCTCTTTTTTGATTCATAATGTAAAATTATAATATTGTCACAAAGGAGGCAGAACTAGGCCAACCCATTTACAATTCCTAGTGGTAACACAGGACAATCAATGCCAAAAATAAATATCCCCATCTGATTTGTCCTAAATCTTTAATCTCATTAGTTTTGCACACTGATAAAGGAGGAAAGAAATCTGAAAGAGGATAAGTTTCCAGGCACGGTAAATTTTATTTAGCCTATTAGGTTACATAATAATAATGAAAGAACTGTTCAGAAAGGGTGGAACAACGTGTCATACTAAAGAATTTAGAGGTTGGTCCCATCACCTACCCCCAGCTGCACAGTCATCAAGAGGCAAATTACGACACGTAGGAGGCACTGTGAGAAGCCTTTCCAAACACTCACTGACTGGAACAACTATATTTCCTACCTCTATCTACAACAGCATTTATAAACTCTAGCACTGTTTCCAAATCACTGTATGGGAATGGTACCAAACTTATTCTGAGGGCTGGCATAAGGAAAGGAGTCTTTGTAGTGTATTTTCTAACTAGCACGAGGAAGACAATGAGTATTCCAGGATTCTTCACTCCTCTCATATTGCTCGAAAGGGCAATATAATAAATTAAAAACCAAAGATAAAACAGTCACAGTTGAACTACACAGGCAATTCATTGGTGTGAAGAAAGCTGGCAACTCCAGGCCTTGGAGAACACTAAGCTGACTAATGCTCCAGCACTGTTGATTCAGCATACCTTTAACACAGCACAATTGCCAGGAAGAGTAGCCAAATCCTTCTTAGAAATATCTAGACATTCTATGTCTTAACATCCTTTTACTTGAGTGGATCTTCTTAAAATATGCATGACTGCAAACTTTATGAGATAAGCAAAAATAATATATTATATCAAAAAAGAATTTCTTAGTTGTTCTAAGCAGAAGAGTGACAACTTCAATGTGACACACAGGTAGTTAAGTTCCAAAAATATACCAGCATGTAAGCAAATATCCTACTGAGTATTAATCAATTTTATCATCGACTGTACCATGTGAAGAGATCATGACTAATCACAGTAAAAGCAGGGAAACAACACATTTCTTTCTGAGATGAGGGCTACCACAGCCCCCAGGTGTGCAGTGAACTATATCGGAGGTGACAACATCGAACTCACAGGGAACTGTCAACTTCAAAGTGGCTTCCCATGGCTGCACAAACACACTGAGGCACAGCCTGACACTGTAAAACCAATTCAGAAGAAAATAATTTATTTTCAGTTTAGCAATGCATCTGAATTCTTTTTGTGCATTTCTAGATCCTTGCAATTACTACTAAAAGCAGCAGATTCAAAACCAAGCTGGGAGACACTGCTCCATGGGCACGTTCAGAGCGCAAGGGGAAAGTCAGAATTTGCTGTAAACACTTAAAAATCCACCCATAGGCCCCAAAATTATGAGGTGTAAACATATTTTTCAAGCTTTTTCGGAAACAGAGTACTTTGCAAATGCTATTTCTAAAAAATGTTTGATAGCACATATCTATAAGCTTTCCTTTATCTCTTGCTAAATCTTGGATAATTTGCATTCCCAAAACAATGCATTATTCAAAGTGAAATTCCATTAAACATACTGCTGCTATATATTCAAGTATTGTCTGAAAATGTCCCATAAAAATACTTTTACATTTTTTTCTTTCAAGAAGATTTTAGATTTTCATAGCCTCTTTTCCTTATTCAGTTTTCACAAAAGCAGCTCTGAATAATTACAGTTACCTAGGTACACTTCAACTTAAGCAAACATACCAAGCCATAGAAAGCATACAGATATTTGAGAACAGTAAGTCAAGTCTGAACATGAGATTTTTATTGGATCTATGCCCAAACAGAGTTAATAATGCATGTCTCTCTATTCGAAGTATTCAAAATATCTATGTACATACGTATTGTATGGGCTATATTTACCTACATATTGTGTAGGTAGTTTATCACCTAAAGCAATGTTTACCGCATTCCATTTTAACCTTTCCTTTCCTCTCCTAATTGTTCAGGAAAACGCACAAAATTTAAATCAGTACGTGCAAGCAGAGTTTGTCTCTTCTAAGCTACCATAATATTAAAATATCACCAGGAGCACTGGCAAAATGGCAATTCCCATCCACATAAACTGCAGCACGGGTGCCAAGGAAAAAAATGCTTTGAAAGAGCAACTATATGTCACGTTTAGTAATTGTACTTACAGGTTACATGGCCACCAATTGTGTCATTAAGAAACACTGTTCAAAGCTTAACCCAAACTTCCTAAGGAATTAGTACTGACTGCTTCTGTACCCTTCTGAACGGCACTTAGAATAAGCTACTGCTGACAGAGATGCATTCCCTGTACTTTTCTTTCAAAATTCATTGCTGATAAAGGACAGGTTCTACGGTCTGGCCACTCAATAAACTCTTGACTAAAGCAACACGACTTTTTCGCAGCTGAGAAGGCAATCCATCCTCTGAACAACCAAGCAACAAGTTTCGCGAGTCACCTTCCCTCCAATACAGGACTCATCTACTTTGCAGAGCACGTAATTTGATCCAAAAAGACACTAATTTCGAAAAACTTTCAGACCCAGGAGATCAGGTTTATTTCTCCAAGAGCGACAGCTCGGGTACGCGCTTCTCTCCCGGCCTGCAGCGCCCGCCTCCCGGCCCCGCTCCTTCCCTCCTGGGCAGCACCTCTGGGGCACTCCCGGAGGCTCCGGCCCCCGAGGGAGCAGCTGCGGGGCGGGGATGCGGCACTCGGGGCTCGGCCCCTTTCCGGATCGCGGCGCCGTTGTCTGGCAACGGCCGCACAACAAGCGGCCCCTCCGGAGGGCCGGGACCAGCC
>VZRF01000958.1:73536-124204 GCA_013396875.1 Vireo altiloquus
GCCCTGGACCAAGGAGTGAGTGGGAGAGGGGCGGCGGGCCGGGCGGGCGGGCGGTGAGGACCGGCCAGATCTGACGGCTCTGCCTTCCCTTCCGCGGCCTCTGCGATGTTGCAGCCACCATTATTTCAAGTACTGCAAGATCTCTGCCCTGGCGCTGCTGAAGATGGTGATGCACGCCAGGTCCGGTGGCAACCTGGAGGTGATGGGGCTCATGCTGGGCAAGGTGGACGGGGAGACCATGATCATCATGGACAGCTTCGCCCTGCCCGTGGAGGGCACCGAGACCCGCGTCAACGCGCAGGCCGCCGCCTACGAGTACATGGCTGCCTACATCGAGAACGCCAAGCAGGTAAGGAGAGCTGGCAGAGGGTGTCTGACCGCCTCCCTGGAGATCCTGTGCCTCTTGTGAGCTACAGGAACATATTCGAGAGGCTGCAGGCTTCCCTCCTTCCTTCAGCGGTAAAGCACCTGCCCGATTGTCCTGTCCCTACTCAAACATGACAGTAAGAACTGTGTCAGCAGCAGGGAACGCAGGGACCTGAAAACATTTTCACATACATACTTCTCTGGCTTACAGTAGGTCGTCAAAGGTTGTACACGATGATCTTGTAGGTCTTTTCCAACCTTAATGATTCTGTGAAAAGTAGTGCATTTTCCTTCCCTTTGTAAAATTATTTTCGTGTCTGAGGAAGTATTTTCATGGCTGCAGCTGCTGGCGGTGTGAGGGAGCATGTTTCTGAAATAACTGATGCTTCTTGCTAAAAACAATATGCAAAATTAAATATATTTGAGCGTTGGACATACTTAGTATTTGCAGATCAGGATTATGACATTAATTCTTACCTTCTTCTGATGTCTTACTGCTGCTCTTTTCCATAAAGTACAAAAGACATATTTGTGAAGAAAATACCAATGAAGGAATAAGTAAGTTTCAGTGCAACTTAATTATTTATCATTTGGAAATTTAGGTGAAGAGACTCACTTGTCTGTTTCCCATCTTTGTCACTTTCTGTTCAGAGATCCATGTCATATTAAAGCTGACTGTACAGTAAAGTTCTCATGTGCAGAAGGATAATAGAAATACGAATCTGCTCTGTGGGTGATTTGGAAACCAGTACAGCATATCTGAGCACTTGCTGATGTGCTTCTTCCCATGCAGGACAATCCTACACAACAAATAAGAGTTGAAATAACTTTAGCTCTTCAAGCTCAAACAGTTTTGAGACTCAGTCGACCCTTTGATATTTAAACCAGCTAAAATCAAACAGGAGTATTTGGGTTGTTTTGGAGAGCTGTACTTAAATTCACCGCCTTACATACAGTTGGAGATACTGAAAGGGATGTGCATTAGGCTGAATCATAACATCAGCAAAGAGTAAATATAATGCAGAAGTAGTTATGTTCTGGGACTTTTTAAAATAATTCCTCCCTGTGAGAAAATTTAGAAATAATTAATTTAATCTAGTTTGTTTAATCTGAAAGCAATGACATGATGCTAATACTCTTGTTGCAAAAATTAGGTAACTTAAAGAGATACCTGCCTAGAGATACAGTCATATGATATTTAAATATAAAGATATATTCATACAACCCATTCTTAGGTAGAAATACTGAATTTCAAAATAGTAAGTATATAGCATAAAATTATAAACAGCTTGTCTTATGTTTAAAATAGTCCAAGTTTCTCTAGGAGTTCTTATGTGATAGAAACGGGTTTTTTCCCATTGTTTATGTTGTTCAGTTTTCTCTGTAGTTGGATTCACAATTTTGAAACTGAACTTGTGTGCAAATAAAATAAGTCAGCTTTCCTTGTGCTCTGGAGGAGTTGTCATGCTGGCTGTTTCATATTCGATTTTGGCAAGCACTTGTTCCTGGGATAGCTCTTTTTATCATTAGACTGCTAGTTCATATATCCCTCTATATAAGTGCTTTATAGACGCTGACATTCCAGTTACTTGATTTTCCATGGACAGGATCTGCTCTTGTTGTTGCCAAATGTGTTACTTTGGCTTTGAAAAAATAACACACATTTGTTAGTGTTTTGTTGGTCTCTCTCATGGGAGTTGTAAAGAAAATGCAAATATTATTCACCAGTTAAAAAATAAAATAGGCAGTTTGTGTGTTCTGTCTCATGGTAACTGGAGCAGCCAGTAAACAATTCCTTAGAGAGGATTACAAAAATTAGAAAGATTCAATAGGTGTTTATTCTCTTGGAGTTTTTTGGCTTTGCTCCTTTCTCTTCCAGTATTTTTAGAGATAGCCAGGTGTATTATTCAGAAACTCCTAATTTGAGGTTTTATCTGATAACAGTTGTCAAAAATTCATCTTTTGTCTTTTTTAAACCTGGCTCCAGGCGATAATTTCTGTCACTTCTGGTGTTTGAAAACATGCCTTTGAAGTTATTTTTTAAATCTACCACTAATCTAATAGAATATTCCTGTGAGATATGGTACCATACAAAATAATTCATTCTCTGCTGATGTTCCCTACATTATATGAGATTATATATACTTGGTGTTATATCCCTAAGAAATTTCTCAGCCCTGCTGAAAAGCCCCAGCTCACCATCCAGCTGTGTGGAACCTTTTCTGTGCTTCAGGTGTCACTGAAGAAGAAGCTCCAGGCTCCTTGAAGGGCTTTGTTCTGTGGCAGCAGCTGTAGCAGAGAATGCCAGTAGTCCACATTGTACGGTTGTACGGAGGGAATAGTTTAGCGCGAGTGGAAATTCCTGTTTATCCTGCGGCGCCTTGCAGTGTGCTGAAAGTGCCGCTGGAGGGCAGCCGATGCTTTGGGAACGGAGCTGGACGCTCGGGCCGTTTCCCTTCCCTGCTCTTACTTATATCGGACGCCTGGAAAATGCCATCGGCTGGTACCACAGTCACCCCGGCTACGGCTGCTGGCTCTCGGGGATCGACGTCAGTACCCAGATGCTTAATCAGCAATTTCAGGAGCCCTTCGTAGCAGTGGTTGTAAGTACTGGCCGATGGGTGATAGCAGTGCATAGCAAATCATGTTGAGGGGGGAATACTTTTTGGATTTCTGGCTGTTAGGATTCTAGTAGTGTGTACTTTGTAAGATGGAAGTGTTAGATCCACACTTTAAACTGGTGCCTTTGCTGGCCACATACTGGCCAAACCAGTAGTGTTGCTTGCCTAGACCATTTTCACTGCATTGTTTCAGTTATGGTATAGTTCTTAAGCATAAGGGGGTTTTAAGTGTTTTGGAAAAAAGGAAAATTAGTTTGAAAAAATGATGCACTGAAGGCTGTTGATATTCCCATCTTTTTAGAGAGTCTCATACCAACAGAAAAAGTACTGTTTATGACAGAACTAATACAATGTGCATGAATTACATTTCTGAAAAAAAATTACTATAAACTTAATTAAAGCCTGTAGAAATTAATAAAATGTATGTAGTGAGTGTTACCTCTATTTCTACAGATTGATCCAACAAGAACAATATCTGCAGGAAAAGTAAATCTTGGAGCTTTTAGGACATATCCTAAGGTAAATAGTTAAAATTATCTAGTGTGTGACCACTGAAATGTCTTTAAATAACTAAGGATTGGTTCTAAAGATTACTGCAGTGCTTGTCTGAGTTTGGTCTGCTGTGATGTACTGAATATCATTGTTCATTCCAAAGGAAGATGTGCCCATACACTGGTTGCTGCATGCCTTTGGATATTGATTACATTTAGAAAGGTTGACTTCTAGATTGGTTTTCATAAAGTTTTTGCAGTGTTAAATCAATTACACTGTCCAGATTGTGGAGCTGTCTCAAAATTATGTAGTTCCATATAGCTAGTTCCATAGGATATGGTTGTAGGTAGCATTCACCAGAATAGTTTTATGTTAGTTCTTTGTTTATTTCTTAGACCTGAAACCAAATGTTAATAGCATGTTTAATGTGTTGTAATTCGCTTTTCATTTTAGAAAAGGAAGGTTCAAAACTATCTACTTAACATTTTCAAATAAATATTATGAATCTTCACAAACTAATGTACAAAAAAGTTAATTAAACAGTATGGGTTAGGCTTAAAACTAGAAAACTGCATCAGTATTGGAGATCTAGGTCTCCAAATGCATCCTCTCATGTATACTTCTGGCTGTGCTATTCAGTTTCAATTCAATAAAGCTCACGTATATCTTTTAAATACCCAGTTATTAGTGACTCATCAAGGACTTCAGGCAGTCATCCAGTAAAACAATTACCAAAATTAATTGTTTAATAAAAATTAAATTTTGTAATTAACAAAAATGTTTGTGAGAAGTCCACGCATTATTTTTGTGTTGACAAAAACATGAGAGATCTTAGAAGAGTTTGTGATTTGGGAGAATAGTCACTTCTGTGGGCAAAACCACTTCATAAATACTTGGAGAAATTTGAATAGAGAGAAGAATCCTGCACCTGAAAACCAAATCACATCTGGAAAATGCACGATAGAAGCATATTTTTAGGGACTTCTCACAGTGGACTGTGGACAGTTCTTGCTTAGTCAGTAGCTGTGAGTAGCACCAGCTTGGCTAAACAAGTGGCTGAAAGTTTTAGGTATCCGTAAGGCATATCCATGGATGTTTCTTCCCTCTTCTCATGTCTCCTATTTTCACTCAAAATTTCAAAGAATAGGTAAAGAAATACTAAGAAGCTTGCCCTTTTTTTGATCTAAGAAATGATTTAATCATAGCTTGCCGTGTTACTCGTGTGAAAAAACTCAACTATGACCACTAGTTTGCTTTTGATAAACCTGCGAGTGTAGTGACTGCTTCAGCTAGTTAAGCCGAATGTAAACCTGAGATCCAAGAAAACTCCAAATTTCAGGCTACCAGGGGAAATGTAATTTTCTATAGACAAAAATAAACTAGAATTACATAAACTAGAATTTTTTTTGTGATGTTTAGGCATTTTTAAAAGCTCCAGAATTCCTGTGTCATCTTTGCCACTTGTTAAATTTTTAGGGCTATAAACCTCCAGATGAAGGTCCCTCTGAATATCAGACTATTCCACTCAATAAAATAGAAGACTTTGGTGTACATTGTAAACAGTAAGTAACATAAAAACTGCTAACTTTATTATTTTTTGTATGTTTAGGTTAGTGATTCAGTATGGAAAAGTAAATTTCTTGTAGTGTTTCAAATCTTGAAGTTCACTGTTGCTTTTAACTCTTGTTTTTGTGCAAAAAGTGTTGCTGGCATTTATCAGGAAATGCTTTAAGGGAGAACTGCTGCAAAGAAAAAGAGGAACCTGGTTAAAAGCTTTAGCAGTTGATTTCTGAACACCTTTAAGCAGCGATGGCTTGTTGGGGCTGGGAGGAAAGGGTCAGATGTTGATTGATCAGCTGGACTGGGAAGGCTGTAATCCCACTACTCCTCTGAGCAGGGGCAAGTGCTGTGCAGCTCCTTTTGGTGCTTTACTGGGAGTGTTAATTTGTGACACCCCTAAAGCCTGCCTTTCAAAATAGGTGTGGCAGAATGTAAAGTTGTTCGCCTGTTTGTAACATTTATTGCTACTAGGCATTCCTCAAGAAATTAGAGATGATAAATGCAAAACTACAATAATCTGTAAATTACTACAGCATCAAAGAGCCCAAGCATAGAACAGGTTGTTAAGAGAATAAGTGTCCTTAAAACAGAAGACAGTAGTATGTGTGGGAATTATATATTAAATCTATATAGTAATTAGTTATGGAAAAATTGTACAGAGATTTGAAACTGGGAGTAACTTTAAGTGCTTTGAATTTTTGAAGATACTAGCCATTGATAAGGATTTTTTGAGTTGCATGTACTTTGGATGTGACAGTCTTGCTTAAAAGAGATGATGGAAACTTATTTTCTTCGCATGTTTGTTTTTAAAGGTATTATGCTTTAGAAGTCTCATACTTTAAATCATCTTTGGATCGTAAATTGCTTGAGCTTTTGTGGAACAAGTACTGGGTGAACACTCTCAGTTCTTCTAGTTTGCTTACTGTAAGTACCACAGTTGTGTGCATTGATTCATTCATGAGTGCTGAAAGCCAGGCCTTCTGCTGTAAAATGCTTAATAAGACCCTGATACATATAGATCCCTCATTAAGGATCTGTCAGATAAAACAAGAAAGGAAGGTTTTCCTAATCATGAATACTGAAATGTTCCTCATATCTGTTCTGTAAAAGTAGAAGGTGGGAATAACATGCTTAATTTTACTTTGTTATCTTAGATTTTGTCTGAAATACTTTTTAACCTTGTACCTCTGTAGAGCACTGTAATGAATAATGCTGTTTAATAGTAAATACTTTGTAAAAAGTAAACAATGGAACTGTTAAAACAAGTTTACAACAGAAATACTGCAAGTAGACCTTCAGTGTAACAGCCGAGCATCAAAACCATCTCTCTGCAGAAGCCAATTTTTTTTTTCTCTTGGTCAAAAACAGCTGAATTTTACTCTTTCATAACTTAGGGCATGGGTTGGAAGTAATAAAAAGTACCCAATTCAGGCTTTAGGGATTGAGCATTTGTCAGTTGTTCAGCTTCTGTATTCTTAACCACCACTCATGTTCCATATCACTTCAATTGCAGATATAGATTAAAATATGCAGCACTACACTTTTAAAAACTTTTCTCAGATTTGGTTTATTTTGTGTATAAATGCTTGAATTTATAGCTTAAATTCAATGTGTTTGTTACCTTCTTTCTCATAAGAATGCTGACTACACCACCGGCCAAGTCTTTGATTTGTCTGAAAAATTAGAACAGTCAGAAGCTCAGCTTGGAAGGGGCAGTTTCATGCTGGGTTTAGAGACTCATGACAAGAAATCAGAAGACAAGCTTGCAAAAGCAACAAGAGACAGGTAAGATGACACATCCATGTGCTCTTCCCTGTAAAAAGTATTATTTGGTTTTAAACTTTCATTCCTGTAATTGTAACCTGGCAAGATTAGAGATAAGAATAATTAGATTATAGATAGGAATGAGAGATTTCAGAAGTCACTAGTTATTTTAATTATTTTTGAAAGTTAAAGAAAATCATGCCTCTGTTAAACCTACAGTGAGTTTTTAATTTTTTTACGTTTGGAATAAATTCAGCTCTAGTATCTGGCAAACAAAAAGTTGTTTTCTGTCAAATGCAAAATTGTAACTTTGCTAGAAATAACTACATTTTTGTGGTTAATAAAATTAACTAAATAAAATTATGGTATAGAACATGATGTTAACAGTGTATAGTTATAACACAGTATAGAACATAGTGTTAACAGTCCAGTAAATTTAGTCTAGACTTGTCTAGTACTTTACCTAACTTAAAAATTTTGAACTCCTTTTTTTCATAGTTCTTAATTAATGTATCTTTTTTTCAGAAATAAGAAGAGGTTGGGCTTTTGTTGTTGTTTTTTGTTTTTAAGAAGTAACTTACAGATATTCTGGCCTTTATATTTAGCTACTCTGCCTGTCAGCAAACACTTGCTATAACAAGATGATAAACTTCTTATCACTAGGTCTACAAAATTATTTCAAGGGAGTTGTAATATTTTCCCTCAGTTTTCCTTATGTTTCTTGGTGATCAGCTCTGTTAATTTTGAGCTTTGAAGTACACAAGTTGCTTCTCGGTAATAGTCACATCTCTTTCCTTGTAGTCTTAAGAATGATGTGTGTGCTTAGGCTATACCACATTAGAGTCACCATTTTTCCAAGTAAAATATTTTAACAGAGGGTAATAGTATCCATCAGGTCATACAGCTGGGTTGTTCAAAGACATTGTATTTGGCAAATTTCAGACTTAGAAAACCAAGAAATACTGCACTGTATATGCTGGTACCAACTCAGGTCCATCTGTGGAGAAGGCAGGACTCACCTGCACACACCTTGGGAGTGTCCTGAGTGAGATGTAGTAATTCCATTTAATAAGGAACAATTCTGTAGAATCAGTTGGAACAGAGTGCAAAAATTGAACAAAATCTGGGATGTTTGCATTTGTGTGGTTTTAGATTTTGAGGCTTTCTGTCTCTCTTCCCCATCACTTTATCTTGATAATAGAACAGTTTCCTGATATTCTGTCCCCCTGACACACATCCATGTTAGCACAGTGTGCCATAGTACAATGTGTACTAAGGAGCTGATTTTTGAGATACCAGAGGAGTGGTGACTTATGTATGTAAAAAAAAATGAAGAGACAAAAAGGAGCTCTTGTGTGAACAGAAATAACTTTATTTACATCTTGCTCACTGTGACTCAGTGAAGACAGGCTTTGTCTTAATAAAAAGTGGAGTCAGCCTGTGTTGGACAAGCCTTTGTTCCCCAGTAGCAGTGGGGAAATACCTGCAAATGTAATATGGTCATTGCTAAATGGAATCAGAGCTGCTCTTGTGCTGGTGTCTTCTGTGTGTTTGTTTGCTTCTTATGGAAAGTTAACAGCTCTTACAAGTTTTCTAACAAACATGATCGAGTTGGAGGCGGGTTGGCTTTGTAAATATTAATACTCATTTAGCCTGTTTCAATTGCAGAACACATTTGCAATGGAGTTAATGCTGTTGCTAAGTCATAGCAGCCAGGTTTAATGATACCTCCCAGTTCCTGTAGGGCAACAGAGTAGCAGTGCTTTAAAGACATGAGAAGGATGGAATTGCTGACAAGTTTGCATTGATTTTGATCTCTGGAGTCCCATAATAGTAACCACGTTTTGTTTTGCCCTTACTCTCACTTGCTTACAGTTATTCTAAGGAATAGCTCCTCCTCTGATCATCCTACTATAATATTTCTTACAGCAGTTCTAGGTATTTTTCTTTTCTGTTTTTAGTCTTCTTCAGTAGTTAGTTTATAAATTGGAAGGGATTGGAAAGGATCGTTTTTGTATTGAATTCTGCTTTCCTGTGCAACAAAGGCTAGCATAGTTCCCAAAATGGATTGTAACACTTCTACACATGCATGTTTTTTTTCAATTAGTGAACTTGCCTAAGAGAAGAGTGAAGACAGTAGAAGACCTATGCAGACATAGGACAATTAATGTATGGTCACCTAAATTACTTTGAAGAAATAAGGTTGCAAATTTACGAAAGGATTGTTGGGTTTGGCTGGTTTAGGAAAGCAGTTCTGTAAAGCATTAGCATAAGGGTGTTTACACTGGGCTGTATGACAGTATTTTATGACAGTTACTTCGGTTACTGTCCATGCACGTCTCTAAGCCATTTTTTGAGGAGACATGCATTAGTCAAATTGTGCTCCAAGTCAGCATCCTTTCCCTAGGATTCCTTTATCTGTCTAGTAGTAATTTTCCCTATTCTCCATGCCTTCAGTTCTCATTCATCTTTTGCATTTGTATATTCTGTTTTTATTTTTTAGTTTTTTGCTACATTGCCCTAAGGCAGACATTGGGGAAAACTTGGATTAATAAGAATTCTCTCAGCTGTTCAAGGGTTTTGCACATTATGTATTCTGACCAATAACTGATTTAGAATAATTCTTCCTTTAATGTTCCCTGTAAAGTTTCTCAGGGGAACCATGATTACTGTGTACTACCATCCAGGGCCTGGGCAAAGGAGATAAGGCAGAGAACAGTGAGAGCCTGCAGGTATTGATAACGCTAGCTGATAGCTCCATTCCCCTAAGGATTTTTTTTGTTTGTTTTTTGGTTCAGATGATCACAGAGCCCACTTGCTTTTGTGAATATAAGATGTCCTAAACTGCAAGACAAAGAAGTTTTCTGGAATTGATCTTTGCGTGTATAGTCAGTTTGCTTTTATGTAACAAAAAGGTATTGGCAACAATGGCTAAATTGCTGTGTGTGACTGTTCCTTTCTGGACAGTTTTTAAGATTCATGGGGTTATGGGCACCCTGAACTTCCAAACAGCTGGATGTCCTCAAGGAAAATGACAGTTCAGTTCAGTTTTTGTCCAACATTGAATTTATGCTTGTTTTTCAGCTGCAAGACCACCATAGAAGCTATACATGGATTGATGTCTCAGGTTATTAAGGATAAACTTTTCAATCAGATTAATATAGCTTGAAGTGCATCACCAGCTGATATGGATCTCCAAAGCAGAAAATATCATAGTTTCTTTTGCTTGGACTTGTTCAATTTGGGAAATAAAGCTGAAGTGGAAAATTATTCATTTAATTTGTAGTACTTTAATATTTCCCACCTGTCTGACCAGGTTTAAAGAACAAAATGTTCCAAAATGTAGTGCAACTTTTTGTTCTTTATCATAAAACCAGTTTGCAGAATTGTTCCAAAGGAAAATAAATGTGACTTACTGGATTTTGCTCTTAGATATTTATCTCTATTATCCAACTGCAATAAAAGAATTTTGAAACTAAATGTGTGTTTTGGGCCTTGATATTTTTGGCAAACGTTTATCTTCTCTTTTTCTTATTGTTCTGTAGAAAAGTTTTGTCTACTCAGTTAGATTAGATAGGTAACCTATGCAGTGTAAGAAGTTTTTCTTAGATTTTAGTATCTGTGCTTAATTTTAAGAACTGAAATCCCACTTGTTTATCTTTTAACAGGTTATTAAATCTAATGGAGCCTTTCCTGATTTAGGTTTACTCGTCCAGCCAGAAATGGTTTCTTTTCTTAGTAATGGAACATTTATGCATGGTACAACATGCATATCAGTATTTTGCTTATAGCTTCATGCTCATGATGGATATTTTGTATTTCTACATAATCAACTATTGACCAGTTCTGCAGTGAAACTCATAATATGGTTATATACCATTATTTTTCCTCCTACTCACCTTCTATTGCTTCTCATAGTCACTTGTTGCATACAAAGGAACAAAATGAAAAATTAGCTTTGAAATACGCATTAGGCTAATTTCAGGCCACCGATACTAAATGCATTAATCATAATTTCTGGCTTACAACATGGTGCTGCTGCAGGGCTGATCTAAGTTCATTTTGGAGGCTTTCATACTGCATTTCAATAATACAAGATGTTTGGATTCCTTTTAAGTTTTCGTCCTTAATCCTGAGTTTCCTGGGGGTTTTTTGGAATGTTTACTTTTGGGATAATTTATGCTTTATACAATATGCCATTATGCTTTATACCTTAAGTAACTGATACTCCTTTTCAACCTCAGCTCTGCCTTAATGGGGGTTTTGTTTTTGTTTTGGTCTGGAAATTTTAATAGCTATTACTCATTTAGGCCTTTTCATCCAAACAGATTCCAGTGCATTTGAAGTTAAGATGCAAGTTATACAATGAAAATTTGTAATTCAGCCGGGAAATGCAGATACCCTGAAGCAGAAGTTCATCAAGAGTTTTAAAGTGGCAGCATCCAACTCTATAGGAAAAATATGTTTAATGGCAGCTAGTAAATTTGAGATAATTATCCAATGTGCAGTTTGGAAGGAGAACAGTTTCATTCTTTCAGCATGATAGTGGTGGTGGGGAGGAGACAGGAGAAGAAAGCTGAGGTATCTTAATAGTCAAAGCTATTTATTTTCTTGGAAATTGCACCAGTAGGCTTCTGTACAAACAAGCACAGTACGTACAGTACACAGCAGTTTCTTTTAGGTTCAAGGAAAGCAGCAGCTGTACCTGACCAGTAACTCTTCTTACTTAATTTTCTTCCACAGGTGTTTGAGACTAAATTTTGCACACAGCCATTGTCCCAGTCAAAATGTGTTTATGCAAAGAAGTACACTGCTTTTGTGAGATAGGTTATATTTCCTGATAGGTTATTTCCATTGCTACCTCGTAGGATTCTCTTTGCATAACGTGATCCAAAAGTGTTGCACATCTTGTATCTACCTAAAATATAAAGTAACAGTTAAATCATGCATTAGTCAATGATTGTTTAAACTGTCCTTGTTTGTGATAGCAGTGAACTGAATTTTTTTGCACGTAGGCTCACACCCAATGTTTTGTACTCACAGATGGCTTAATTTAAAATACGAAGTTGGTTTATAAACTACAGCAATATCAACGCTGATGTTTTAATGCTTACCTGAAGAGTTACCCATTGGGTTACATGTCTTGTTACTTGCTGAGTATACGGTGTTGTAACTCAATTTAAAATTATACATGTGGTGGGGCTGTACCTGTGGCCTGCATAGGATCCTTTCTGCAGTGTTCAGGAACCAGAATAACAGGGCCTTTGTCTTTGATCAGCCATTTTTAATGCTAGCCAATTATTCCAAATTCTGAGATCAGAATTCCGTGCATTGAAGATCATTACCACAAAGGAGTCATCCCCATCTACACACACAAACAAGTGTACCCTGACCAATGGAGAACCATTAATGGATAGATGCCTTAATTCTACCAAGCAGTTGAGTGTAATAATTAGTAATAAGGGTATTCTTGAGCACAATACATGTTGTGTACCAACAAATACATCAATCTATTCTGCCCCATTTGCACCCACTTTTTATTTAGAAATTAGTTTATGCAAATAAATGCCACATGAATGACAGCGGTTGAGTTGCAGTAAGTACTGAAGCACATAAAAATGGTAAGATTTTTTGAGACAAGCATGCATTCCAAAATACTGAGTGCCTTATACTTTTCAATGAATAAAAATCTTAACACAAATTATTTCTTCACCTAACAATATTTGTCAACATATTAAAATTACAGACTGCTGAAAATACCGAATTGTGTTTGTACTTCTTTCTTATCCTGGTTTTTTTTTTTGAAGCATGCCTGTATGCTCACCTTTCTGATGTATGCAAATTGCATTTTTTAATAATTTATACATAGTAATATCACCAAAGTCGAAAGAAATAGGTGCTTATTTGTGACAATCAAATATGAAGGAGTAAGGTGTAATTCCTGATAGAGTACTTGTTTGCCTTATTGTGAGCGATCTCAAAGAAGAGCCATTCAGATTTATTCTCTGATTACCAGGACAAAGATGCTTCATTTTCCTATCAGATCTGCTTCTCATTTGAAGTTCCATTCAAATGTTTGGCAAGGAATGGACTGACAGCTCCTGTAAATTAATTTTATTGCCTGAAGATTGTGTGGTCGGCCTTCTGTTGCAACAGGAATGAGAAAAAAAGACATAATATTTCTTGCATTTTTCATTTTTTAATTTACTGCGTGGAGTAATGCAGCTGTGAGACACTGGCTTCCACTTGTTTCCCTGTTGTCCTGTCCTCCAGCCTGCATAAAATGCAAGTAGGCAAGAGGAGGCGAGGGGGTTTGGGAAATGCCCTGCTGATGGACCATCTCTAAAGGCATCTGTAGGAGTGCTGCTGAGGGAGAGCACCTGAACCTGGCCACTTTTTTACCTGTTTTAAATGGATCTAGTAGCTTCCTAGAGTATATCTAGTTCTAATTGCATGGCATGGGATGATTAACACTTTTGTTTGCTTTACCCTCCACCTTTATGTTTATTAGCTTTCATCATATACCTCAACTGTCTCTCTCATTTGGGAAGTTTCAGCTTTTTCATGCTGTTATAAAGCTGCCACTTCACCCACTTGATAATTTTAGTTGCCCTCCATGCATCCCACATCCTACTTTGGCCTTGATACACAGAGACCAGGCCTGCACTGTACTCAAGATTTGGGTGCACCAAAGTTTTAGAGAGCAGCAAAATAGTTCTCCCTCATTCCCTTTCTCCCTTGTAAGAAGCTAATTAGGAAATCAGGCTGTTAGGGTAAATTCTTTTCTAAATATGTCTGCATCCAGCAGCTCCCATTTGTACCCTGAAGCACACAGATTTTCATAACCTCCGCACTTACTCTGAGGGAAAATGGGAGTTAGTAAATGTTAAGTGTTTGCCTAGATCTCTTACATCAGATATCTCCTGGAAACTGAGCCTTTCTGAAGGATTATGCTAAATGGGAATTTAAAATAATGTCAGTACACTGAATAAAGACAAATTTTAGAAAATGTTTCAGTCCCAAAAACTCTGGCACCATTAGCCAAAGGTATCTGGGTTTTGTCACAAACTCTATAATCTTTACTCTTACAAGCAGCCTCACTGAAGTCAAGAAATATTTTTGCTTCAGAAAAAGCTAATAAAAAGGCTGACCTTAAGCTTTTGCTTTTGAGCAGCGTCACAAGTTCTTCAGTTGTTCTTACCTCACATTCATGCCAGGTCAGAAGAAATATTCCTTGAGCTTTTCATAAATTATCTTTGATTCTAGTACTGGAATAACAAGCAACTGTGACCTGGTTACAAGAGCTCTGTTCAGCATCTATCTTTGGTATTCTTTGAAAAACTCACCTTACCCCAAAAAGTCCCTGTTCAGACCCTGTTTGACAAGTGACTCTCTCATTTTCCATGCTTTTGGTGGCACTGTGTACACATGTGCTCAGATTAAATAGAATGAGCTCTTTTAAACTTGATATGTAGTAAATGAAGCATAATTTTCTTGCATTTCTATCACTTATGCCTCTATAAAGTTTTGACTGCAGCTGGTTTTGGATATTTTGATTTTACCTTAAGTTTTCCAGTGCTTCACAAAACTTCAGTGTGGCAGATATAGTTGCTTCAGAAAGTATAAGGATGCTATGAACTTGTGTACAGGATCACAGCATAGTACATTGCCCCAAGACATGTAGTGTTTCTATAGTAATCCTCCATTTATTATGAACTGCAATGCCAGTTGATTATTTAATTTTGATTATGAAAAATGGAAGAATCCAAGCTGTAAAGCTAATTGCTGACATGATGCCATTTTCTTTCTAAGGTTAAAAGTACAATAAATATAATTCAATGTTACTCATCTTACCTATTTTCTCCCTTTTGTTAAATTTTGGATTTTTTTTCATTTTAGGTCAGTGTTTTAAAGTAAGCTTGGTATGTTACTTTCTCTTTGATAAATGTGCTATTTATTTTACCTATTTTTAAGGCTGTACCCCAAAAGTTGGATTCTTATTATACCACTAATATTTCTCCACTGACAGGGGTAAAGCACTGGAAGGCTCCCCAGGGAAGTGGTTGAGTCACCATCACTGGAGGTATTTAAAAGATGTGTCTATGTGGCACTTAGGGACATGGTTTGGTAGTGGACTTGGCAGTGCTAAGGCAGTGGTTGGACTTGATGATCTTTCCAACCTTAATGATACTATGGTTCTATTATATTTAAGGTATTTATTGAAATCCCAATATAAATATATTGTATATCATACCATAAACTAGGTTAAGATAAAATGATAAAAATAAATAAATAAAAAGTAAAACAAACAGAAAAAATGTAAATACTACAGAGCTGAGCTAGCACCATTTTAGGGCACAAGTCTCTGAGAAATGAAAATTATTAAAATATGGGGTGATAAAACATAAGATTAATTGCATGCACATAGAATTTTTTTCATGTGTCAAGTCTTGAAGAACTGACATCAGAGAGTATCCAGTTAGTTGAAAGATTTTTCTGGAGTTTAAAACAATTATGCTAAACCTTTAAGGAATTAATGAAGTATCTTGTTCCTCAGGGTGTATTTTTATGAGCTGTAGTTTTACTTTTCAGAGCTTCAGAATAATATCCACAAGGAAATATGTAATTTAGGAAAGTTAATTTTGACCATCAGATGAAACCTCTAACATATGAAATATTTGCTGTGACGTTTGGTTTGTTTTTAATTATGAAAAATTGCTTCATACAGGGCTTTCTGAAAACTACAGTATTCTGGGAAGTAGCATGGTCCAGTGGATAGGTCACAGGACTGCATCTCAGGAGAATGGGGTTTTCTTCCTGGCTTTTCAAAACCCAGGAGTGCATAAACTTTAGCAAGGCATTTTTTGCCAGAGCTAGTATCTGTTTCCCTCTATGAAATAAGAAGATTGATCATTAGTCTTTTAAAAATACAGATGATTAAGCATATGTAAGTGTTATTGGGTTTATGCACTAAAGGTCATCACTACATGTCTAGCTTGTCAGACATTACCACCTTAACTAACAATTTGTAACACTGCTGTTAGCAAAGAATGTTTACTCTGTTTTGCATAGTTTGTCTCTTTAGGTCATCACAGATAGGAAATGGCTAAGCCCTTTGAGGGGATTATAAATGTATTGTTTTTAGAACTCTTCATTTTCAACAGAAACATGTATTCAACCCTGTGTAAATTTGTCAACCATTTCCTGTGTGAATTTCTGTTTGCTCTAGCCCAGATTACCTTAGGGCTTATGTGCAACTGCAGTGGCATTACTTTATTATAAAAGGAAATTAATTTATGTGCCTACATCTAATGGCATGCAATCTTTAGTAATTACAACCATCTGAACTTTCTTCTCCAGATGAAGATGAGTTGCATTCACATCATTTGAAGTTAGAATTAAGCTTGTATTTTAAATCTGTTTCTAAGGGAGGCATTTTCAGTCTGAGTTCTACAAAGCTGGAGACCTAACTAGAGAAAACAGCAGATACTGTTTCAACTTAAACAATTCTGTATGGTGATACAAACTCCTAAAAAACTGAAACTAAAACTAGCTCCTCACTATTCCAAAAAAAACCCAAAACAATTCCTTTTCCACTTCAAAAATTCTTCTTAGGGCATCTAGGTAAAACTCAGTGAGTAGCAAAAATGGTTTAACACAAATATTTATGTAAACCATCAGCTAGGGACAAAACCATGTAAATAACACCTTACTCCTATTTAAGAATAAAGAATGACTCTGTGAGTACTCAGAAATCTAAACAATGTTAGACAAAATAATGCTGAGATACCAATGCATCTTTGGAGTGCTTCTGGACCATAGCAGCATATCATAATTTTTTCTTTCTATTCTTAATTCATCTCTCAAACTTCATTACAAGATTTGCCAAGCTATGGTGAAAACTTAACGTTTTGAATAATTTCTTATCACTCATCTTTGGAGACAGGATTTTGCATTTCCCAAATCTACACTGTCATCTCTGCTAGACGTAAGATACAATGTTCATTGAAAAAAACAAAAAAAAAACAAAAAAACCCAAAACAAAACAAAAACAAAAACCACACTATAAAGATAAAATGTTTGTCCTAACAAACTAATAGTTTTCTAATAACTTCACTTTTTTTTCCAGGCTCCAATAGATTTTAATGCTGCATATCTGAGATGTCACTTCATTGTCTTTGTTGACTGAGGTGCTCCAATCCCATTTGCTTAATTGTTCTGATCATGCAAGTGTGTAGTGCAGATGATTTGAAAAGGTCCATTCATGTCAGTGTGATGAAATTAGCTGTAGTAGTACTTTGCATAAATAGAAGCAGCTCTCTAAAGCTTTAACTTACTTGTTTTAACTTATGAGTTTTGCTTGCCCCAGCCTGCATACTGGTTGGGCTGCACAAAACAGACTTGAGAAACTTTTAAGGTTTGTATAACTTGTAAGATTATAGGAGTTGTAACTGGGCAACCATGGTTTAATAGGATAAAAACTTCTGTTTTATTTGAAGTCCTAGAGGGACCAAATGAAACAAATACAGATCTTAACTTTAGAATGAACTTGCTCTATAGAAAGGCATTCTCTTTAAAGGTAGTTGAATTTTATGTTTGGTTGTTGTGTTTTGTGGTTTTTTAATGATAGTAATTTCAAGGAATTTGTTCACTCCTCATGAACATTAAAGCCTTTCATTTATCTCTGAAATCCTTTGATGAAGTTGTCCAGCTGTGAAGAACACCAGGTTTTGCTTCTAATAGGAAAAAACATGTGAAGATCTCTTGTCTGTGCCACCACAGAAAATGAGCCAAAGAATTGAACTGTGGCCTCTGTCAATCCTGTATGCTCTTTGGAATGCAATGCTTCTCTATGAAAGATTTTTTTTCTTCTAATATGATTTTTTAGCTTTCTAAAAGGAGATCTAAGCATGTGAACTAATCTTGCAGAAGGAAGGGAACATGAAATGCAGACTTTTCTCCTCTTCTGAATTTACAGCAATCCTTTGCAGAGGGCTGAGTATTGTTGCTAAATAAATGTAGAACCACTGTATTGTGCATGGAAAATAGGGAAAGCAGGGTGATGTGTAAGTGTTTTTGGTGTTAGGAAAAAGACATTGTGGTCAATGACACCTTGCATGTAAGTAAAAAAAGAAAGTAACCTATCTCCTGTAATGAAATTTAAATAATTTTAAGCCAAAAGAGTATAAAATTCCAGTCTTTCCTCCCCACATTTCTTAGGATGTGGGAACAAAATGCTATGTGTTCTTGTTGATACAAGATGAGATTTTGAGATGGTGGCTTCAGGTCTGCAGACAATAGCGTTCAAACACAGAAATTGTGTATAGGAGGCTCATAACACTGCTAATTCTCCATTTTTATAGGTACTTGTATCATTTTGTCACTTAGAGGTCTGAATTTGATGATTCCTAATATCTGTTGATCTAAAATGAATTTGTACTCAGTACAAATTTAGAAACCAAAGTCTTGAGCATCAATAATCAACTTCTTGTTTTACGGTAGACTTTTTTGTCTAAAAATAAGGAAGCTAGCTAAGGAATAGAAGACGCAGCAGCCAGACATTCATGAAATATTTATGACTTTATTCCATTTATTAGTGTTAGGGCTGAATGGGCTTTACATAGCCATAGATATCAGTATTGGAACCAGTCAGTTTAACATTTTTGTTGGTGGCTTGGACAGTAGGATTGAGTGTACCCTCAGCAAGTTTACTGGCAACACCAAGCCGTGTGGTGTGGTCAACACGCTGGACAAGAGAGATACCATCCAGAGGGACCTTGACAGGCTTGAGAGGTGGGCCCATGCAAACTTTCTGAAGTTCAATAAGGCCAAGTGCAAGTCCTGCACCCAGGTCAGGGAAATCCCAAGAACAAGCATGGGCTGGCCTGAGAAAGGACAAGAAACCTGACATGTCTCAGCAGTGTGCACTCACAGCCCAGAAAGCCAAACTGTGTCCTGGGCTGCATAAAAATAAGCATGGCCAGCAGGTCAAGGGAGGTGATTCTTCCCCTCTACTCCGTTCTCATGAGATCCCCACCTGGAGTACTTGTGTTCAGGTCTGGGGCCCCTAACACAAGAAAGTCATGGACCTGTTAGAATGAGTCCAGAGGAGGGCCACTAAGTTGATTACAAGGCTGGAGCACGTCTACTGTGAAATCAGGCTGAGAGAGCTGGGGTTGTTCAGCCTAGAGAGGCTCCAGAGAGACCTTACAGCAGCCTCCCACTACCAGAACAGGCCTACAAGAAGAACGGAGATGGACTTTTTGCAAGGGCATGTTGTGATAGGACAAGGGCGAATGGCTTTAAGCTGAAGGAGAGTAGGTTTAGATTAGCCATTAGGAATAAATTCTTCTTTGTGAGGGTGGTGAGCCACTGGAATGGATGCCTCATCCCTGGAAGTGTTCAAGGCCAGACTGGATGGGGCATTAACCTGGTCTACTGGAAGGTGTCCCTGCCCGTGGGAGGGGAGTTGGAATGAGAAGATCTTTAAATGGATCTTTAAGGTCCCTTCAATGAAACCATTCTATGATTCTACAATTCCATGATGATTTCTCAAATATCGAAGCCACCACCACGGCCCCAAGAGCACAAGGGCTACAGCCCAGCTCTGCCACTGCAGCACTGCAGTGAAGAGTGGGTGTCTCTGGGCCGTGTCATTCTGCTCCAGTTCCTGCAGCAGCCGAGTCATCTCCCGTCTCAGCATTCCCGCACGCTGCCGCGTGTGCTCACGTGTGGCCTCATCCAGCTCCATATTGACCATCTGCAAGTGGTGGATGATGATGTTTCGCACCACACTAAAGAACACTCGGGCAGCCATGGCCTTGGCTGGAGGAGGGAGAAAAGCGGGCAAGTGTGCCTGGGAAGGAGCGGGGAGCAGGTATGGGCACTGCATGGAAATGGGAGCAGGAAGGAGAAGGGGTGGTGCTCCTCGCAGGGGGCTGGGCTCTTCATGCAGAGTGAGAATCCACGTTTCTGTCACAGCTCTCGTCCAGCTCAGCCTCCCATCGTGTGCTTACCTCTGGCCCAGGCCCTGAAAACCAGCCCCACTGTGACCCGTCCCCTAGGATGTCACAGGGCCAAAGCCCATCACAGACACACTCCCAGTCCCACTCTGGCTCTGCAGCTCACAGGTGTCCCTGGCAGACAGAGCCTTATAGCCTCAAAGGACAGACCCACTCAGCAGGATAGGTAATAGGTGTAGGATACAGGGGTGGCTTCTTCATGCTAGGTGAGAAGCTGCCAGAAGTTCCCTCCATGTCTGATGGAGCCAATGCCAGCCAGCTCCAAGACAAACCAACCACTGGCCAATGCCAAGCCCAACAGTGATGGTAGCAGCAGCTCCCAATAATATATTTAAGAAGGGGGGGGGGGAAACTTGTGCAACACCAGCAGCCCGGAGAAAAAAGTGAGAATATGGGAAACAACTCTGCAGAACCCCAGGTCTGAGAAGGAGAAGAAGTAGGAGGAGGAGGAGGGGCTCCAGGCACCAGGACAGAGATTCTCCTGCAGTCTATAGCAGTAAGGCAGGATGTGCCCCTGAAGCCCATGGAAGTCCGTGGTGGAGTAGATAGATACCTGCAGCCCATGCATGTGCCTGAAGGAGGTTTTGACTCTGTGGTAAGCCCATGCTGGAACAGACAAGTGTGTGAAGAGTCTTCCCCTAAGTAGGAAGGAGTGACACTCCCCACAATCCCCATTCCCCTATTTGCTCTCCTCCATTTTTTTGAGAATCTTATATTTGCTACCTTTGAAAACATAAAACCCAAATTGAAATTAATTGGAACAAGTTATTTCAGACATATTTCACATAAAAAATGTTTGCTCGTAACAACATTTTGTGTCATTTTTCCTATAAGAGAAATAAAGTCCTAATCTTGGTTTCATTAGAAGCCATCACCTTGAGCCTTCTCTTCTCCAGACTGGACAGACCCAGCTCTCTCAACTTCTCCATAAAAGAGAGATGCTCCAGACCCTTCATCATCTTAACAGCCTTAGCTGGTCTCTCTCTGGTATGTCCATGTCTCTCTTATACTGAAGAGCCCAGAGCTGGACACCAGCACACCAGGTGTGGCCTCACCAGAGCTGAATAAAAAGGGTGGGATCTCTTTCCACAATTGGTAATATTCCTGTAATGCAGCACAGGATACCATTTGCTTTCTTTCCTGCTACACTGGTGGCTCATGCTCATGGTTTGGTGTCCACCAGGACCTCCATGTCATTTTCTGCCAAGCTGCTTTCCAGCTCTATGCTGGTGCCTGGGGCTGTTCCTACCCACAGACCAGGCTTTGCACTTTCCCTTAGTGAACTTTTTTGGGCTCCCCTTGGCTCATTTCTCCAGCCTGTCGAAGTCCTTCCTCAGAGCAGCATGACCCACTGCAGTATCAGCCACTCCTCCCACTTCTGTGTCATCAGCAACTAATTAGTTGGCTTTTTTAAAGACACTAAAAAGTTTGATATAACTGATTAAACAAACCAAAACAAGACGAACAACCAACCAACCAACCAACCACAGATCGGAATGTTTCTCCATAAAAATAATTATTAAATATTTGCTAACATGTCTTTTTGTAGAAGCTTGCTGTTAAATACAGTATCCACTCCATTTATAAAACTATTAACTTTTCCAATTCAAGCATGAGGGAAAGGAACTGCATGATCTTGGTTTTGCCAGTGGACCATGGTCACAAAAAAACCTTGGCGTGCAGGAAGAAGGGGCAATACCAAACGGAAAGACTGCTGGTTAACAAGATTTAAAAACACACAGACTTATTAAGACATTAATAAGACAAAGAGCTCTTTGTAGGGGTGGGCAGCACAGGGGATGTTGTTAAAAGTCCATTTGCATTAGCAGGTTTCAAAGATTTCTTCTGGGACAAATTAGAGAGTCAGGCAATCACCAAAAGTAAAGCTCTGGATTCTGCACCTGGGATGGGGCTACCCTGGATGTACGTACAGACTGGGAATGAAAGGCTGGAAAGCAATGCCAGAGAAAGGGACCTGGGGATCCTGGCTGACAGAGAGCTGGACATGAGTCAGCAGTGCCCTGGCAGCCAGAAGGGCCAAGAGTGTCCTGGGGGGCATCAGGCACAGCATCGCCAGCTGGGCAAGGGTTGTCCTACTCCGCTCTGCACTGGGGCAGCCTCACCTTGAGTACCATTCTCCACAACAATCATATTCATTACCCAGTGTGCAACAAGCCAATAATTACACACTTGAGAGAGATATTGATTATTTATTCCAAAACTGCGTGAGCCTGGGTGCCTGGTGGAATTCCACCAATCAAGCACACAAACTACCAAAACATTTTACTATTTACACATTTTAGCAAATAAAGGAATTAGAGTTTGTTGGCTACTAGTTACATAGTTTTATTATTACTTCATATTCTACTTTTGGTTAAAAATTCTCTTGCTTCTTATGCTAATTAGTCCACATGTCCAATCTTTCTCTTCTTTTGGGTCGGTGGTCTCTGAGTTGGAGGTTGTAGATCTCCCCCTGCCGGAATTACTTTTCACTCAGTTGCAGCTGATTTCAGCACAATGGCTGAGCTGATTTCATCAGTTTTTTCCTTATCTTGGGAGTTCTACCACGTCTTTGTGGCTCATAAATTCTGCATTCTTTGTGTCCAGTATCAGTCGGCATCCTTTTTCTCAAGCTTTGTTAACCTCCCCCTCGGTCTCAGGTCACTGAAGCATGTCAAGCCCTCAACTTTAACAAGGTAATTCTGCAAACAAGTTATTTGTTTTTCTAACATATAGATATCACTTAGAGCTTGCTTATTAGCTGCTATCCGTCTCACAAATTAAATCTCCCTTGTTGATTGGACTCGAAAGCATATAAAGATCAAACATGAAAGAACATATTTTCTTAAGAAAATTCTTACATATTCCACATTTTGCAACAGTCCTGCGTGTAATTCTGGGCACCACAATATAAAAATGACATTAAGCTGTCATAGAGGGTTCAAGGAGGACAGTGAAGGGACTGGAGAGAAATCTGTATGAGGAGCGGCTGAGGTCACTTTTTCTGTTCAGTTTGAAGGACACTGAGGGGAGACCTCATTGCAGTTTACAACTTCCTCATGAGGGGAAGGTCACGTACTGATCTCTGTGGTGCCCACTGACAAGACTCGAGGGAATGGCCTGAGGTTGCGTCGGAATAGATTTAGGCTGAGTATTAGGAAAAGGTTTTCCAACCAGAGGGTGGCTGGGCACTGGAACAGGCTCTCCCGGGAAGTGGTCATAACGCCAAGCCTAACCGGAGCTCAAGAAGCATTAGAACAATGCACTCAGGCACAGAGTGTAACTTTTCGGGTGCCCTGTGCAGGAGTTGGACTCGGATCCCTTCTAGCTGGGGACATTCCGTACCGCCCTGAACACGGCCACCAGCGACACCAGCCCGCGCGAACCCTCCTGGAGCTCGCGGCTGCGCATGCTCAAAAGGCCCCGCCCCTGCTTTCTCCTCCGCGCTGATTGGTCGGAGGGCGCGCGCCGTGGCCGGTAGCGGGAGCGCCCCGCCCCACGGCGGTTGGCGTGCGGTTGCCGTGGCAACCAGGGGCCGGCTGCTCGCGCGGGCCGGGAGCTGAGGGGAGAGCGGGGCCGGGCGCGGGGAGCTTTCCTGCCGGGAGGGCGCCTGGAGCGGATCCCGACCCGTGCCCGCCGTCGGAGCCGCCTTCCCACCGACCCTGCTGGGAGGCGGGTGGTGGCGGGGCGGCGGGACGGGGAGGGCGGTGTGAAATCGCGCGGCTGTAGGTAGGAAGGAGCTGGGGGACCGAAGGAGGGAAACCTCCCCGGCTTTCCCTTGCTTATCCTGCTCGGTTTGGAACAAGGTCTGAGAAGGGGTTCTGAAAGTTATTTTTATCTAAAAAGCAAGACATTCACAGTAGAAAAACAGGCAACTCACAATGTCCTTTCAGCTCCTCTTCATCCCCACCTTTTAAAACCAAAGTTAAATGCAAATCCTGTAGGGATAAAGGAGACCTTCTGAGCTTCAGATTTGTTTAGTAATAAAGGAAGTTTCTTCTGCCTTCTCAGCCTCTATCTTGGCTTTTCTCATTTCTCCTAATTGTAATGCTGGCAAGGAGGATTCTCTGTGTGAGTTCTAGCACTGGGATGCTTTTTACTGTCTTCTCAGTTGTTCTGACACACTATTGTGGGGCTTTTGTGTATCAGCTAGAACACATAATATACATTGGTTTATGTACTGGCTAAATAGGTGACCTTTCTATTCTGAGTCATTCAGTTATATCTCATAGGATATCTTTATCCCCAGATCATTTATGCATCCCGTTCAATACTAGCTGCTTGCCTTCTTCCCTCTCCCCAATTCCCTCATTTATAAGCTCACTTATATGAGCCAGAGTTTGAAAAAAAATGTTGGTATTGTTGTGAGAGCCTCTGTAATACGCCTTAGTGGAAAAAACTCACAGTTTTTAACTGTGCAGAACATGCAGTTGTTCACATGACGAAAGTGCTGTGCAGATATATAAAGAGTACTGTAGCTTAATACCACCTCCCACAGCCTGTAAAACCTGTTATGGAGTGTCCTGTATTTTCTAATTTATAATCAGATTATAAACTTCCGTTAACTAGTAGATATGTATGAGAATTATGCCTGCTGTGGAGCCTTATGCTCATGTTTCTGTATTAAACAGATGAAGACTGGGATACAACCTTCTTAAGCAAACTGAAACAACAAATCGGATAGAAAATTTATATTAAATGTTAATTAATACACTAAAAACTTGATAAAATTTCAGCAATAAAAGGGGCAGATTTTTATAGCCAACGTAGTATCACCGTAAATGAAAAGGGCATGGGTGAGGATATATCAGATTTGAAGTACACATGTAAGCTTCATTGAAGGTCTGGGATACAAGTAGTGTAACATTTTCCTTTTTTTGTTTTTAAGGCATTCTACAACACTACTTAGAAGAGCAAGTGGAATAGACTATTAAAAGAAGCAGTAGAGCATCTTGACCTATTACAGAACCATGGTTCAACTAACAGTAGACCTAATTGCTAAAAATGTCAGTCACAAGAATCGTAGTGAAGAGGACTTGGGACAATATCTACAAAAAATAACTCATCTGAATTTGTCAGATAAAAATATAGATTCAATTGTAAGATTTATTTTTCATTATTACTTTTAAATTGTCTATTCTAATGTTTTGTAGTTATGATGAGGGGTTCATAGTTGGTGAGAAACAAGGAAAGCCAAGTTTTACAGAGTTGTTAACTCACAGTGCAATCTTTTAAATCTATCAGTGATTTATTCCTTAAATTTCAGAGGAAGTCTGAGAAAGGAAAGGAGAGTTCAGGAACAGGAAATAACCAGAGTGAGGTTAACAAATTTGGACTGGTGTAGTGGCTTTTTCAAATTAGTCAGGTTAAAAATATACTTTTTTAAAAAAAATTGCTCCCTGGGGCTTGCTCATTTAAAAAATAGTCCCTGAGCTTTTTATTTTCAAAGACTGAACCTGAAAACTTAACCCAGTCCTCCTTCCTCTGACTTTAATAATAGGAAATGTACACAAGTTTCAGTAAGTTATGAGTTAATTCAGATCTCCTCAAGATACTGAGTAAGTTTTGAAACTGCTGAGCCCTGAACAACTGCATTGTTGAATGTAGTGGATTTCTGCTCTAAAAGTGTGATTTCAGTTGAGAAGAAATCGCTTGTTCTGTGTGAACAGATCTCTGCAAGCAAATTAATTTTTTAAAACAGGGTTTATTCAGCCCACTCCTAGGAACGTGTGTGGCCGTAGTGAGTCACTAATTGGATCAGTCCATTTGATGAGGTCTGGTTCATCAGCTGCCACAGCGAAGTTTTTCAGAAACCTTCATAAGGAGTGGCCTTTTACTTGTGTAAGAGGAATATGTTCAAAGAAACTCAACATTTGAGTGCAAACTTGGGCTCAGAAGTACATTAAAATAGACTGAAGTGCAAGGTTTTGTATAAACCAATAATTTTTTGCCAAGAACTGGTTTCCAGTTACATCAGTGTGGTTTAATGGAGACAACTACACTAAAAACTATGCTTTTCTGAAATCTATCTGATGAAGACAGGGGAGGGAATGAAGTCACACTGTATGTGGTGGATCCAAAAGCAGGCAGTGAGTGAACATTAAGTAGCATGTTATTGTTTATTTCAGGGTGACCTCTCTTCCTGTAAAAATCTGAGAGTTCTATATTTGTACGATAACCACATCAACCAAATCCAGAACTTGGACTTTGCTTCAAATATAACACACCTTTACCTTCAGAACAATCATATTTCAAGTATCGAAAATATCTCATCACTGAAAAAACTTGAAAAACTGTAAGTTGAAAATAATGTATTTATTTCACTAGTGAAAAGAATAGTTATGACAAGAAATTTTTTAAATTGTGTAGCCAGTAAGGTCCTTTCAGCTCCTAAATTTTGCTTTTCAAGTATAAGTAATTGCTTATTATTTTTTGATGAGATGTTCTGTGATAAAAGTAATGACATACCATCTGGACATATATATTTGCATTTAAATGATTTTATTTTTTTGGTCATAGTAATAATAATAATCATCATCATCATTATCATTGTAGTAGTAGATAAAAATGTTATAAAACCCTTGAATCAACTAAGTTTATGATCTACTTGTATGCTAGGTCATTTACCTTTTCTATCATAATTTCCAAGTATTATTCAATAATGCTTGAAAAATATCTTTATTTACTTTTTCTATCATAATTTCCAAGTATTATTCAATAATGCTTGAAAAATATCTTTATTTACTTTTTCTATCATAATTTCCAAGTATTATTCAATAGTTCTTGAAAAATATTTGTGTTGAAGCCTTGTGCTTGCTCTTACTTTCAAAGGATATTAAATCTATCTTGTATTCTATTCTGTAGGTATTTGGGAGGCAACTATATCACTGTAGTAGAGGGTTTGGATAAAATAGGAGAACTAAGGGAGCTACATATTGAAAGTCAACATCTCCCTCTTGGTGAAAAGCTTCTGTTTGATCCAGTATCTCTTAACTCCCTGGCAGTAAGTACATTTTGAGAATTTCAATGAGTCAATTATCAAGAGATCAGTATTTTTAGCAGAAATTATTAGGACTTGATCACGCTGTATTCTTCTTTGCCAATTGGTGGCATTCTTTCAAATTCTACTGACAAATTCCCACCCTAATTCTCATATAAGCTAGGAGTACAGCAAATTCTACTTCATCTTTTTTATTATGAAGGATGAAAATGAGAATAGAGGAATTAAGGAAGTGTGTGGATGACCTATACCAACAGAATGTGACTAAACTAAAAAAGAGGTTGGAATTTCTCACTCTTAGTTTTCTTAGAGTCTTGTTTTGTTTGTAGTGAATTAGTTTGTTGATATTTCTATGATTTATTATAGTTGGTTATTTATTGCCTTTTGTGTTTCTGTAGAAAATGGAATGGAAAAAAAGGCACAAACATATTTTTTCCTGGATATTAAGAACAACACGATCAAAAGCATTCAGTTTTAGTTCTGCAGTTGTTCTATGTTGGGTTATGTCAGGAGTTCAGGAAATCTTTCTGAAGTTGCCTTTCAACATGTTAGGTGCTCACAATACAAAACATATCACTGAAGAGATTAAAAAGTAGGCTTTTTCTGCTAATGGATGTAGTTTTGTACTAAAAGAATTCCTCTTGTTACTTATCCCATAGAGTAGTTAGGGCTTGATGAGCCTTTTTTTGTGAAGATGAAAAACTCACAGTTCTTTTGTTCACATGTATATCATAAATATTTAACCTAGCTCTATTTTTTTCCTGTTCTAAGATTAAGTAATTCAAGACACGTATTGCTTTTTAATAGAAATGAGTCATTACTGTGAGAGCATTTGTACTTTGTTCCTTCTATATTGGATAAATTATCAAAGTAAAGGGAAGTTTTATAGCTATAATCTTCCCAGAATAATGTATAATAAACTCTTCATGTGTTTTTCAGCAGCCTGGCCTAGATTTTGTTCTTTGTGGCTTTTATTTAAGGCCTTTTGATGTGGGGTTTGTTTTGTTTTTTAAGGAGCACTTTGCATTCTTGATGATGTAACATCTTTGTGGAGGCTAAATGTAAAAATATTCTATTTAATCCTCCATGTTCTAAGTGTTTGGAGCCTTAAGACATCATTTGTTACTTCTTATTCATCTGCTTCTGTGTCTTTTTTATGGTGTCAGAGATGAAAGAGATAAAAGCATGAGGCCATATAGTTCTCTGTGTGCTACAGGCAAATGATTTGATGATGACAATGTCATGAATCTGAGAAGATTAAGTTTATGAACTGTGTTTATCAGGATGATACTGGTAATTTCTGTCTGCAATGCAGATCTTGGTCAAATTTTTGAAGGAGGTTAGTTTTCCTGTATCAATTGCTGAAATAGAGATTTTCCAACAAATGGTAAGTCCTATACCTTGTATAATTCTAAACTTGCTGGATTAGGTGTCCTTTTTCACTTTCTAGAGATATAAACGTCTTCTTTTTATGTGAAACTACATTAGTATTTCCTGAGATAAACACCTGAAACACATTCAGTTTTTTTATCTAAAATGTAAAGATCGCTATAACTACTGTCTGTTACAAATAGCGAAGTGCAATATGTGACTCAGTACTGTTCCAGAGAAGGGTAAAGATCAGAGGTATGGATACTGAGAGATTTGTAGGATCAAACCTAAAAGAAAAACACTGTAGTCCAGCTGTTAAATGAGACCATGTGGGTATCACATATGGGCTTCAGTTCTGCAGTTTGGATGCAATCTTCAGGCCCACAGTATAAGAAGAACATGGACCTGCTGCAGCAAGTCCAGAGAGGGCCACAAAGAGGATCAGAGGGCTGGAGCACCTCTCCTGTGAAGACAGGGTGAGAGAATTGGAGTTGTTCAGCCTGGAGAAGGTTCCAGCAACACCTTATACCAGCATTCCAGTACCTAAAGGGGGTTTATAAGAAAGGAGAGGCGTTTTTTGCAAGAGCATGTTGTGATAGGACATGGGGTAATGGCCTGAAACTGATCAAGGGCTGGTTTAGGTCACCTATTAGGAAGAAATTCTTTGCTTGTGAGGGTGGTGAGACACTGGAACTTACTGCACAGAAAAGCTGTGGATGCCCCATTCCTGGCAGTGTTCAAGGCCAGGGTGGATGGGCCTTGGCCAGCCTGGTCTAGTGAATGGTGTCCCTGCTCATGGCAGGGGGTTGGAACTAGATGACCTTTAAGGTCCCTTTCAACCCAAACCATTCTATGATTCTATAAAAAGGCAGTCAGTTTCAATGTGTGTTTCAGACTTCAAAAGTAGTTAGTAGCACTCGCAGAACTCTGTGAAGCATTTGAACATGTTTGAAGAAAAACCAAAATTCTGTATGTACTAAGAATTCCCGAAATAATTGAGAAACAATCTTCCTTTGGTTTCACTTCAAAAGCAGAATAAATTACATTTTAGGACAAGATGGAAAGCCAACATAAAAAAATCTGTATGGTATGTGGAGGTGGTATTTGCATGTTTCTTCTTCATATGTTTGTTCATCTTTTAAGATAATTTTCTGTAATAATTTACAACTTGACTTATACATGGCATAAAAATTACTTCTTTTTCTGCTTTTCTTCCTTCAGAAGTCTTTGTCTGTATTGAATATCAGCAATAACAACATTGATGAATTAGAAGAGCTGGCAGTTTTGGAAAATCTTTCTTATCTTAAAGCAGTCGACAATCAACTTAAACATATGAAGGTATTCAAATTAGTATTTGTTATATTAGCTATGGGTGATAAGAAAATAGTCACATTAATCTTTATCACTAAATAGATGAGTAAAAAGAAATTTTACTTCTGCTGTTACTAAATCTCTGATTTGTCAAGCATACTGTCTTTTCTCATATAGAAATCTTACTGAGATTAAAAATGAAGAAGTTTTTATTTAGGATGTTAAAATTTATATTTTTATTAATTAATACTGAAATTAATGGGCTTAAATAGAAACCCAAATCACCAAGACAAAGTCTTGATTAAAGTAAACTCTTTAATTTCTGGTTTGCATATACATTTTATTTCCTTAATAAACTTAACTTTCATTGGATAGTACTTATTAGAATAACTATTCTTACTACTTCTTAAAACACAACATATTTTTATCAGATTTTTGAGAGCATTTGGCAGTTCTCTTTACTAATGGGAAGATTGCAGTATTTTGTATGCATAACCTATCATTTATCTAGATGAATATATTTTATTTGGACCCTTCATTTTTTTTACACTTTAATATTTAAAAATGCTGAATTATGCCCTTCTTTTTTACTAGAGGACTATTAATGCTTTGTATTTCAAGTCCTGGCTGGCAGTTGTGATTGAATTTACATCAAAAACATCATACAATTCATGGAGGCTTTTGCTGAAGAATTAAAATCACGTTGGATATGTTGTTTACATCAAAATAGCAGAAAGCTTTTTCAAATAAGCAATTTCCTCAAAGCTTCCCTTTTTAAAAGGAATCAATTTCTAAAGAAAGCATATTACAGAGATTTTTATATTGGCTCTTTCTTTCTTATAAATAAAATATACTTATGTTGTGATGATTTTAAAAGAAAGTTGTCATAGTGAAAGAACCAATTAATTTTAAGAATAAAGATACCAGTTTGGAGACAGCGTTTTCGATATCTCAGAGGAAAGATCAGTATCCTCTGAAACAGAATATGGGGAGGACAGAAGACTTCATTATTCAGTAACTGTATATATATTATTTATTCATTATTAAACTTCATTATTTAATCATCAGGAAAACCAGAATTATATTTACCCAAGTCAGTTAGACATGTAGATTTCTATGCTACATGGTCACAACTTTTGAAAAATTATACAATTAGCATTTGAGTTTGCTGCTGCTGCTGCTGCTCTCCATTACACTCAGATTAAGGTCTGGTATATTTTGAAAGTGACTATTCTGTGTGTTTTCTAAACAATCTCCAATTTTGAAATATATGGAACAGGGAAGGTGTTTCTATTCATATCTTTGCAGACCTGTAAAATTAATGAAAGTATCAAATATGTTTCATATACAGTGGAATGCACATGGATATCCAACTTTGCAGCTACAATTACTGAGTTTTAAGTGATTACATTTTTGTAGGCTCTACTTATCACTAATATAAATTCTTAAATAAATAAAACCCAAACTGTTGAAAAATGCAGTAAGCCATATGAAGTATTTTTTTAAAAGTCAGTTTTAGCTCTGTGTAAGAGGCTTTAGCTCACTGTAGACATCTAGTAGGAGAACAATCTTTTACAGCTGCTGACTGTTCAAACAAAAAATAGCTGAGGGAAATTTTGAGTATGTTTCAACTTTTTTGCATCCCTGAATTTCATGATTGTGTGGCATACATTATTCTACAGCTGTGAAAGCTGCAAGGATTTCAGGGGTGCTCAGTTCTATACACTTAATTGGTTCTGCTGGCTGAACTTGTTACACACAGCAGAGGCTCTTTCATTCCCACATGAGCTGCCTCCATTCTCCTCCCTCTTGCCCTTCTGTTATCAAAACTCTGTTGTATACTTGTTTTTCATGCCAAAAGTACTATGTGCCCTCTTTTCCCATTCTTGCTTTCCCATCACTGCCATCAAGAACTTCCCCAGGAATGTCTGGCATTGATCAGAGCTCGTGGCAGTGCTGCATGACAGGGAAGTGTCAGAGAGCTTTGTACCCAGCAGTCCTTCACCCTGTGGGAAGAGAGACTGTAGAGGAGCTATCTGTGTCTGAGCAGGTCTGGTGAACTGCAGGAATAACATGGAATCTTTGTGAAAGATGAAAATATGAAAGGCATGAGAAATGCATGAAATACAATCTTATGTAGACTTTTCTCACTTTTGTGTATTTAGTATAAATATAAATTTAAATACACTAAATACACTTTTGTGTTTTTAGTATAAAATATAAGTTTTATATTTAAACATTTCTCTCAGTTTTTTCACTTTATTATGAAAACCCATATTCCTTTGCTTTTCAACTATGCCACCTTGATTTCAGCACAGTTGAAAGTTAGGACTAGTAAATTCAAGCACTTAAGGTTGTGGCTAATTCAGAGCTTTGTTAGCATAATTAACACACATTAAGACATTTGACCTTGTTTCCCTTGACTGAAGTTTGTATAATGCAGTCTAAACAGAGACAGAAGAAAATCAAGTAATTTTTCAGAATTCATGCAAAATAACTGACTGCTACCACATGCAAAAAGTATGTCTTAGGTCAGTTATCAAGGATAAAATTGATTGTAATAGAATTGGCTTTTTTTTTTCTATTGCTTGCTACTTCATTTATTCATTTATTGAGGTTCTGGTTTGCTTTAGTCAGGATCACAAGATCTTCTAGACTGCAGTGTATTTAGATTGGAATTAAGGAAATTTTTTTAAAACACTATGTCTATTAAAAACTCCCTCACAACTGTTCCTTTTTACAAAAAGCCAGAATATAATTTATTTATTAAGTTCATAAGTTTTTGGAAGATTATGGCTGTGTGAGTATTTGAATAGATAGAAAAAAATATAGCTAGAAATACCTGTAAAAATCTGTATTTCCCAAGTCTTTAATTTATTCAACCTCTGCCCAGTATTGATTATGACAAGAAGATATCACAAAAGATGGATTCATTCGCTTCAGCATTGAGTCAGGAACAAGAGAAAAATTATAGATTTTCTCAAATAGATTATGACAGGTAATCAAACTGGTGACAAATTGCTGTCTGTAGATGTAGCTGGGGCAGTTGGATTAGATGTTTCCAATAAAGAGTGGAGCATACTGCTCAAATGCCAATTCTTAAATGGCCACCGTTAATTGGGAAGGAAGTTATTGCCAGCACTACAGCTGCCTGCTCAGGCACTTGCCCTTCCCCCACCCCACCCTCCCCGATGGAATATAACTTGCTCGTCAGTATTTTGTAGCAGACCTCAAAGTGATAGTATGACATGATCATTTATCAAACGGAGCCTGCCCAGAAGAGTGTCTGGTCCCTTTAGTACAGCTTATTGAAAGGCTGGGAAGTGAAAGCACTTTATTAGAGACAGGAAGGCAATGAACAACTAGAGCGTATCGAAAGGGTAATCATATTTCAGCACAGGATTAGTGTGCTCTTAGATAAACATACATTGGAGTAAGCATGTTCTGGGTCATTTATCAAGTAAGTAACAGCTAACAAAAATCTACAAGACTCCATATACATTCATCAAAGTTAAACTGTATACGTTTTCTTTCAGTAATAGACAACTTTGTGTTACAAAACTATTACTTGGAAAAGTTGTTTCTAGTGAAATCTAGAACACATTACAGACACTTCAATGAGAGTGTCTGAATGCTTAGGTAAGAATAAATAAATATACTTGCTAAATGATTTTTCTTTTTTAATAAGTCTAGCCTAAAATATTTTGCTTGTGATTAACTGTTAGCACCTAAACTATGGGGGTTATCACGTTGCTATTCTGATACATGCTGATTAAGCTTTGCTGTGTAACATTACAAGAATTATTAACATTTCTTCATGTGGACTGGTCCTCAGAATTTCTTGTTTTCTCTGCATTGTTTTATCAGTCTTGATCCTCACAGAACCAGGCTTTTGCTCTCCGTTTTTCTAAAAAGACATTTTCATTGTCACCATCATCACAGATAGACCAAAAATTATGTAGTTTGGAGGTATGAGGCTGTGCTGCCACTTTCTCTTCCACATGATTTTTCTAAACATATATTATGTAACCCATAGAATATTTCCAAGAGAGTTTTCTACCAAGGGAGATGAGCCAGCAAAAGCAGCATTCTCCCTGCTTGTGTTACCCAAGCAGTTTTCTAAATTTGAAGGAGCGAAGCTAGCTACTCTACATTGCTAGAGACTTCATTGTTGGCATCAAGCTACAAAATTTTACACGCTTTGCAGTTTAGAATCTGTCACAGCATGATTAGTAGATTTTTCCAAATTATTACAACAGTAGAACATAAATTCTCTCTCCTCTTCCATTTATGTGGATTGTCTTGAATCCCTCCTTAAGCTTTTCACACATACAAGGAAAGCCTGTCAAGAATGGGAGTTAAATGAAATTTTGGAAAGAAAGTATTTCATAAAGTAGGGTGTCTTGAGTAGAAAGGATCAGTCTGCTAAACTTTGCATGTTTTGCACTTGAATTTATTGTATTTAAAAGACAGAGTAGTTTCATCTAGGTCATATTGCCCCAGGCTAATCAGACAGAAATAGAGATGGAGAAAGGTATATTTCACTAATTTCACTGTTTAGGCCAATACTATAACTGACCACCCACAGTTAGGTAGGGGAGGATTACTGTTTCTCCTGTAAAATACAGTTCTACATATATATAAAGAGAGAGGCAGTTCACTGGGGATAACATGATTTTTAGCATTTTTTTTTTCAGTCTGGCCTTTATCTATATGAAGTATTTATTGTTTCACACACTGATATTCTAAGGGCTCCGTAAGACCTGGGTGATGCATTAATGGACATTATGTATCATACCATTTTTTTCATTGATAATTCCTAGGCTTTAGGTGCTTATAAATGAGATTGAAGTGGTAATTTTCCATAGCTGGTGTTACTGTATCCTTAAAAATGCTGCGTCTTCCAACTGCATCACCATTTATTCTGTGCAATTTTGATATATTCAGGGGATACTGTGGATCAATCTGTTTGAAAATGCACATTCTTAATGTGAATAGTCTCATTGAAGTTATTTCGGTGTGCAGGATTTCAGCCTGGCTGAACAAATTACATTACTGTTGAATTTTACTCTGGAGGGGAAACATAACCACAGTGTTCTGTTGTTGTTTCAATTGCAGGATTTGGAGAGTGTATTAAAAAAATGGACAAAGCTACGCAGAATAGATCTTACAGGAAACCCCATCTGCCAAAAACCAAAGTACAGGGACAGGATTATAGTACAATCACAGACTTTAGGTAAAAGATTAAATCAACAGCCCACCCATAACTCCCTGTCTTTTAGAAAATAACTGAAAAATTATTTTCTTGAGTAGCATTATGTATGTAAACAAAGTTACTGCTATAGATATGTGTCAATCATAAATTTTAAATTTCTATACAAAGCTAAAACTGCTTATGTAATCTGCTTCACAAGCCATCTTGTTTGGCTTTTGTAATTAGCTGTAGTAATTATTTGTTTTATAATAGATGATTGGTGAGATTGTTACAAGACAATTTTTGTGTTCATATTCCAGATGTAGTGAAACTGATTTTCGAAGATCAGTTTATATATTCCCATATCAATGTGTAGTAGTTGCTAAAGTGGTTTTATTGTAGAGTGCCAGTTGTGCAGATCCCACCTTACTGTGTTTGAATTTGTCATATAACATTCATCCTTAAACCTAGAAGCAGCTCATACTTACGTTATGGGTATGTTTGTTAATCTTAACCCTTATGGTGCAGTTTTTGTTATTATTTTGAGATAACCTTAGCATAAAAGGAAGAAAGTTATTCTTCTATGTCTAAACAGTTGTACTTTAGAAATAAGTTTAAAAAAAACCCTGCTAATTTCTTTACTTTTTTTTTAATAAATGTGGCAATTCAGTTTAAATCTATAATTACAGAATTTGGTTTTTCTCAGAGTACAAAATATTGGCCATTAAGAAAAAGAAACAGCATATCTTAGCAATAAGCATAACAGTGCCTTAGGACAGTTCTAATGCAACCTAAATTTGTAGCCACATGAGATATTTCATTTTGGGCTGACTCACATATGTGAATACAACCAATGAATCATAGAGCAAAAGGTTTATGGCATCAAAGTGAGTAAAGTTAATGACAGAGAGGAAAATCTGTGTGATTGTCTTCATGATCAGTAGAATCCCTTGATTGCTAAGACATGTAGTTTCCCTATCAACCTGGATTTTTGCATCTATCTATACCCTGTGTAAGATCATCCTGTTGCCTCAGAACTTTCTAAGTGTTGCACGTTAACCAAATATGAAATATGTATATTTCCCTTGAAAGTTATAAAAATTGAAGATTTTCTGTTGTAATTAAGCTGCATTAACTCACTCTTGCAGCTTGAATATGATTATCAATCTTTATTGATTCATATTTATTGGTTATTTTTTTCTTTACCAAAATACTAGTAAAAAAGATTTGAAGAGAATGAATATAGAGCCAATACACATTAAATCCAACTTTGTAGAGTCCTTTAGTTCACTTTGTATCACAGAAGATGTTCTCTTTTGCAGAATCCCTCGATGGGAAAGAAATTCCAGAAATGGAAAGACGTTTCTTAATGAATTGGAAAGCCTCCAGAGCTGCCAGGAAAAAAAGCAATGAAAGAATGACAGATGAACAGGCAGCCTATGTACAATTTTGTAAGCAAACTAATCAATTACTTCATGCTTATTTTAAATTTACAGAAACTGTAAAAGAGAAGCTAAAAATAAATATACTAAGAATTGTATATAAGAGACTTGTACCAGTGATGAGTCTAAAAGACATGACTAGAAATTGAACTTTTCCAATATAAAATTTAATTTTAGCACTAGTCCATGTGTTGGTTATTCCCCTCACATCCCAATCTCCCAGAATTATGGAAAGGGGTAGCTAATACATTTTGAGTGTACATTTACTTCCCATATTTAAAAAATATTGGGCATTCTAGAATAAATATGCATGAAATACATATTTACTTATTAAAAGTACATCAGACTTTTAAAATACATTTGTTGATGCTTATTTGATCTGTGTATATTGTCAGTCCTTTTAAAGGCCTTTGCAAGATACATGGGTAGCAGAAGTCCAAGTTTTAAACTTGGAAAGAAAAAAAATGTCTAGAAGGTAAAAAAAGGTAAAAACCTTTCTGAGGTTTAAAAGCAACATGTTCTTCAAGTGGGAAAACAAATTAGTTTTGAAACTCAAACAAAACCTGAAATAAATGTTGAGGTTTTTTAAAAATGGTGGAGAAGAGTTGACTGCAGGTAAAACATAAATGACTTAACAGCAGGTTTTGCCATCTTGCAGGATTTGGATACAGACATTTGATTTGAAATTACTCAAAATGGTTTGGATTACTGTTGAGGTCCAGGAAGGTCAGAAAGCCTCTCCTGTTGCCGTGAGGGGTTTGAAATACCCTTTGGCACTCCAAGAGGACACAGTCTTTGATCTGTGCCCCTGGAAAAAGCTTCCAACACTCCTGAATGAATTGAAAGCATCGAAAGCATGAAATAAATTGTAGTTTGGTTTATCACAAGGTGAAAATTTATAGTATAAGGTTGTGTAGTATATAGGTACATGGAGGCAACATGGAGGCTTTTGGGTGCTGTCCCTAGGTCCTTCTTTCTCCTTCTTCCCTTCCATGTTCCACTGTGAAGTTGGCACAGAATGATTGGTAGAATAGGTTTGAGGTAGAAGAAACGTGTTAGAAAGATTTTATAGTTATTGGTAGAAAATTGAAAATATCATACGTTGTAGTTAATTATTGGATAACAAGGTTTTAAAAACGTGCTGCACACAAGACCTAGCAGCCATTGTAGCATGGATTTCACAGAGACAAGCCAGGCACAGGCTGCACTGAAAACTTGATAAGAAAACTAATAAATAACCCGAGAAACTGAGCAAAGAGCTTCGACTCCTTTTTTTATCTGGTATTGCACTTCGGTAACAGAAGGAAAACCTCACATCCAGAGGCCCAGGGCTTTTTCAAATTACCATAAAATAAAATTGGTGGCAGTTACACTGTTGCTTTCAGAAGATAAATTAATATGTTATTTTTGAAGACATGAAGGCTGATTCTCTGTCTGCCAGCACCAGCTCTAAAGTAGTTGAGGTCTGCTCAGTGTTTGGAAGCCATATGTAAATGGCAATGGTTTTGAAATGGTCTTCTGAATAACTACTGGTATAAGGAGGTGCTATGTAATTTAATTTACTCTCCTTCACATAACTCTACCTGAATGGGAATACCTGTTTTAAAATTCACCTTCATCAATGTTTGCAGCACCTTCCATAATTGCATTCAGAGTTTTCTGTTCTCAATTATCAAATTTGAGGTATTTTACCTTAAGATTTATGACACTGTTTTCTATAACAAGATCTATTGGAACCTGTGATCAATCACACTGAATATTAAATAGATATGGTTTGACTTGGGATATTGAATTAATCCTTTTTTCTTTCTGTTTACTGCAGCTGACTCTGAAACACCTCATCTCACTCTTCCTTTTCACCACAGTCAATCTGTGAAAGAAAAAGCAAATTTTTTAGATTTGTCTCACAAGCAGAAAGCTGAAAAAAAATCTCTGCCAAGAATCCATGAAAGAAGAAGTCAGATGAAAACTCAGGTGTGTTCCTCAAATATCTTCCTTTAGTTATGTTGGTTATTGCTTGTACAGCTCTTGCTAAATCAGTTGGAAAATGAGTACAGGAAGGTAGACTTTAATCTGAAATAATTTTTTTTAACCACATTATATTTATTGTCTTTACTTCTTTGAAAGACAGGATAATACCTTTCAGTCTCTGGTTATAAATCAGCAGACCAGGTAATAGTAGTAATGTTAATGTTACTAGTTTCTGTCATATGTATTTAATTGTAATCATTTTCCACAAAGGTAATATCGAAGTTAATTCTCAGAAGTAAGTTAAATTTCAGCACCATTGGTGAAGGGGGATCCTGTGCATGGAGTCATCTGCAGAAGGAGAATCACTTTTCATCATTACAGCTTACTTCTAATGGCCATGCTCCAGTTTCACCTGTAGCAATAGTATAGTTAAGTATTTGGGACCTAATATCAGTCCTTCCAGATTTTTAATGCTATTTTTAACCTAATAGTTTTATTATTTATCAGCTAAACTAGCCAATAAAAAAAACCCATCATTTAGACAACACCATAGATAAAATAAATAAATACATGCAACTGACACGGGTATGCTTTTGTTACTAAATTAACAAATATCAGGTTCTAGTTTACGTTTACATCCAAGTTAGAATTTATTAGTACGTTTGACAGTTTAACTGAGCAACATTTAATTCTATTTTATTCTTGACAACTTACCACTTTCCATCAATTTCATCAGTTTTGTTCCTTCTGATTATTTGTTCTGATTAAAAATAGCTGCCTTTCCATTGAGAAGGGAAGAAGAATTGCAAATCACAAAGCTGCTCTCTTTCAAATAATAATCTTTGTTCATCACATGACAGTGGATATATTCTGGCCTAAAAAAAACCCTGAACTTGTCATATATGTGCCTGTTCTTGAATCTTTTTCTTGCTGCAGAAAGCACAAAGCAGTGGAGCAGTTAAAAGCAAGAACTGCAGGAACAATGTACTAGTTATTAAAAAAAGTAATACTGTTAATACTACTATAGTAGTACACTATTATTTTCCAGTGAATAGTCCAGGCTTCTGAAATTTAGAGGGATACAGACTAATACTCATGCCATATAAATATGTTTGGGGTTTTTAAAATTCTGTTGCAAGATGGGTTTGCCCACATGCTCAGTGTTCTGTCAGCTTGCATGTCATCTTTATTAGCAGCCTGTCTTTTGGGCCAGGCTGAGTAAAACTGTGCTTTCCATTTACCATTCCCCATAGTCCTAAAAAAAGGATGGAACATGCATGTACAACATCTTTTCTTCTGTAAGACCTTCTGCTATTCCCTTTGAGACAAAGCATTCTGATTCTCCTTTATAATGTCCAAAAGCTGTCTGATTGTTGAGCTTCTTTGCTTGGCAAATATTTTCTCAGTATTAAAAAGCTTGAATACAATCCCAGCTCTGTTGAAATCTCTTTTGACTCTAGAAAGGCAGAGAGTGCATCTTCCATACTTGACTGAAATAAAATGTCTACATTTTCATTAATTTACATTTGTAAATTTAACTACTTGAGTGGTGGAGCTGTTAGTCTAGAAGATTTTAGTCTGATTTCACAGAAAGATTAGAAGAAACTACTGTCAGATGATGTGCATTTAATATTTTTCAAAAACTTGTAAGTGGGACTTTTATCTTAGATGCTGAAGGTTGCTGTACCTTACAATTTCATGTGTAATCACCAACACTGAGATGTTTTCTAATCTTGTTACTAGAGGAATTCCATAAAAACCAGAGAATCTTGGGAGTTAAATGTTTATGAATTCTTTAGTTTACTGGGAAAAAAACCCCCAAAACCTCAAAGAATAGAAATATTCATTCTCAGAGTTTATGCAGATATGAAAAAAAATGGCAAATGATTGTATTCCCTTGCCACATCCACTAATTAGGGATATACATGAATGTGCCCACAAGTAAAGGAAGGAAATTTTTTCAAACTGAACAAATACCTGTATTGTTTAATTGAAATTCAGTATCGGACCAAAGAAATGAGTGAATTTTAATCCTACCCTCTGTGTTTGTCAAATAAATTATTCCAACAGATGTTTCCTCTTTCCCTATATGTACTAGGTGATGTTTGACCTTGGCAACTGAAAAACAGGCATTAAATACCTTTTTAACCTACATGTAAGATCCACTGAGGATTGCATACAGCTTGAACAATGAAAAAAGCCACTTATTACTAGATTTCTGAAATATGTCATTAATCTTTTGTTTTTGATTATATAAAAACAATAGCAATTTTATATTGGATTTTACGTTAGTTTTGGACATTCAGAGAAAACTATGGATATTGGCAGGAAGTAATTAAAAGTAACCAAATCACTTAACTATTTTGAAGATACTTAATACCTTCCAATGGGATACACCATTATTAATTTTCCCTGAGTAGAGAAGTTGTTGAAATTTTGATGTTATAAACCTAATATGTTACCAGCAGTTTCTGCCCACATTGCTGTACTCATGGAATTAAATATTGTGGTAGGTATTTGTAGCAATTCAGAATGTTGTGGGAAAGTCACCTTTTGTCTTTCCAGCATATGGTATGGGATTAGCAATATGGAAATATCTTTAAATTATACAGTCAGCATGTAATAAAGCACTCTCGATTGTGCCAACTAAATATAAGCCACTCTGCTGCCACCATGCACATCATGTATAGTTCAAGTTCTAGTCCAAAAGGAAGGAACTTGCAGTGATCAATGTTATTTCTGCCTCTTCATAGGCAGGTGCTTGTATAAACATTGTATTCAATTAGTTAAATATTTATAAATGCCTTGAGTTGCAGTGATTTGTGTGGTCTGAAATCTACACAGGATAATGTATATTTGATAACAGGTAGTAATTTGCTTGTTCTGCATGTTTACTGGGCTTTTATTTGTATGAATCCAACTAGCTTTATAACAAATAGAATTATTAAGGCCTAGTATATGACAGGTTTTTGGGGAGAGATATACCGAGACTATAATGATATATATCCAAAACATAAACTTTGCAATAATGCACTTCACATTATACAGTAGAGTTCTCTTATTTGAGAGGGAGGTGGGGAAATATGTTACCACTGGGTGACCTAATTCTTGTTCTCTTACTGAATATCAGTTTCAGCAAACATCTGAAAATTCAAAAATAAAAAATATCTTCAGCATGGCTCAAAGAGAAGGAGAAATACAGATTTAAGATATAAACCAGTGCAGTTTTAGCTGTGCACCCTTGAGTTGGTTTTAGTAGCTGAAGAGCTTACAAGCACTCCAAATGTATTCAGAATGAGGTGCATTAAATACTTAGCGATACCAGCTGGAGCACTTTGCCAGAGCTGAGACCACCTTAGAACAGACACAGAGTGCCTTTTCCAGCAACCCATCTCATTGCCTTTCTTTGGTGATGGTGTTGAAGGAAAAGTGTAAACATCTTCTTAGTGAGGTCTAGAAAGTATCCATCAGCATTTAGTGCTGAAGGCTGTGGAAGAGAAATGTAAGGAATTTACTTGCTGTTGAATTATTCAGCCATGACATAGGATATGAAAGGAGTCACCACAATGCTAGATAAAGTGTAAGGATAAAGAGATAAAGTGAAGTTCTGAAATTAAATAGTGTTGCTGAAGCAGAGCCATTTGAATGAAGGTCAGATATCAGCAGTTTCTGGTTACTGTGGCCCATGCAAGGTCTCAACAGGCAATTCAGCCAGTTTAGTGGTTGGTTCCCTTTTTTTTTTGTGGAGAATATGCACTGTCTGTGAAGGTGAGTGTAAGTACTTTTGTGAAGTCATAATTAACATTACAATAAGCTGTACCCCAGTGGTATTTTTGGTATCCATGTTTACAACCTTACTGAACATGGTGCTGGATGATTCTCCCCATGATCATTCATACTCTGTTCAGAGAGAAAAATATAACTGTCATCACAAACATACAAGATGATATACAAATGGCATTGCCTTCTGTCTAAAACTTTTTCTGTAGTGGTAATTAAAAAAAAAAAAAAAGAAAAAACCTAAGAAGAAGTAGGTCTAATATATACCAAATCTGTAATATTTAGCACTGCCACGTCATTCAATGTCCTAAAGGTAGTTCAAAAGGCATTCCTTTGTGCCTGTGCCCTGCCTTCCCAGTCCAGTTCTCTGTGCTGCTGGCTGTGCCCAAAGTTGAGAAGGAGTAAAGATCTAAACTGCACTGGGAGAACACGTGCACTGATAGACCCCCTGTGCCCTTGAAAAGAGTAAATTCTTCTCAAACTGCGGAGAGAGCACATCTGCTGGGTAGCAGATTGCCAGCTATGCCATGCGTACTCCTACACGTCTGGCTGACCAGATAGAGCATAGACACATTCTTGACCGGAAATCTGGCAGGAACACATTTGCAGGCAATAGTCTGCTCCCTCTTCCAGGAGATACAGGCCATTTCCTAGACATTTAGGAGACCAAATGGCACCAAGTGTGGCTTGTCTGCCAGTAGGTGGTCAACAACTTAGTGGGGCACATCTGGGGCTGCAGGCTGCCAGATGCTCTCAAGAACATTGAAACCCTGACTGTTTGAAACCTTCTCCATAAAATACATGAATATTTAGAATGCTTTAGTTTGGAAGATCATCGAGTTCAACTGTAAGTCAGCAACATTTTAAACAGAATGCAGAATGAGAGAGGACTACTTAGTGATTTTAAGTGTGAGTTGCATCTTCTAACTGGGTCCATCAAAATTGTATCAGGAATGAAATAGTATTTTAGGATGGTAAACAAAAAGCAAACTCACATCTTTGCATAGCTATTTTTCAGGTGTTATGTGTTCACCCTAATAGTTACTAGATAAATGAAACATTCAGGATGCAGTATTTATTTTTTTCGTTTACTCAGATCTTTGTTGTCAGTACTTTTAGACTGCTGTTGAGATAAAACCTCAAAACTTCATAACACTTTTGGTCTGCTACATTAGCATTGCACTTTTTTAATTGTGTAACTAACTGACAAAATTATGAAAATCACTTTAATAATGCAAATATGAAGCTAATTAACGAAGAAAATAAGTAATGCTGTGTTTTCAGGTTTTTAAAATACATACCTGCATGGGAGTTTTAAAAAGTAATTTGGGGTTAAAATAAAGACTACTGCTTGAATAGGGATATAGAAATAAATTCTGTAATTTCAGTATAACCCTGTTGAAGTCAGTTCCAATAATCTAATTTACTGCACTGATATAAACACTCTTTCAATATTTGCCTTCCTGTATCCAGTCACACTCCCCTCTCTGAAAAGTTGAAAGCAGCTGCTTTAACAAACGTGAGGTGAAAACACAGTCACTGTGCCTTCATCTAGCAAGATGAGCTACTACATTTTGGAGGACAGCATTGCAACCACTAATTCCTTAGTAGCTGCTGTACCTCCTCAAATTCACTTCCAGCACCTTGGGATGTATAGCATGCAGTTGCAAAGACTTGGATATGTTGGATTTGCCTTAGTGGTCCTAAATTAGTCATCCTCTACTGTTGGTAGAATTTCTCCCCACCGAAAACTGTTCGTAGGACCTAGGAGGTGTGAGATAAGGCTTTACCAGTAAAGATCCTGATGCTTTTGAAGCTTCCACAGTACTGTTGGTGTGTTAGAAGTACCAAAAGGAGAAAAAAAAAGACATCACTGCCCAAATACCTCCCCTTGGTAATACTCTTACCATAATCAGAATATATGTAAACACACAGGGTTTGAGTTACTGATCTAAAGTTCATGTTTGAACTTTTAATCCATAGCAAATGAAAAAATCCTGTTTTTTCTTAAATATCACATTAAAACCAGTGCAAGGTATAAGTTAATTTAATGCTGTATTATTTCTTTATATATGCAGGTATAAAGCAGTACACAGCACTGTGATACAGCTATAAAAGCCATACAGTTCAAAAGTTCTGAGATAGGGGCAGATGGGGAAAAATAGCCAGAATACTGTCAGTGTTCAAGATGTGCCCATTGATTTTTCAGGATGAGGATTCAGACGTGATCTGTTAACATGGGATAGGATGTGATTGTATTCAGACTGTAACTGGTAAAAGTAAGTGCATCTGAAAGGTTCTCTTTCCTGTTTTACTTATGATTTTTTATCTCAGTATGGTGTGCAAAGTAGTTGTCCTAACAGAGCTCTGAGGCAAAATGATTAATTATGTGAACCTGCTTATTTACAGTCACAAAATTATAAATGTTATATATTGTAACTGGAAACAATACTTTTTACTTTGCTAGGGAAAAAAAAAAAACAGTGAAATTTTTTTAAGTCACTTGGCCTTGAAGAATTCTAGGAATTCACTGTTAAAAAAGTTGTATTTGAACCTTACCTCTTCAATCAAACAACGCTGTAACCAGAGACTTCAAAAATGACTGACTACATCTTTCTGTTCTCTTAATTCTGAGCAGAATTAATTGCTGCATCAAAACCAAGATAAATCTAAGCCAGCTGTGAAATTATCCATGTAATAGACTAATACTTTAAATCAAAAAGAGTTTTGAATCAATAAGCTCTTCCTTTCTTGGAGAGTTAACAAGTTAGACTGCCATAGTAACCACTGATTATGTCCAGTAAAGTTGGGTATAATCAATTACACATAGTTTGTAGGAAAATGGTTTGGAATAAAAGACTGAATCATATCTGATTTCATTTATATGAGAAATTACTTTGATTATTTATAACACTTTTTCCTTATGGGACTTGAAAATTCAAAGTATTTGATACACATTTATGTGGGAAAAAATGTTAATACCATTTTTGTCCATGGAAAAAGTCAGTTTTGTAATAAAGGAATGTACAATACCCCAAATGGACAGATTCTGTTGATTCAGAATATTCTGGCTCCAGGTTTGTCACTAAGAAAAACAAAAGGGCTTTCACTGCAACAGCCAGTAACCTTGCAACAGGTAAAGAACTTTTTTTCTTGTCAGCAGCATTTGGTAACACTGTTTATAATTTTTGTAGAAATGTTGAGTGCTCCCGGGAAGTGTTAATGACAACGAGAGCAATAGGTGTTTTGGTGTGGTTATGACATGACATGAAGATCTCACCTGTCTTCTTTGATCTCTCTGATGTAGGCTGAGGAGGAATCTGAAGTAACAGCAGAAGTAGTTTGAATTCTAAAAGCCAGAAATTACAAGACAGGAAGATTTGGCCATTATTGATTTTTTTTTTTTCCCCGCAAAGCTTACAAAGAAAGATACTGGTGTTTCTTTGGATATGTTATCTGTGTCTTTTTAATCTCCAAAACAGAAAAAATTAAGTATGTTGAATTCAACACTGTTTTCTAAGAACATTCAGAAAAATAAGGGGATTGCCCATTTATTTAGAAGCAATGATTTGTCTCAAAAGCATGTAAAAACATCAGCATGTGCTAGGCTAAGCTGGTTGCTTAATTCTTAAACTTCTTCAAGAAATGAACTGGTTTTAGCCAGTGTCTTACCCACTAGCTGCTTCTTTCCCTATATGATATTCAGCAATTGTGCAGAGGCATGTTCACAATAGAGTCACGGAGTAATTTAGGTTGAAAAAGGCCTCTAAGATCACACGGTCCAACTGTAAACCTAACACTGCTATATTCACCACTAAACCATGTCCCCAAACACCACAACTACACATTTTTTTAACACTTCCAGAGATGGTGATTTCACCAATTCCCTGGACAGCTTATTCCAATGCTTGACCACCCTTCCAGCAAGGAATTTTTTCTCAACACCCAATCTAAAACTCCCCAGTGCAACTTCAGGCCATTTCCTCTTGTCCTGTTACTTGTAACTTCAGAGAAAAGACCAGCCCCCACCTGTCTACAACCTCCTTTCAGGTTCCTGAGCCTCCTTTTCTCTGGATTAAATACCCTGAGCTCCCTCGGATGCTCAGATCAGTGCTCCAGACCCTTCACCAGCTCCNCACAACTACACATTTTTTTAACACTTCCAGAGATGGTGATTTCACCAATTCCCTGGACAGCTTATTCCAATGCTTGACCACCCTTCCAGCAAGGAATTTTTTCTCAACACCCAATCTAAAACTCCCCAGTGCAACTTCAGGCCATTTCCTCTTGTCCTGTTACTTGTAACTTCAGAGAAAAGACCAGCCCCCACCTGTCTACAACCTCCTTTCAGGTTCCTGAGCCTCCTTTTCTCTGGATTAAATACCCTGAGCTCCCTCGGATGCTCAGATCAGTGCTCCAGACCCTTCACCAGCTCCTTTGCTGTCCTCTGGACATGCTCCAGCACCTCAATGTCTTTGTGAACTTAAATACAAGGGCCCAAAACTGAACATGGGGTTTGAGGTGAGGCCTCACCAGTGCCAAGTACAGAGGGACAATCACTGCCCTGGTCCTGCTGGTCACACTAGTTCTAATAGAAGCCAGGATGCCATTGACCTTCTTGGCACATGGCTGGATCATGTTCAGCCCACTGCTGACCAGCACCCCCAGGTTCTTTTCTACTGGGCAGCTTTCCAGCCACTCTGCCCCCAGCCTGTAGTGCTGCCTGGGGTTGTTGCAACCCAAGTATAGGATCCAGCACTTGGCCTTGTTGAACCTCATACCATTGGTTTCTCACTTCAAGCAGAAATAAGCTATTACCACATGACTCTTGAGAAGATCTGTAGTCCTAAAAAAATAATTTCCATCGTTTGGATTTTTCCAAGTTCTGGTGAATAATGTGGAACAGTTAGCAGAGGAGGTACGAGAAGTTGAAGTGTGTTTGTGCTGATTTTTTGATTGGGAGTTTTGTTCACTAATTTAACTTCAAATTCTGTTTGTTTGTCTGCTTTTCACTTGTTTGAGTAATTAAATAAATGCTCAAGGCTTCTGATATAGGAAAATTCCAAACCTACAGATAAGGAAAGGAAAGCCCAGATTACAAATTGCCCCTGGAAAAAACCTTTCCTAATGCAGTTTCTCTGTATGAATGGCAGCTCAGCATCTTGTGCTTATGGCCCTCTCCAAAATAAGAAAGGAATTTTTCCTGAATAAGGAAATCAGGATCTGTCTTTTTGCATGGAACGTTTTGTGTATTTTGTTATAATTTATAAAGATAATTTGATACAGATGATTAAAATACATTTAACTCCTGCGTGCATTCTCCCCTTGAATACCAAGATCTTCATCTTCATTATGAAGAACAAGATTTGCAAAGCTAAGGTGGTAAATGAGTGCTACTGTAATGCTGAGGTGCCAATGCTTCTGTTAAAGTGTCGTGGTTTAATCCCAGCCAGCAGCAAAACCCCCGCAGCCGCTCGCTCACTCCCCCTACTGGGATTGGGAAAAGAATTGGAACAGTAGAAGCTGGAAAAATCATGGGTTGATATAAGGACAGTTTAAGAGGGAAAGCAAAAGCCACATAAGCAAGTAAAGCAAACCAAGGAATTAAGTCACCACCTCCCATGGGCAGGCAGGTGTTCAGCCATTTCCAGGAAACTAGGGGCTCATCATCACATGCTTTGGTTACTCGGGAAGGCAAATGCCAAACATCCAAACATCCCCCCACTTCCTCCTTATTCCCCCACTTCAGATACTGAGCATGATGTCATATGATATGGAATATCCCATTGTTGGGGTCACCTGTCCCAACTTCCCACACTGTCAGTTCCCATGTTCCCAGTCTCCTCGCTGGCATGGCAGTATGAAAAGCAGAAAAAGGCCTCATCCCTGTGTTAACACTGCTCAGCAATAATAAAAACATCTCTATGTTATCAATGTTCAGCATTAATCCAAAGTACAGCCCCATAGCAGCCACTGCAAAGAAAATCAACTCTACCTCAGGCAAACCAGCATATAAAGCTGGTGAGTCATTTGCCTTCAGAATCAGAACGTTCCAGACATAAAATAACGCTCAGATGTGTAGCAGTTAGTTCATTACTGGAATCAGTACTAACTGAGCACGATACTTCTTGTTCTAGCTGTAGTCATCAATGATGCTGAAGTCAAGAAAGACAGAAAAGCATACACTTAAAAAAAAAAAAAAAAAAGTTGATTCTTGTTCAAGCAGTTTCCAAAGGAGAATGTCAATAGTCTTGGTGAGCATGTTCACAGTGTCAGCTGCTGATTGCTGACTCAATGCAGCACATTAGGAAGCTGCCTCCCAAACTCTATGTCATGGTGTTATCTTTGCATCTTACACTTCCCTCTGCCTTACACACACACATTTATAACTATTTAATTGATTGTTAGTATTTCTCAATGTGGGTTATGCTGTGTAAGCCATCTAGAGCATGACTTATTTTTCATAGGTTCTGAGTATTTCTGGATTAAAGATTTTACCCGCTTGTACAATAAATAAAACATTGAAGACCTGAATTAATTACTCCCAATAGAACATGTGCTATGGGGTTTTACACAGAGAATCCCGCAGCCAAGCAACTCATGTCTAGCTAAAGAAAATCCCTAACAAAATCTTGATACCATGGTCTAACGCTTCCCTACCCCCCAGAATGGAGGCCTTCTGATACATATTTTAAATACATATTTTTAAAGCAATTATTACTGGAAAATGCTATAAAAAGTATATTGACACTGTAATATGGCATATTCAACAGAACTGTGGAATATGCTATAGTTCTACAGTAACTATCAAGATAGCATTTGAAACAAGGGGGGAAAAGTATTTCATTGGAAATCTTCAAAATATTTGTTTGGCTTTGGAATTCATTATGAAATGCTGACATGTCCCCAAGAAGAAAAAGTTGTAAACTGCAACTTATCTTTGTTCTCCTGTGGCTGTGTCCTGCCTTTGGTTTCCCCCAGGCTACAGCTGGAATCTCTGGGACCTCACCAGAAACAATCTGTGTGTGGCTTCCTGCCGTAGTTGTTTTAGTCGGACAATCAATGTTTCTGCTAGTCTCTGTCAGAAGCATCAGTAACTGCTGCACTATACCAGGCAAGCACACTTGAGAAATCCTTATACAGAAATGGGAAGGGGAGAAAATGAGCAATTTGGAAAGAAATACCCTGAATGTTTGTGCTGAATTGTAGCCATAAAACCAGAAAATAATTTGACATGAACGGAGCAGAGTGTACCTGGAAAAACATCATTCTGTCTTAGAACTTCTTACCTAAATCACACTGGAAATTTGGCTCTTCTGTGGCTCTGGCATTTCTCAGATTTGAGATATACGGTGGAAAGTAAGGCAGGAAAAGTAATTCTCAGTCATTTGTCTGGGAAAGAAATAAAAGAAACATCTGCAGCTTTAGACTTAAATAGTGAGTTGATACAAAAAAAAATCACTGGATGTCTTTGCTTATAACAGAGGCATCATCTGGTGAGAGAATATCTTGATGGAGCAAAGAACAACTATTTCTACATTTCTGTCTCTTTGGGTTTTTTAAAATATGTTTAAAGCCCCCCTTTTTTGGTAACAGGGCTAGCAGCCAGAGTGCTCTCTCCATATCCTGCTCAAAATCTCACCACGCAATCTCACTGCTCACACTCTGCAGTAAGCTGGATTTGGTGTTGTCTAAAGATGGTAATGGGAGTTCCACCACCACTTCTCTTCCAATTCCTTCCCTTGGATTTCCTGCACTGAGGCAGAACCCTGTGTACAGAGTGAAACTCCAAAAAAATACTATGTCATTAATCCAGTCAGAGCAGAGAAGAGCACACCACTCACAATCTGCTAATTTAGGGTGGCTGGGAAGTCTCAGGGCAGCTGGGACACCTGCTAGTAAATTCTCTGTCAGTGACTTAGTTGAGTGTCCCATGGCCTAGTGAGAAGTCCTCTTTGAGCAGGCATTTCTTAGGTGAGCAGCAGACCTAGAATCTACTCCTTGGGTTGTGGGAGAGTTGATCCCCAGACTTGTGTGCTGGTCTCAGTCAGTGTGTGTTTGACACTCACGAGATGACAGAGGAGCCCCAGTGGAACTGAGGCTGGAAGGCAAGTCTCCCTGCTCCCCAGGCAGTCTGGGATTAGTTCTTCCACGTCACACCACAGTGTCAGAGTGTTTTCAGTACAAGCTTAAGGATATGTTCAAGAACTACTTGTTTGAGTCCCAGAGGCTGACTGAGCAGAGGGGTGTCTGTCGAGTGAATTTTTTAAGAGGTTTTGACTGCAGAAAGGATTCAGCAATGCTCACTTGGGCTGAAGGCTGCCCTGGAAACCTTGAGGCCAAAACATGGCTTAGCAGAGGCTACTCCACTGTCCTCCAGAAAACCACCGACTTCATTCTTTTGCACCCTGGAGGTCAAAGGATGGTCTGTGGTGCCGATGAAGTCCATCATCGCGGCCGTGTACATACTGACCAGAGTAGCTTTTGTCAGAGTAGCTCCTGATGACTGAAGGGAAACTCCCACCGAGGCTGCCAGCACCAGGCAAAGGTAAACGCTGAGGCACAGTTTCAGTACTTAAATTCACAGATGAATTTAGGAACTTAGAATTTAGTGCTGAAATTCAGTACTTAAATTCAGAACCTGTAGAGCAGCCCGAGAGCATTCCTTGCCATCCCGCCCTCTCCGGCCCGGCGGAGGAGGCTCCTTGAGGCTGTGGATGCCAGCCCGAGGGCAGAAAGGGCGGCGGGGCCTCGGCGGGGCGGTGGGGCACGGG
>VZRF01000958.1:124220-207530 GCA_013396875.1 Vireo altiloquus
GGGTTCCGCCCGTGCCCCTGAGCGCGGCTCTGGTGGAATTGTATAGCCGGAGCGTTTGGCTGGGCCGGGCCGGCGGCAGCGGCGGGCGCTCTGCGGGCGCTGCCGGGCCGGGGCTGAAGACAGGTGTCCGGGTCCCCCTGTGCCGCTCCCGCCGGGTGCTCTCCGGGCTCGTCCCTTCCCGGGACTTCCAATTATCGCTAAAGTTTAAGTCCTTAATTTTCTTGGCTGCAAACTCGGTAACGAATCGCTCAGACTTTGTTTTTCCACTGCTCCCGAGGCTTGATTTATTGTATCTCTGTTATCGCACAATCGGGCTTCGTTCAAAACGTTATTCTGGGCTAATTCCATACCCCAGTATTTATTTTGACTGTCCCTTCTCATTAGCGTTACTGATTTTTAATCGCTCCCCGTTCCCTGTTAAATCCCCTCTCTGCCCGCCCGGGCTCGCCTCATCCCGTTCGTGTTTCCATCCCGTGCGGGTCGGTGCCCCGGAGCGGTGCCCGGGCAGCCACGACCCGCTCCCCCCGCGGCTGCGGGACGAAGCCTCGCCCGGGGGAACCCGCTCCGCCCCGGGAACATCCGCGAGCCGGAGATGCGGCGGCGGAGCGGAGAGAAAGGGCTTGCTTTTAACAGGGCATCGCCCGAGCTCCCAGCCCAGCGATCGAATTTCTCTCCTCCAGCAAAACCGTTACTTTATCCTAAGAAAAACAGCGCGAGCGGCGCGCGGGGCGGCGGGACCCGCACGGACCCGGGGCCGGCGCGGGGGAGGGCGGGGGGCGAGGGGAGCGAGAGGCGATGCCGCCCCGACAGCTCCGTGATTGATGACCCACCCGCCCGGGAAGGGGCGGTCGCTGTCTCCCGGGCAGGAGGAGAGGGAGCCCGGAGGCCAGGTGCGACCCAGCCCCGCCGCACCCACTGGCCGCGACGGCTTATAAACCCCGGGGCCGGACGGGGCGCGACGCGACGCCACGGGACGGAGGCGCCGGGAGGGGCTGGATCCTCTGCCGCGGGCGGGAGCGGTAAGTTCATCCCCGGCCGGGCACCGCGGGGTCCCGCCAGGTCCCGGGCAGCCGGGTTCTCCCGCCGGGGTGCGGGACGGGGACCCAGCAGCCGCCGCGGGCCGTGAGCGCCGGTGCTGCCCCCGCACACCGACAGGCAAGTTCCAATTTCTCTGCTCCGGAGAAAGGATTTTCGTTACCTGTTAGCGGAGTTACACAGAGGGCAAGGTCTTTTTAAAACAGATACAAAATAATTCTGGTTTTCCCCCTAAGGAGCTACGGAAAAGTTGATCTAAGCTTTCCACCTGTTTGTTTTCAGTTTGTGTGCTGTGCTCTGGCGTTTTCCATCTTTTCCTTGTCTGTGTGGGCAGGTTGTCTTCATCGCTGCTTCATTCAAACAGAATATAAGACTAAAATAAATACTGTTCTGGGGGTTTTTGGTAAAAGATGTCAAACCAATCATGTCTTTGTAGTGTCATGTAAAAACACAAATGTATCTGCATGAGTTAGAAATACTGCACTAGAAGTGCTTTAGAAACAACATAAATACTTTAACTTACTTTCACAACCCTGTTCCCAACTTTCTCAGCACACCAGGTGGCAAGTGGGTGTTTGCAAAAATTACTGCGATTATTTTAAAAACCAAACCTCTTTCTTATACAATTTCAAAAGGAAAATGACTGTTGCCCAGAGGCTTTTTATTTACTTTAGTTTTTAACAGCATTTTTGGACCATGAAGTTTGGGTGATGCCCGGGTTTGAAGCACTTGGAATGTGTGTCCTGATTACTCTGCAGAGAAGAGTGATGCTGACCAGCCCCAGTGTGCAACAGAAGCTGTGCTGGCCGTGGATCCAGGAACCACCATGGTTTGGCCACACATATGTACATACCTACAGCAGATCCTTTCTTTTGTGTAGCAGATTTTCCCAGACTATTTGCTGTTTGTATTTGGTGGAAAGTCTGACAGTGGAGAAATTTAATTCAGAGTGAAATCTCTCATTTATAGAGCTGAAATTTTGTACATTTTTTTCCACAGGCTCAGGATTTCATCTCATATAGATGTGAAGCTCCTAAACCAGAAACTCCTACTTCCAGGGGCACGCAAGGAGATGAGGCTTTTAGGTACGTGCATTACTATGTGCTGTATGTCACTTGAAGTCATTTCAGCTCTAAATGTGGTTATACATCAGCACAGCAAAATCAAAACTGTGTGTAAACCAGCCCCAGTCCTGTATTTCAGCAGAGGAGCAGGTATTTTTACTAACCCAGTCTGTCCATATCCTTGGATAATCCAGACTTCTCCAGTAATTGGGGAAGACTTCCTCCTACCAATGGGATTTTGATGGTGGATGAGGAATCCTGCTACCAAACATAAACTGTTAGATTTTTCTGCCAGTTTTTGTGATTGTCTTAAATGACTGTCTTGATATCATCACTGCATTGATGATTTTTTTTTTTAACTAAAATGCATGCAGATCTGATTATGCCTTAACACAAAGCGCAAACACTGAGAAAAAAGCAGGTAGGTTTTTTTTCAAGTCAGAGGCAATAGCCAATGTAAAGACCATTTTTCAGCCCTCACTGAAGACAAGCTCATGAAGTCTTAATGTAAATTTTATTTTATATTGATCATAAATACCACAATAAAAAAGAATGAGATTTTTTTTCCTTTGGTTTAGAGCTATAATGTGCACAGTATATTTCACAAATAATTTCAATCTAACCTGTACTGCTACTGAAGAGAACATTATATGATAAAACTCTGTGAGACAGATTAATAGAAAACTAATCACAACTAATCACCAAAAATTATAACAATAAAAATGTCTTCTAAATACCATCAAGTTATCGCACTGCAAAAAGTGTTATTTAGAAACCTTTCCTTGTCTTTGATGGAAATCTTTGACTTCAATGTGTGCTTGAAATGCTATGCAAAATCTAGAGCTAATTCTTGCAAATGTGGATATTCAGTCATTTTTGTGTATCAAGGTTATTTAAAATTTTAATTATGCAGTATTTGGATGAAATTAAAAGGTTTAATAACTTGTTCCTGCCCTTGTCTAGCCAGTCTGTCACAGGAACAGACACTCCTAACACGTAAAAGCTGGGATCTGGGGCACCCACGAAGGCTGCTTGGCTGAGGACAACAGGATCAGGTATTATTGCACTTAAGAAGTGCTGCACTTTGGGGAATATTGATTGAATTGCATTTTTCTGTGGAACTGAATGAATTAAAGAACTATGAGTCGTATTACAGGCAGAGCTGACTGACTGGCTTTTCTGAAAGCAGGGAAAAGACTTTGTGGTCACTGTCTCCAGCTTTCCTCAAAATCATTTTTTTTATGTTTGCAAAAGGTTCTTTTGCCCCCCAATGGCCAAAATACATCTTACAAATCTCTTTTGAAGATGTAGATGAGAAAGGATAAACATGCAATTTTTTAAGTAACATTAGGGGTGGGAGAATAGGAGAAGTCAGTTCTTGAGCCTTTAAAATTATGGGCCAAGTTTTACCCTTCAAAAACTGAGTCTGTGCACTGTGGCTTCACTTACTGATGCATCTGAAAATTATACTTTTCTTTCCGTAGTCTATGAAGTACTGATCGCCTATAAGACTGTTGAAAAAATGAGCTAAAATAGAAAGTACACTAACAGTTCCACATCCCAAATCATAGAGGGAATATGCTTTTAAAATTGCATTTAGCCTAATTTTTAGTTGGTTGTAAATGGAACACGGTGGCAGTGTCTCTGGGCAGTGCCTGTTGGGTTTTCTCAGAAGTCATCTCTGGGCTATAAGTGACTCAAAATTTGCTTTGTGTAATACTGTCAAAAACCTAAATACTTATCGTTGCGAAGACTTTAACTTCTGTTCCCTACCCGTGTGTGATGCTGAATTTGTAAGCAGTGAACGGAAAAGTGGCTCACAGAACTGCATCCCGGCTTTTCCTAGCACAGGCAGTGCCTGCGTTTCTGACCATCCTTGTTTTCAGAACGTGCTGGCTCCAGCTCAGCGCAGCATCTCACTTTAGAGACGCTCTTGTCGCTTGCAGGACCCTCCCTGCCGGGGAAGTCACCGATGGACTGTGGACACTTAGCAGAGAGCAGCGAGGAGCTCTGCAGCCCGGGCGCGGAGCCCGATTCCCTGCTGCGTTCCTCTGCGGGCAGCAATTCCTGCCTGCCCTTGGCGGCCGGGGCTCGGGCCGGGGCCGCTCCGGGCCGCCCCGCCGCCGCCAACGCCGCCCGGGAGCGCAGCCGGGTGCAGACCCTGCGCCACGCCTTCCTCGAGCTGCAGAAGACTCTGCCCTCGGTGCCGCCCGACACCAAGCTCTCCAAGCTGGATGTGCTCCTCCTGGCCACCACCTACATCGCGCACCTCACCCGCAGCCTGCAGGATGAGGAGGAGGCGCCGGGAGAGGGCTTGGGCACCCTCCGCGGCGATGGATACCTGCACCCGGTCAAGGTAGGGGAACTGAGGAGCGGCTACCACCTCCCGTCAGCGAGTGAGCTCGCTGGCCTTAGATATGCAGATGGAACTAAAAGATTTCAATTTCCTGCACCTTGCCTAGAGGTAATACACGGAAATCCTGCCTGAACTAACCATTGTGCCTAGATGTTAGGGACCTGATGGAATTATCTTGGAGCTTTGTTCCTCCAGCTTCAGGGACTTTGCACCAAAATATCAAATCTAGTGTAGGTCCAAAGCTGGTGGGACCTGGTTTTTGGAAGTGAAGGTCAGCACCAGAGGAGTACTTGCATCTTCTTGGTCCCTGTGTGGAAAACTTGGTGATCCCCACAGACCCATGAGATCCTGCTGTGAGGGGTCGGTGGTGAGGTGACACTGTCCCACAGTGCTGATCCAGCCACAGCTGGGCCTGCTTTGGTTCTGCTGCTGAGGCAGCCCAGTGCAGACAGCGGCGTTAATTACCAGCCATGTGTTAATTACTTTCATGAAAGTGCTCTTCTGAAGCGTTTCTCTAGTTGGTATATGCTCTTCTCTTTGTCAAAAAAAAATCACAGCGGCACAGAGGGGATGAGAAGAGGGAACTGCTCTTGGAAAGGACTGGGCTGGAAACTGTTTCCAAATGCAGGGCTCACTGACTGATGGGGCTCAGACACCGTGGGGTATTTTCTTTGGCTCTGCTCGCAGGGAGTGAGTTAGAACACTGGGGTGTTTTCTTTTTTTTTTTAACAGTCTGAATTCAGAATGATTTAATTATGATTAATTTGTGAAGTAATCTCTAATTTCTAAAAAGTGCCTGATTCACAGAGAGTTCCTTGTTCATGATGTTGGTTGCAGTATTTTACAGCATGATGTGAATGTAGGCTTCTGAGGCCATTTAAATGATTAGCAGACTCATAAAAAAAGCAAAACCTCTATATCAATTAGAAATGGCTATAATTTAAGTTAAAAAATACTGTGATGTATTTTAAAATAAGGTCAAAATAGCTTCTGTTAGTTCCCTCAGTCAGAGTGAAAGGACAGAGGTCTCTTATGGTACTTTTTATCAACTGCCAACTACTACTTGCAGAAAAATACTCTTGAATAGTTATTACAGCAGTTAAATTATCCAGATGCCCATTTCTCAGGCTACTGGAATAGATGGATAATAGTGGATTCACTTAAGCAGTTATTTTTTATGAATATATTTGATGAAAGTGTCCCAGACAAATCCTAATATGTGCTTCAAAAACCCCAAAACACAGTATATGAGACAACCTTTAGAGATAAAAACTTTAACTAAACTGATAGATTAAGCATAGTAAATGCAAATAGTGAGGAAAGTTAAATATTCAAGTACAGTTGTGTGTACATTGAATGAAAAATATGGTTAATGACTTTAAACTCAGATGGTTTACTGGTGACAAACTCCTAATATCACACTTTAAATGAAATTACTGAATGAGCTCGTACATTCCGAGTGAGAATATGCTGCTGCTTTAGGTCTTTGAACAGAAGAGCTGAGATTTATTTGCAGTATTATGAGGTGCCCCTTACCCACAGCAGAGTCTTCAAAAAACCTGCACTCTTTTGGAACAACATACTGGCTGCATTTCAGGTATTTTTGCATCCAATGTGTGTGAGAAGTTGTCTCTCAAACATCCACCTCTCTAATACAGAACCTGGCACAGCAAATGGAGCTGGATGCTTCCTCCCAAGTTCTGGGTGCCCGGCTGTGGCCACCTGCACCACAGGGCTGCTTGCAGTGAGTAACCTGCTGGGGTTAAGAAACCCAAGCTGTCAGAATAAATATTTAACACCAGAGTAACTGATGATTCCAAAAATCAGTGAGTGTAAAGATGAATTGTCTCACCTGAAATAGCTGGAGCTGACAAGAAGCTGTGAGTGGTGAAGACTGTCAAGGTGCAATTACATTAAAGTCCCTTAGACTCACAGCCTTCAGCAGCAGCCCCTCTGCTGCAGTCAGGGTTGTGGGGTGCAGCCAGCAGGGATGGGTGTGCACATGGGGCTGCAGTCCTGGCAGGTGCAGGTGTATCCCTGTAGCATCTCTGGTGCCTTGAGAAAGAATGCTTTGTTTTATTCTAGCAGAACATCTACAACACAAACTGAGCTAGGGTGACTGGCCGGCACTGCCTGCTCCTGTCTGCTGGGGCACAGCAGGATTGGGAGCTGTGCCACACAATTAATTACCAGAGCAAATATCCAGGCTGAGGCTCCCTTATCAACCTCCAAACATTTTCCAGCAAATGACAAAACAGGAGCAGTTTGATAGCAACAGTTTCCTATTTTCCCATACTGTGATTCCATCAACACCTAAAGCTTTGCTGAGAACTGCCGTTGGAGTGCAATGATCCTGGGTGTCTCAGAGCTGTGCTTCTCTCCTCTCTTGCAGAAGTGGCCCATGCGTTCCAGGTTGTACATTGGAGCCACAGGACAGTTTCTGACTCACTCGGCACAGGGAGACAGCGCAAACCATGGGGAAACATCAACATCTTCACAGATCTAACCTCCCTTCTTGCTTTTAAAAAAATTGCTATTTATTACACCTTATATATATATTTAAGTTAAAAAATAGTATCTACAGACAAACTATAATTCCTGAATGCTGTTTGTAGAGGAGAAGGAATTGATTCCTAAATGTAATTAATACCTCATTAAGTTAATGTGATGCATCATTGGTTTCTATCATTGCTGGGATCTGAATGGGGGAGTGGGAGGTGGTCACTGCAGCCAGCACCAACACGAGCAGCAGCAGCAAAGAGCTGACAGCACAGAAAGCATCCTTGTCCTCTCTGGGACAAGTGCTGTGAGAAAGAGAGGAGGAGCAATGTGGTACTAGCCAAGTACAGGGCAAAACAGGCTTGGGTGAAAAGAGAAGGGCAAGGCTAAAAATAGCTACTGTAATTCCACACAGACTTTCTCCATTGCTTAAAGCCGATGGCAGAAATCCCCTGACTGCAGCTGTTGGGCCAGGGCTTCACCCAGCGGCCAGTCCTACGTATTTGTGGCTGTTGCTGGGAACGTGGGTGTGTTCACGGAGCAGAAACATAGTAGAAACATGCTGAGACTGAGACCTGTCCCTCCCGCAGGGAGCGCCGTGCGTTGGGCACTGCTTCTATCCACCCACGGCGCTCAGCCTGCGTTTGCCCCCCCCGGCACAGCCACGTGTCTGCTCACTGTCCCACAGCTCATCGCATCTAAGGCGTTCACATGCTGGAGCAGATGGGCCCAAAGTGTTGGCTTGTTTGTAGTGCACTTGTTCACTTAAACATCTGTGTTTAGGCAAGAAAAGTTGAAACTAAATGCACCAATATCATCTGTTGTATCTGTTCTGTAAAACACTGTACTTCTCATATGGTTTGTTACTGCTGAGGTAAACATTCTATTAAATATTATTCAGTGAATATTATATGCTTTGAGTTGCAAAATCTGTTATCAGTTTCTCATTGTACACGATAATATTCTACATTTATAGATGTTGTCTTCTTTCTGAAGGCTTCATGATTTAAATTTAAAAAATGACATTTAGGAAAACAAAAAAAATTAGCCATAGTAACTTTCATAAAAACAGTATGGTAAAATCTGGAGCTCTCAACTGTCCCTGCAGCATTCTGAGCTTTTAACAAGATAATATACCTGGAAGGGACAGTATTCCAGAAAGGGGAAAAAAATTCCTCTGTTTTTAAAGGCTTATTCCTTTAAATGTCATTGAAAGATTCTAACTGCTTATCCAAGAAGCAGATGTTCAGTTGGACATCAGGAAAAATTTCTTCACAGTAAGGACTGTTAAGCATTGGAATGGGCTGCCCAGGGCGGTGGTGGAGCTGCAGGTGGTAGAGTCACCATTCCTGGAGGTGTTCAAGTCAGCATGTACCACTTAGTGCCGTGGCCTAATTGACAAGGTGGTGATCAGTCAAAGGTTGATCAGTAGTCTTTTCCAACCTAGCTGATTCTGCAAGCATGAAAAATGCTTTAGCGTTAATAAGGGTTAAAACCATGGAAAATTATAAATGGATGGCACAGAGAATACATCTCAGACTCTGTCAATGAGCTACAAGACCTGTAGCAGTTTCTCATTGTATGTGATAGTATTCTGAATTTATAGATGTTGTCTCCTTTCTGAAGACTTTAAATTTTAAAAATTGCATTTAAGGAAAAGGAAAACAAAAATACTAGCAAGAACAACTTTTGCTAAAAAAAGTATGGCGAAATCTGGAGGTCTCCACAACCCCTACAGTATTTACAATTAAATATTTACAATGCTCTGCAGGCAGCCAGAGAATTGGAGCAGCAAGCACTGTCGCTAACTTACTGTAGTCACATCCCGAAGATCTTTTCAGCATTTTATGGAATTATTAAAGGCCAGTAAGAACACACAGAATGACAACGGCAATATTTCAGTTAAGAAGAGGTTCCCTTATTTATGAGCTGGGATTTTTTTTTTTTCCTTGAGACAGATTATTCTGCATCAGAATTATGCCTTTCCTTTCAGAACCAAGAAGACACCAGGTTAGGTAACACACTCCCTTCGACCAGGGCAAGAGCTTTTATGGTCTAGAAATTTACACAGCAGGATAACAGCAGATCCTCTGAACCTGTTTGCTTCAAACCTGATGTTTAGTTCCAGTGCTACAATTCCTAGGAACAGCTCATATCCTCGTATACTGAAACACGAGAGTTTGGCATTTAGCACTAGGAATATGCACGTGCTTAGGAATAAAGCTGTACAATGTTTATACATTTTATAAAACGTATAGGCATTTTTCACGGAGGAACCTAAAACATCTCGGCAAACCTCGGTCACTGGCATCACAGCTTTTCCCTCGGAGGGATGGGACAGGCGAACTTGCCGCTGCCCGTGCAGCCGCTGCGGCGCAGGGCGCTGCTCTCGCTGCTGCCGCCGGCTGTAATTCCAAGAGCGCCCGCGGCCCCGGATCGCGCTCCCCGGGCACGCCCAGCCCTCCCCCGCGCCTTCCCCGCGTCCCTGTGCGCGCGCAGCCGGAAGGCGCCGTGCCCGCCCCGCCCTGCCCGGCGCGCCGCCTTTATAGCGGGGTCCCGGCCGGGAATCGCCCTTTCCGAGCGGGACCCAGCCGGAGCCGCCGCGCCTGCCCGCCTCCAGCGGGGTGCGCGCCTCGGTGGGTGCGCGGATGGATGTGGCGGGACCGGGGGCCCCTTTAGGCGGGGGCCGCAGGGATGGCGCGGGGCGCCCCGGGTGGTGCCTGGGCGGTGGGAATGGCCGGGCGTGGGGCGTGCCCGGGCTGCTCCCTGCCTTGCAAGCGGTTCCGCCTTGCCTCGGGCGCGGGAGTGCCCGAGTCTCATGGGTACACATTAAAGAAGGGGAAATTAAGGTTAGATACTGGAAGGAAAGCCTTTACTGTGAGGGTGGTGCGGCCTTTGGAACAGGGAGGCTGTGAGTGCCCCAGGCCATAGGGGTGTGTAAAGCCAGGCTGGATAAGGCCTTCAGCAACCTGGTGCGATGGGCGGTGTCCCTACCCGTGGCAGGAAAGGGGTTGGGACTGGATGATCGCTAAGGTCCGTTCCAGACCCTAAACATTCCGTGATCCCGCCGTGTGGACCCGCAGCGGTCCATGTGGTTCCGTCAGAGCCCCCGACCTCCGCCCTGCTCCTTGGAGCAGGTCCTGACTGGGCAGTCCAAACACATGCTCGTCTGAACAGTAGAGTGATTTCTGGCATTCTCAGAGGAATTAGAAATGCTCCCAGGTGGTTAATGTGAGAAATCCCCCCATAGCAGGTCAAAACAATGGCTGTAATCTCAGGAATTGCAGGGATAGTTTGCTGGTGCTTTTCTGAACAGCCAAAGCCGTCCCGTCAAGAGGAGTGATTGTCACGCTGTTGTAACTGTGCCTCCGTTTCCCCTGGGTGCTGGGTGCCGCAGTTCCGGCTGACACTGCGGCCACACAGGCTTCCCGGGACAGCGGGTGCCATGGGAGACCGAGATGGACCTAATTAGTGTGTGCCACGTGGTGCTTACTTCGAGCTGTCTCTTGGCTCCTCAAGTCGTAAAACGAATGACAGATTGGACATTCAAAGACACTTGGTTTTGCTGACAGATCGTTTTCATCAGCAAATGCCATAATTCAAAAGATAAATTACCTTCTTTTTCCTTTAGGGAATTGGGCAAGGGCTGTGAGGTGACCCAGACTATGCCCTTTTTTGGGTTATAGGCGCAGATCCAAACTGGTGGGATCTGGCAAGAAGAGGGCCCCAGGGGTATCAGCAGCCTCTGGGGTAATGCTCTCCTGCCAAGGACTGCAGTGTGAGTGCTGACCTCAGTTCAGCTGCTGGTAAAACATCAGTGAGTTCCCAGAGTGTTGCACATAAACTGGGGTTAAAGGCTGAACCCTGGCAGGGTGCTCCTCTCCCCAGCCTGGCTGGTCATTACGAGCACTGTACTCGTCCTGCAGTCAGTCATTCCTCATGCTGGAGCTTGCTTTAGGAAAATGGTCATGCCTCTGCTTAACACTGATCTCAGCTGATGCTCTCTCCCAGGTAATTACGAGGGAGCATGAGGCTGGTGTTCCTTGGACTGACTTGCTGTCCCCAAAGAAGTGTTAATGCTTTATGCTACTGGCTCAGCAGTGGAGCTCCCTGAATCAAACATCTTATTTTGTTTTAGGCAGAAAGTGAAGCTAAAGATGAGTTTGTTACCGGCTTTGGGAATCCTTGGTCTGGACTCTGCCATGCCTTGCAAGCGGAAAGATGCTACGTGAGTTCTGGAGCTACAGAAGTAAATATTTCCTACTGTACTTAAAGATGTTGAGGGAAGCCCATGAAATTCAGATCAAGGGTTCTGAAGCTGTTTAATGACTTGCAAATTCCCTTAGAGATGAAAAAGGAGGACTATGTATGTAAGGTTAAGAGATTGAAATTCTAACAAAAGGTATTGCGGCAGCTATAGTATCTCCCCAGAACAAAGCAGATGCAATCCAAGAATCCCAAAGGAATCAAAAGGGAAAGGTGGTTTGTATCAGAGAACCTAGTTTTTAACTAGGGAAACATGACTTCTGATTTGAAGAATTCATAGATGTTAGTTGAAGGGGAGAGAATTAAGTGAAGAACAGTATGTTTGTATCACAATCCATGCTGGCACCTAACCTGTGCCAGTCTTGGAATGTATTCCAAAGGGAAAGGTGACTGGTAGTGAGCTTTTCCTCTAGAAAGATACTTGGCATCTGGGGTTTGAATGTAAGAGAGCAATCTGCATTTTTGTGCCCAAACACAGCTGTTTTTCTCTCGTTCTTGGCTATACTCAATCTGTTCTGTGCTTAACAGTTAAAACCAGGGCTCTGCTTATGGAAGTACAACTCTTGAGACAAACTTAACCAATTCCCGTGTATTTAGTACCTGGAAAAAGCAGTCGTACATAGGCAGGGAGCTGCTGGCACAGTGATGATGACCCTTTGCCGTTTACCCAACTGAGTGTTGTGATGAGCAGTGTTGTATATCTGATGTGCCAGCTAATCAGTAGCGTTTTTCCCGTTTGATTTGCTCCTGTCATCTCTGATTTTATTTATTCTTTTCAAGGCTATGTGACATCAGATGACCACTTCCACCATCTTCCAGCCCTGTGTGTGCACATAGAGCCAGCAGAGAGTCCACCCACTTGCAGAAGTGGTTTAAGGTCAGTTGCTTTTTTGCTTTCACAGTGCTGAGGCTCCTGCAGGCTGTGCTGCCATCCAGGGAAGGCCTGGCCTGGCCATGGTGGCAATGTCCTTTCCTTGTGGAACTGCTACAGATCTTCCAATTTTCGAGAGATCATGGAAGAAACTGGGGAGATGCAGGGATAAGAAGCTGTGCTTTTTTTGCAGAAAATCCCTTAATATTGCTTCTTTTGACTAAAATTAGTAATTTATAAAGGAATTCTATTTCAGTCTACTCTTAAGGAGTAATTTTGCTGGCATAATGATGAGACTTTTGCCGTTTACCCATCTGAATGTTTTTTGATGTGTTATCTTGGAATCTGAAATGCCAGTGAGGGTAATACTTTTGTATAAGATTGATTAAGGGTACAGGAAACTAACTTCTTGTTACTGTTCTTAGCTTGAAAACAGCAGCCTGGAATGTGGAGTTCTAATGCACTTAGAAATGCTTCCATTGCCCTTCCTGCTCTTCAGAAATACTGCTTGGTTCCATAGTACAGCAGGGGAGTAGCTGTTCACTGAAAATGAATAATCCTGGAAAGAAGTTCAGGGTAGAGTGTCACTCTAGAAAGAGAAGTGGCCTTATGGAGACTCTTAGAACTTAGTATGAATATTTGGTGTATCAGATAAATGGATCAGAAGTGAATAAAGCAAAGATTAAAATATGAGAAAACTTGTGTTGTCTAAATGAATGTTTACAGCGTTAGTAGTGTGTATGAATAAAGTCTTGGATTTCTGTTTTCAGTGACTTATTTTTTTGTTGAGGATATGGGAGCAGTAGCACTGTGATCCTGCTGGATGACATCCTGTGCAGGAGGAACACAGGCCTTAACTATTCAGCTTGTGCAGATTTTACAGGAAGTCTGTACAATTTTACTGCTGCTTTTTTATTTAACGTGTATCTCTTGGATGTAAAACTTGCTCAGGATTATGTCTAGTGCTATATCCTTGCCAGGAAGATGAAATACAGGAAAGCCCATAGCTGGGGAAGCATACTGTGCTCCAAACACCTCATCTACCACACATGCTTCACACTTGTTTTTATAGTGAGGTAGAGTTGAATTCATTGAGCTACCTGCCTACCAGGTTGGCTAAAACTATTTTTTCACTGACCTGTAGCACTCTACTATTCCCTGCAGTCTATACAGAATAATGTGGAAACACTGGGTTTTGGGTTTTTCTGAGGCTGGCAGGGGAAGAAGGTTTGGGGAAGGAGGGTTGGTGGGTTTCTTTTGTGGTTTGTTTTGCAGGCACTTTCGCTATGTTTGGGTTTTGGTTGCAGGAGCATCTGGCATCCTTATCTAATCTCATGTTGCTGTAATGTAAAAAAGGACACAGAACATGAAGCAGTATGATAATACTTTTATACATTTCAAAATCTATACACCATGAGTAATTAAAGACTTTTGACTTGAACTAGAAAAAGAAGAGTTTTAATGTTCTTAAAACTCCTTAATCCTTTGAGAGATTCATTTGAAAAGAAGCAACAAGAAGAACTGCAGAATTCAGGTAGCTGAAAAGAAGCATTAGATTCTGAACTGGTGGTTTAATTTTTAGTTGTAGTCTTACTAAAAATCTTGAATCCTAAATTACTCCTCACTTAGCTGTGCCTGGAGAGTGGTAGCCAGGAAGAGAAGTTCTGGTTAGGACTGTAGTCTGAAGCCATGGCTTTCCAAAATGAAGACATCCCTCCTGCCTTCAAATAACTCACAAAACTTGTACAAGTCCTGTCAGCTATGCCTTATTCCTTGGGAAAAGCCCACTGAACTGTCTTCTATGAAGTTTTTAGTAATTTTGTATTTCTAACTGTAGCTTCTCAAAATGCCAAAGCCTGAGGCTTTACTTAGAGGGGAGTCTTACCCTTCATTAGTGTTAATGTGAATTCCTGGGCTATAGGCAGCAATAAACTTCAGCAACTGATGGTGACACTGCATGAGGTAAATATCTCTCTGTTGCAGGGAGTTTTCATCACTGAGGTCAAATGGAAATACAGGATTTGGTGCTACACATAAGGCAGATGTGCCTAGGCAAAGAAGAAATTAAATCTTAAGCTGAAAGACCTGATATTTGCCAGTACTTTGAGGGGAAAAAAAAGCTGTGTTGCAAATTATTTAGTAATGCAATCCTAGATCATAATTCTTACCTTGCTTCCAAATACGTGTGTGAACAAATATGATGCTTAATAAACAAAAAAACCCATCCACCCCTTGTTTTTGGTTTCCTCAGGGAGGGAAACCTGTCTGTAGTTTAACCTGAGCTAGTGTTACAGGAACAATGCCTCAAGCCAGCATGAAGGACAGGCTTGGTGCAGGCCTGTGGCCTCATTGCACACAGAACTGACACTCAGCAGAGAAGTCAAACTGACAGACTTCTCCAGTATCAGTCTTCAGCAGGGGAAGTTCTGGATTTTGATTTGAAATTACCTCTTACTGCAATCAATGGATGTAGAATTTTTTCAGACTGACAAAAGGTGACAGTAACACACCCAGGTTGTGCATTATTTACCATGTTTTAGGGTCAGCGATGACTCAAGCAACAGGACAGCAATCACTGCATCTTCCTCAAGTACTGTCTGTCTTAAACTGAGCTTGGCATGAGCCTTGGACAGTGAAATCCTAAGAGATCAATATAAGCGTGTCAGAAATAAAAAATACTGCAGACATGAATGCAATGTGTATTGCCCTGTGCCAAGCACTTGTGTAAATTAAAAGTTAATGCTGGGATGGTTTTTTCATACATCAGCTGTGCAGTTACACACTCTTTTATCACTGATGAAATACATATTATATATTAACTTTTTGTGCTAAGAAGTGGAAGTTGGCATATTATCCATTAACAGTTTTTTGCTCCCATGCTAAAGCTGTACATATTTGAATCCCATTTTGTTTTTCTAGATAGCTTTAATAATGATACATGTTTTGTAAATAGCTGTTAGGGGTTTTTTTTTACCTGGCAAAGTTGTTTAAACTTGGGTTTCTTTTAGCATTTCAATGTGTAAAATAAATGGCATTCATAAATAGTAAATAAAATTATTTATGCTTGAACTTTTCAAAACATGAGTCCTATCTAGATTTTTATTAAACAAGCTCCAAGCAGATTAGCACAATTTCTCTTTGAAAATGAAAAGTGGGACATACAGAATTTTTAGTGCAGAGGCTGATAATGTTGATCCATGAATGGAATCTCTTCTCACCCTGCGACTTGCAAGATAATAGCCCTGAATGAGACTTTCTGCTTCTGAACTCAGTTCAACATGAAGATTCCTAGCAAACAAAATAAACTAGAGAGGGGGCATAAGTTTTAAATATTTAATTGGAAAATAAAGAATTGACCTTTTTTCACACCTTTTAATATACCAGTGGCATAATAATACACACTAGACAATATATTCTACCAATAGTTTTACTAGTAAAGACAGTTGTCACCATCTGGCTATCCTGAATAAGGAAAATATGAAGGACAATAATAAAGACAGATCTTGGATAGTAAACAGAATTATAGAATGGTTTGGAAGGGACCTTAAAGATTATCCAGTTCCAATTCTCCTGCCATGGGCAAGGACACTTCCACTAGATGAGGTTGCTCAGAGCCCCAGCCTGGCCTTGAACACTGCCAGGGGGAATCATCTGTTAGTTATGCTACAAATATTGACAATTCAATTAGAATGGAATATTAACTTCTACTACTGATTGTAAACTTTTTGGTCAAAAATAGATATTGGAGATCTGTTCTCATACGAATGTTAACTTAGTCTGTTTTCCAGAAACATGCTCAAACTATATTTATTATACTGACCCTTTTCAAGAACTGAAACTGTTTTTGTCAATTATCTTATTAGTCATAGTGGAAATATGGTGGGGGAAAGGGCAGAAAGTGAGTATTAAAAGTAAGTAGACTGTGTAGAGAGAACCTTCTGATGCCAATCACAGTCTGATATTCACAAATACAATGCATTTCTAAATTACTGTGTATAATCTGTTACCTCCTCGTAATCCTGTGTTCTGAACTGCTTTGAGACTTTGTACAGCATGGCTTCAGGATTAATGGCTTTTTTCAAGATATGATGTACAACAGGAGAAGACAGGCGACAGGAAGGAAACTCATTGTAGATCAAGAGCCCAAAACCATCTACAAGGTTAGCTGGAAGCAAATTCACATCCTAAAGAAAAGACCCATAGAAAGAAAATATCTACTTATTTTGGGCCATTGACTTGTAGAAGCATCATATTGTTTTCCATCTGAACTATCCTATATCCACTTATAGTGCAAGATTATTTAATGAATTACCTGTAATACTTAGTAACATTTTGTTTCAATGACACCTACTTTTTTGGGAAAGCTATCTCATTTTAAAGATACTTGATTTAAAGTTACTTAAGTTGTGACTTTCTAGGAAATAGTAAGTTTTATTGGTAGGCATGTGCTTTACCATCTGTCCAATTAGAAAGTTCTCCTTTTGTATATGTTTCTTTGAGGAAGAGTCCACATCTACAAAGGACCAAAAGTTGGTCTGAACTGAAACAGTAACTTGTTGGTCAGCCTCTTCTCCATACTTCTTCCCAGGAATAAATACTGTTGTTGTTCTGCTCTCTAGCACTAGGATAAAACAAAATTCATCAGTTACATGACTGATTTAGCTTAGCTATAAATTCTAGTCCCACACAAATCTGAAATCAGTCATGATTATGATTTTGCTGAATTGTTATGATTAATGGATATCTGTAGTGTACAGATTTAAGTTTACAGGACCTTGGCATTTTTGTCTTTGTGTCTTACACAGACCCATTAAAAACAGTGTAGAGATTTTTGCAGCATTTGAGGGTCATAAGCTGGGGAACAAACCTAGCCTAGAATTTGCAAATTGGTTTAGTTTTGTCCCCTCATTTGTTAGGAGGTGGGAGATTACCAGACTGTAGAAGTTCAAGTTTATCCTTTTTATATGAACTTAAGTCTCCTATATAACAGATGCCACCCTTGGCCAGCACAGCACTGCAGGCTTGAATACTTGCACTTCCAGTTCCATGTTTATCTTTGGACACAGAAGGAAAAATTTCACTAGAAGGTGGGTGTCGTATGCCACGAGGCAGAAGACATAAACTGTAATTCAGAAGCCTGGAGAAAGAAATAATTCTGTCAATCATAAATTGTTAAATTAGTCACTTTTAAAAAAACCCTTAATAAGTATTAAGACTCATTTAGAAACAACAACAAAAACCCCTACCATGAAACCAGCATCAAAACTAAATGTTTAATGTTGAATTCAAAAGTAGAGGTTCAAGCCTACTCTCCCAACAGCTGTCATCAAAACTGTATTTCTTAGGGATTAAACGTTAGGCAAATCATGGGCTGCAGAAATAATTCCTGGGAAATCAAAGAAGTCTTGTAATTTAACCCCACATTGTTAACTCCTCTTTCTATCCTAGAGAAACTTTTCCAGTTATTTAAAAGTTTAGAAGATTAGTAATTCTGGCCATCTGGGAAAAATGAAAAGGCTGGAACTTGTAAACTCTGCCTTCCTGAGTTACACACTTCCCTCCAATTCTTTTGGAGAAAGAAGGTATAGAATATCTTTTTCATCCCCTGTACTATGTTCTTTGGCACAGAGAGGTTGCAAATTGTCTGTCTGGTTCCACAATCAAAGGCTCTAATGATTTTAAGATGTCAGAGCATGGTTTGTCCTACTCTTGTGACCTGGGAGAAAATTATTAAGTAAAATTAGAAAAAATTAGTAATTAGGGTATGGCACCAATGGAAATATGTAGGAAATGCCTACTTTGATAGGCTGCTGACAGTAAATACTGTGCATATGCAAGACAGTACCAATTACAATACTGATCATGATTTACAGTGTGCAACTGTTTTAATATTAACCAGATGTTTTTATTCTTAAAACACTGAACTCCTGTTTCTCTTAAAAAATCTTAAGCTGGGGAAAAAAGAAATTGTGCAGATCTCATTTTTTTAAAATTTGAACTAATTTCTACAGCTAAATTTTGAAATGGTCAAAGTTTGGGGTTTTTTTTTCCCCCAACAAAAAATATTAGTGAATTTGTTGAAGAATTTCCAAATGAAAATAAAATTCATTCTCCTTTCAGAGATCTTTTTTAAGTTATGGAATGAGAAAATAATTTTGTTTAAATTAATGTAACTGTAATGTAACTGAGCATATTATACTTTACTGCAGTGTATGTAAAATTGTGTTAACAATCTCTAGTTGGATGAATAGGTAAATATGTAAATGCATAGTGAAAAATATTTAAAGGCAAAAATAACCAGATTTATAATCTATGTGTAAAGATGTATGTGAATTTTCATACTTTATTCATATGGTTTTTATGAAAAAGAGTGATAAAAGCGTGTCTGTTTATACAGTGCTTTTTTATTAAAAAGGCTGATAGCTGGGAATCAGTGATCAGACACAAACACCTTAACACAAGGTTTGAAAAGTTGAGCCCTCTTGTTTTGTCATTACCAGCTTCTGGGACAGTCTTCTGTTCTGATTTTAGAACAATGTTTTGTCTTAGCTCTGCAAAACAGTGCTAGTGTTAAATTCTTACTGTAATCTTAAGAGAGTTTTAGGAGGTTTTATAATTAATGAAGTTCTTTTCTAGATTTATCATTTGAAAGAAACAAAAATGTCCCAGGGATAAAAATTGAATATTTAACTAAGTTGGAGCCTTATATATTCTTTTAAAACAAAGTCTCTAGCTTTTCATGTAAGACTGATCCTATTATTTTTAAAAACACTAAATTTTAAATTCTAATTTATGTGAAAAAAATAAAGAATCTCTTTACCTGTCAACTACTAGCGTGTCACTTGTTACAATCAAGAGATCCAGATAATCTGCATTTTCTTTTTCACATGTCTGTACTAGGCTCAGCAATATTGCAAGTTTAAGAGTATTGTAAGTGCCTGGTGGAACAACCTGAGAAGCAAAGATGTTGGCCAGAACAGCAGTAAACCTCCAGCATGAACTTGAAGTCAGTGAGAGCAGATACTTAAAATTTTCACTGACAAAAGAAGGACCTAATGGAAACAAAGTACAAGTGAACAAACACATAAAAGAGACCTATGCAGGTATGTTAGAACAAATCACCATTGGAGTCTTGATAAAAAATTTACCAAGAACAAATATATCTCTGTGTTAAGCACAAATTCAGAATGTAAGCATCTGACACTGTTAATTTTACTGCTAAAAAGGTAGCAGACATGATCTGCTAGAACTGATGGAATAAGAAAGGAAAAACAAGCTGAAATATCAGGTTCATTTTATATGACTTCAAAGTACTTTCCAATGGATAGGAGAAGATGGAAAGAGAAGTTGAAGAACTACAGTAAATAATTAGGGAGTTTCTCAATGCATAAAAAGTGGGCAAAAGCAGATATTCTCAAATAACAGCAAGTACACATTTCAGGCTGTAAGAGGAAAGTCCCTGAGTGGTTTTGTAATCTGGACCTTGAGATAATAAAAAACTGTACCAATTCTCAAGATTTTTTTTTCCTAGGAGGTTTTCCAACTTTTTTTAAAGCCAATTTTTAATGGAACCTTCTTACCATTTGGTTTATAGAGCTGTACACTATTGACTTCTATACATGCAGTAGCTTGTAAGCCATTTTGTACACAAGCTGGAATTCCTATAATCCTGTAGTGGTTTCCTATTGTCATTTTATTGGCCAGTTCATCTGGAAATAATAAAAAAATAAGTGTGGGGGGCAAAGCTACAGATATGTTAGGGTATAAAAGCAGTTTTAAAGACATGATCAGAAAACCATTACACATTCTGAACGTTTGATTTTATGATTTAACATTGGCAGAAAACAGCTGGATGCCAGATTGATAATGGACTAGAATAAAGTGAAACATACAATTTTAGTTATTTAATGCAAAAGGTAAGGAAGGCTCACCAGGTGAGGGAAAATAGACTTAACGATAAAGAAAATGAACAATGCATTTATTCCTGCATTGAAAATAAAATGGACAGTTTTTTGCAAGTATATTTCGTGCTCTGAAACTTGTGACACCACCATCATCAGTCACTATCCTATGAAATGTCAGAGAAAAAACCCAACACAATAAAGAAGAGTTACACACAGATTTCAAAAAGAATCACAAATAGCTTTGTGAATCTTTATATTTCTGTGCACCTTAGAAAACAAAATCCCATTTATTTTTTGGAAATGAGAATTAGATCCAACCAGATCTCAGTCTCAGCCTGAGAAACACTGTAACCACACTGATCACTGGAGCCAGTGGAAATACAATGCACACAACTCACAGTATCTTGACCATAGATTGTTCTATGAATTTTTAAAATATCATTTTAGCACTCCTAGTTCTTTCTATTTAGTCTTCAAGAAATGAACCATTTAATTCCCTAGACTTTTGGAATGGCAGAGGGTTTTTTTGTTGCTTGTATCTTTGTTTGTTTGGGGTTTTTTTAAAGAAGTAATGGAAGTATGTTGCTGAGTTTTGATTTCAGTTGGATATTATAGAAATCATTTAATGTTTGCAGTGGAAGGCAGTGGTAGTAGAAGCCAAAAATCCTGATGCAATGTGGAAAACAGCTAGACTGAGGAAGGATGTTAAAAATGCATGAAGTTAGTACAGAACAGCATGACCAAAGGAAGTAGAAAGGAGGAAAAAACAAGCAACAGTTAGAATAAGACACTGCTGAGCTGGCCAGGGGATTTTAATTAAATGGAGGTGTAAAAGTGACACAAGAATTTTGCAATGCATGCACACTCTGCAATCATCTGTGCACACTGTTTTGTCACCTAGCTACTTTTTATAAAATTAAGGAGGGGGTACAGAAAGAACTGCAATATAAATTATGACTTTCACCATTTTAGCCCCAAAAGTAGAGCTGCAATTGCAAGGGATTATTATGGATCAATTCTAAACAGTTTTAGACAAAACTCCAAGGTTCATCTTACCTCTCAAGAACACTGTAAATGCCTGAATCCTAAAATGTGATTTATCACTGGAATATCCCTTCAAAGCATTCAGAATTTTAGCATCAATCATTTCAACTATTTGTTTATCTTTCAAAACAAAAGCAAAGAAAGGTTAGTTCTCTTGAAAACATATTTTTTTAAATGACTGGTATATTTTAAGTGGGCTTTTTCCACTTAAATATTTTGTTTACTTATTCTGTAACAGAAGTAGGAAACTACCAGATCTAAAAGTAAGATTGCATAGATCCTACCACCAAGTACTCTAAATTTCATATCTTCCTGCAGTGGTGAAGAACACAAGCTACACACAAAATCAGTCCTCACTGTAGCAGACTCTGTAGCTCCAGGACAATGCACTCTGATGCACCTAAACCCTAAAAGAAAGTAATAATTTACCAACCATTTAAAAGGAGGGCATAGCTTTAGTTTTACATCTCCCATGAAGAACAGAAGCAATTAAAATACTGGGCTGTGAAATCCCAAATTTATTATGTGTTTCTTCATATGAGCCTTCCTTACATATTCCACTAAAATTATCCATATAATTTATTGTGGTTGGCCACGAGATGGCAGAATTTCCTAATGCACATTCCCAAGCTGAAAAGCTTGGCTAGGCTTTCTTGAGGAGGGAGCCTCTGCGGCTTCTGCCTGGCGGAGGAATGACGTGGGATATGGATAGTCACTGTTAGAGGTACGTGTCCTCATAACGATGTCGGGATGACTTAATCTGCAGTCTCCAAACTTTGGGATTTTGCCTCTGTTTTATAACTGTGTGGTCTCTCTTACAGAAGAAGCAAAAAAAACCCAGCCTTAAAAGTATGTAGGGCCTCACCCTGCAGTGGTACAAGCAGTTCAGTAATATTACTCAAAGTAGTAGTTCCACAGAAGTTTGCTACTTATTAAAGCAAATTTGTTCTATGCTAGAAGCTTTTGCCAGCCACTTAAACATATTGTGCTGTGGTGTTTTTATATAGACAGAAACAGTTTCCAAGGAAAAAAGGTATTTTACTAGTTTGGCTTATTTACTTCTGAGATATTTTATTGTCATTTAAGACATTTAAGTATTCAGTTACTTAAGATATTAAATATATTAAAATTATACTGGTGACTTATGTTTTCTCCTATAAACTATCTCCAGCATTAGGAAAAGGGATTGCTGGCACAGCTATTCTTCCAAAACATTTAATAATGCTGAGCAAGTTTTGTAATGAACAAATACTGCTGTGCTCATTACAAAAATGTATGCATAATAAAACTATACAGGAAAATACCTTTGTTATGCTAGGTCTTTAATCTCTTATTATCAAATTTATTAAAAAGCTTTTGAAATAGTACTGATTAATTTTTTTTTTTTACTACCTTCAGAGAATGGACAGCTTTCCTCAGTACAAAGAAATCTTGCTCCTTGTGTGTATTTTGTTACAGTTCCCATTGCAATCACTATGCCTTCAGACATATAAAATCTTTGAGATGTGTAATCAAAGGGATATGCAGAAAGTCTCAGAACATAACTTGGTAAAGGTGGCAAATGTGTTGGTTTCAGCAATATACTGATCTAGCAAGAGACACAATTGCATTAATATCATAAAAATATATTTTTATTTAAAAGTGCTTTACTTTTAATGGACAAACACACAATGTGATGCACAACTGTTAAAAAATTTCAGAAACACATGAAGACTAAGTTTCATATTAATTAATCTCACGATTGCAATATGGTTGGGTGAGACGTCCAGCTATTTTTAATTATAATTAATACTGCAACCAAAGGGAAAATGAAAACTTAATACAAAAATATTTGTTAAAATTTCACTATACTTAAAAGATTCAAGATCTAAAAGGAGAAAACCAATGCAGACTCACCTGGGCTTCTGTTTGCAATTGCTCAATTAATGATAATGTCTTAACAGCTACGAAGCATACCTGTGATGGAAAAATAACTTCATTTTAGAAAGGAAAATCTTGTTGAAATTTAGATGATGCACTTTTGTGTATTCATCTATTATACACTTACTGACTGAAAAATCTGTGCAGCTTGTAGGGGATTATGAAGAATATAGTTTCCAAGAGTTGCATCCAATTCAGCAATGTCAGAAGGATTAATTGAAATAATGAAACGATAAACTGCATAGCTTTGTTTTGAGTCTGTAGAAGCAAAAAGTATCTTAAAATAACAGACATTTGTGCAACATTACGTATCAATTTAACAGACTGTGTATTGAGTAATACCATTATATTTTTTGCAATCATGCACAAATTTCTGAAGGCCACCACTTCTGTCAAGGTAGACAAGAACAACTTCCCTCATTTTCTGCATTTCAGGATCCATCTTCCAAAATCTTTGCAGTCTTTATCCAACTGTGGGAATAAACTGTGAAGAAATGATGATAACACTGGCCATGCTATAATAGTAATAATAAAGGTACCTATTAACCAAGCCACACAAAATTAAAATAGTCCCTTTTTCAAACTAGGCAATTCTTAAAGGATTTTAAAAATTTAGTTCAAAGTTCTTTTCAATGACTGAAGCATACCCTATTTCTAGAGTAAATTTCTGAAGAATGCTCTAGTATTTTAATGTCCTTAGTGAATTATTTCAATCTCCTAATTCCCTAACCCATGAAATTAAAGTCTCCATTTAATTTAACCTCATCTGTAGATTTTATCTGTCTGTCAAAAGTAAGAATTAAAATTTTATCTCCCTTATTTGAGAAGTCTTCATAACTGTTAAAAGTGTGAAAATGGGCAACACCTATTTTCTTAAAATCTGGTTTTCCTGCTCTGCTGTGATCTCCTGTAGCACCCACTTAAGGTGCTGATCTTGCACTTATTTCCATGCATGTACAAAGAAGTTAAATTCTGATTCCCACTGACATATCTTTTACAACTACAACTTTGGTTTGGAGGCTGACCGTGCTCTTCAGTATGGTTTTCATTGTGTATTACCCACATCTCTATTTTATTTTTTCAAGAGTAAAATCTTGTACCATGAAGCACTACTTTGTAGAATTTAGGAGAATTACTAAGGCAAAAATACAGTCTTTTATATATATGCATCTGTCTTAATGTGTTTCATATTTTCTTCTGCAAAATGTCCTTAGTCCTCTCTGTAGATGACCAATATGAAACAAAACTTGAATCTTCAAAATTAAGAAGACTTAGCTACCTGGTAAAGGGTAGGACGTGGAATTACTGAGTTGATGAGGAATCAAAGCTCACAGCATACGAAAGATACCCTGCAGGAGTTCACAGAAATTACTAAGGGAGGACAAACAGAACAACATCAGAGAGGAGTAACTGGATTCCAGCACAACTTCAGTGTGGCAGCACTGTATAAACCCTCTGGCCTGAGAACTGTACTCTGTGGTCTTAGTTTAGTACCTAAAGTAATAAATTAAAGGCACAAGTTAAAAGACAATTTATAATAGGGATTTTTTTCCACCCTAGTGTCTTTGGGATTACTCCTGCACAATTACTACTCCATTCCCTGAAATCTTCAGCAAGAAGGGCTTAAAGAAATGTATGCACATACATCCACTGTTTCTCCCTGGATCCTGTGTTACCCATGCTGGACACACAGGACACCACATATGACTAGGAAAGACTGAGCTATGGCCCAGTCCTATGGGCAGCCATCGCCTAAGCTTCAGGAAATAAAGCCTGACCACAGTGACGGTGTTCATCAGTGTCTCCACAGCCAGCTAACCCCGCTGCAGGCGTGCCTCGGCACGGACACCCAGCATCTTGCGCCTGCCATCAGCACCCCTTCCTCACAGACCTCTCCAGCAAAGTCATTCACCAGGCTTCCTGTGCCCCCTCGTCCCCCGGCCCTGCTGGGCGGCGGCAGTGGGCACCGAGGAGGCCAGGCTGCCCTCACGCCCGCGGGGGAGGCGAAGGGGGCCGTGTAGGAGGCGGCAGCCCCGGGACGAACCCTCGGCAGCCGCGGGACGAGGGCTGCCAGCGCCGCCCCCTCAGCCCCTCAGCCGGCGGCGCGGGGGGAGCGGCGCCACGGCCCGCAAGGCTGGCCACGGTTAGTGCAAGTCCTCAGGAAAGGCAACCCACACCCACAGCTGCCCCAGCCCCGCGGCCACCATCGGGACTGGCGACTCGGCCCCACGCAGCTGCCTTCACCCACGGGCAGCGCACTGGGCACGGGATATGGCTCTGACAGCGTACTAAGTACCGACACAACCTACAGAAGAACTATTTCTTCTCAGACCGCGTATTTAACTGCTTTCCTTTAGCACGTCAGCCACTCCCAACCTTACCTCCCCGGGAGAGCACATCTGAACTCTATCTGTGTCGTATATAGCTATCGTGCCTTTCAGTCAGTCCATCTTTCGTGTGGTCTCTGTCGTTCCCTTCCCGAGACCACAACAGCAGCACCGTCCCGGCCCCCACAGCACCGGTGAGCGGCCTGCTTCTCATGGGGTGCTTGGGCTCCCTCTCTGGAAGGGGAGGAACAATCTCCTTTCGCTACAAACAAAACCCTCTGCACTAGTCACAAAAAGGCATATTTTGCCTCCCTTTATTACTTACCAGCCAAAACAGGAAAGGAGTAGCACAGGTTGTTCTTGTGCAGGTCCATTCTCCTCTCTAGGGTTTAACAAGTGTTTCAGATGTCACTTTTCAGCTCAGCCCTGGGTGAGGCAGCTACAACACTCCAAATGCACGTCTTACTTTGGAAACAATCCTCATGGAATGCACAGAGATGTGGAACAAGAGCACTAAGTACAAAAATACTGTGAGGCTTTTTCTGTCTGATGCTGTACAGTTTGTTTACCTTTAATTCAAACAACTTAAGTACTGCAAGTGATGTGTTGAACACATTCACCCTTTATAGGCAGTCTGCTGAAGGAAAAAGCTTAATAAACAATTATTAAGGTGCTTTCCCACAAATAACTTCAACTGCCACTACCATACTATTTTTTTAAAAGGAAAGAATCCCCGAATTCTGACCAAAAAAGAAAAAAACCCAAAAACCAAAACCCCTCATGCAGTCACGCAGCTAGGTATGAACATCTTGGAATACCGGTCAAAAATTTAAAAGGCTGCTAGCTCCCACAGCAACAATTTCTAAAGCAGTCCCTCTCCTTCCCGTATGTCTTCAGTACTGTACCTCCTCGCCATAAAGAGGAAGTAGTTACAGTAGCCACATAATTTCACAATAATTTCAGGAGCATACAGACTAAAAATTCAGTATGAGAATGGGTACTTCAATTACCCAAAATACCATCAATTTCTGTTTTCCAGTCCATCAGAAAGCCATGTTAAAAAAAAAAAAAAGTAAAAAAGAACAAAACAAAACAAAAATCCAAACAACAACAACAACAAAACCCCCCAAACAAAATCAAAACAAAAAGACAACAAAGAAAAGCCCAAACCAAAAAACACCAGGGCTTTTGCTTCCAAGTTATTTTAAAGCCAAGAACTATTTGCGTATTTGCTGGTTGTCCTGAACAGCCACATAGCTATTTCCAATCCTAGCAGAAGAGAACTATGGAAAACGAGTGCCAAGCCACCATTCTGCTCCCACAAATGATACAGTTCCTTCCTTCCTTCCCTGCCAATGTCAATTCTTACTTCTTTTACCCAATTGCTCCTTCCAAAACCTCAAGTAGCAACTGCTAAGCATCACTTAACCATTATGCAGGAGACTGTGCTCTGTGCTCTAAGAGATAACTCCTTGAGATAAGAAAGGAATCCTGTTTTACTTTCCACTTTTCTAATGTATTGATGCAACATTTATTTCAAAAGGATTATGGTTTGATACACTCTTTTCCCTTAGGTTCTCAATTTTTATCTGATCGTGATGCAGTATAAATAGTATTTTTTTAGCTGCTTTTTTGTCAAAATCAAGGTGACTTAGATGCTGAATTATGTAACATTCATTCAATTTATATATCATTATGAAGTATCAGTATCTTACCAGACTTCTCTCAAATCAAGGCATTTAACTGAATGTATTTATGAACAAAAAAACACTGAACATTTTTGGAGTAACAGAAAAAAATAAGTTGTTATTTACATGTAATATATATAATAAAACTACTACCATTATATACCTTTTATACACTGTAACTGCAGTCAATTTTTGCATTGTTTAAAAAAATTTCCTTAAACAGAAATTGTTCAGAATTATGTTTGTCCATACATCTGTATGTTATGAGAAATACAATAGCTTTTCACATTTTTAAAATTATCAGTGTAATTTACATTTTTCCCCCGATATCAAGTGAAGATTTAAAAATGGTGCAAACTGGAACACAAAAACAAGTAGCTATGAACGCTGAAATACAATCAATTTGGAACATAAGAGTGTTTTAAACTACCAATCTGTGAGAAAAATCCCTAATATTTGGCATGATTGTCTCACCACCCACCCCCAGAATGTCAAAGCTAGCTGACTTACTTTTAAAGTAACCATGATTATTGCATATTAGATCTTTGGAGAAGCAGAGCTTTAACCAAAAATATTTTTAATGTAGTTGAAATATAGACATACTTAGCTCAGGGAGGAAAGAAAAGTAGAACACATAATAAGTAATGTTATCAAATCAATCCAGTTAATTTGTTCTGTCCTTGCTTTGAATAATCCCCCACACCTCAGATAATCCAGTTGAGTCAATGGGTACCTCAGCAAGTGCAAGAGCAACAATCCAGTTTTATGTGACCAAGTTTTCATTCTGCAGAAGTCCTTTAAGAATCTTGGTCCTTAACTCACATCGTTTAAGTGCTAACAGGTAAATTAACACATATTCCAAACTGCTAACAGGGAAAACATTTACCTTTTTTTAACCAGGATATACAAAAGACAATTTGCATAGTTACAATTCAAGCACAAAGTCACTGTAAATAAGTACAAAAGCATTTATAAATTTACTAAATTTGCTGTTGTTTGTGCCAGCCAAATTAGACAGGTATGAATGTAAACTCGAAGGGATTGAGGAGAACAGTCAGTGTTTTTGCTTAAAAAATACATAGAGAATGCTTTTTAAAGGTTTTAAAAAATATTTTCTGCAGCAGGAACAAACAGTTCAAACCCCAAAGAAAGCCATCCAAAATGCCCAAATTCCTCCTATACAGCAGAGAAAGTTTGTTCATAGGTTTCAAACCTACATACAAAACGAGGCACTATTTATGCTATTTTGGAATGTGTCCATAATCCTAACACTTCGGTTCAACCCAAGACTTCCAAACCACTCTTCACTTCTAACTTCCTAGGAAAACATATCTTCAGAAGGTGGTGCATAAGAAAATCCAACAAATGCATCATCTGCCTCTAGGACACTGGCATTAACAATGTTGTAGTCAGAAGAAACACAAACTGAGTATGGGACCATTTCTTCTGTGAACACTGCATCAAAATTCCCAATATCATCTGGTCCAACCTAGGAAACAGAAGGATCTGTCAGTCATCATAATAATACAGTGTTTTAAACTTGTGCTTGTCCTTTAGATTCCAATTTTAACTCTCAAGGTTATGTATTTTGTTCTATATATTTTGTTATATATATTGCTCTTCTCTATTTAAGAAATTTAAGAAAGCACACCACTCCATCTCTGGAAATAGCTATTAAAAGGCTGGGGTTTTTTCATTTAGGTTGGAGTTTTGGCCAAATACTACATTCTCAATGATCTGATAAACCTAAAAAATAGGGGAAAAAAGTCTCTCTCAGGGAGATTAGCTCACTTGGTTAGAGCATGGTGCTAGGAACACCAGGTTTATGAGTTCAGTCCTCGTATGGGACATTCACTTAAAAGCTGGACTTGATGATCCTTGTGGGTACCCTCCAGCTCACAATATTCTGTGATGTGTGACTGAGATGCAAACACCACCACCACCCCCCCAGGCACCTACCACATTAGGATTAAATGGTGGTGGTATCTTCTTCTGAAGAAGATCAGTCCAGCTGAGAGATTCGAAGAATGGATGCTTTTGAATTTCAAGCTGCAGCAAACAATAAAGATTTTAGATATTTCATAATTCCATCCTGTTCATCACAGTAAATATTACTTCCTACTTCATGCACATAGGGAAGTTCTCAGTGCATGTCCTTACCAGTTTGTTTATTCACAATTTACTTTGCAATAAAAGGTGTAGTTGAAAAAAACAGCAATTAAAATTTGTTAGACTGCCTCTACCAATCGTTTTCCTTTTAAGGAAATACTTTCTGCTTTTAAACCCTAAAATCAATGACCTTGAAGTCTACCACAGGGCAAGAATGTTTTCTTTTAGTATCTGTTCCTGCCTTAAAGTTTTGCTAGTTTTTGTAAAGCATATCACTGTCTGAGAAGCAGCTGCTTCAACTACTCTGCAATATACTTACTATTTAAGAAGCAGCAAACAACTATGCTACATGTTACCATCCTTTCATCTTGCTCAGTTACAAGGTCAACAAACTAACATAAGGACAGAAAACCAGACTACAAAGATCCCACCAGTGATGGATGGACTATGTCCTTCTAGATCATTACTCATCGCACAGTTCTCAAGATACCTGTAACTTTCTCACATCAACTTCTTGTGAACAAAGGTTTTGTTGCTACACTGGGAAAATGTTTGCCATGATTTTAAGGCTAAAAAAAGAGCTGCTGTTTGCATGGAACTGGTGTTCTTCATCTGAAGACTGGTTTCCAAGTCATTAGTTAATATTACCACATGCCAGCCATTTCTTTTGATTATTTCCCAGTATCATCATGAACAGTGAAACCTACTTCTGTGCACCTTAGTGACTGCTGCACCAGCAACTGTGTTTCCTTTGCTGGCAGGTACAGCAGCAACCAAGCTCAAAATACCCCACAATCACCAAGCAACTCTCAGGGATAGACCCCACTTGGTGTCTTTACTGAAGAAATAAAAAGGAGGAATACAGACACAGATGTAGCAGTGCAATTTCTACCTCCAACTATTAATCCTGTGCTGTGCACATTAATTTGGTGACTCCTTTTAAATGAAATAGGGCTTGATAAATTAGGACACTACTTACAAAATCTTCCCTTGCTCCAAGTCTGCTTTGCCGATCTTTCTCCAAAAGTTCTTCCAGGATAGACCAGGCTGTAAGACTGATTCCTGGGCGCAAAACCAGGGGTTTATGAAGAATATTATCGTACATCTCAGCAACATCACGGCAGTAAAAAGGAGGCTAAAAAAATACAAGTTCTACATGAATTGGAGCCACATGCAATGTTGTTTCGTACGTTATGTATGATCACTAAATGATTCTGTAAGACATACAAGCTGCAAGCTGTGAAGCAGAAATCTTCTTTTTATGCACTGCCAACTTCTAATTCAGTCACCACCACTGCCAGAACTTTACACTTGATAACTTCCCACCACCTGCCTCCTCTACTCCTAAAATGTTCCCACACTCATCAGTAGCCATAGATGCCATCCAGCTTCAAAGCTCCCATTGAACTTGCCTGAAAAGAACCTGAGAATGGGAAAACAAATCCATCTCCCTATTTAAAATCCTATGGGAGGAGACAAAACTCAAAAAAACCGAAAGAACAGACTGGAGTAATTACATATGACTAGAAGAAGCATAGCAAGATTTTTTCATTCTAATGCTGCAAAAAGCTAGGAGAAAACCTGGGATACCCAAGTAAAAAAAAGTCTTTTAATTTTATTTACTCCATTACTTGACAAAATTTTACTTATAAGCTGTTTGGGTTTTTTTTTATTGTGTATTATCACTGTTGATTCAGTTTACTCTCACAGTCCCTCAAAGTGATGACTACTGATTTTGCTGATGTCTACGGTTTTGCTTTTCCATGAACTGTCAGACACCAAGAGGCAATGTAAAATCAAAAAATAGCAGGTGCTAGCAGGTGCTATGCGTGAGCCAAGACAACCTGTTAATCTGCTTAAATGGAGCATTCCAATATTATTAAAAAGTTAGCATCCTTAACAACACTCAAAGGTTACCTCAAATAAAAGGGGAGAGGGGAGGAAAGCAACCTTTACATATCAGGTACATACCAGCCCATAAAGCATTTCATAGAGAACTGCACCAAGGCACCACCAGTCTACTGTGTTGTCATAGGGTTGCTTTTTAATGACTTCTGGTGCAAGATACTAAAATAAAAAAAATAAAGAAGTATTTTAGAGCATTAGGCTAGCACGGATAAAACCTAGGTTTTAGTTACATCAGAGTAAACACTTTCAAGAAAAGTTGCTTCATAACAATTAAATGTTACAGCTGAATACTATGCCTTACTCATCCTTCACTGTCTTTTAAAGATCTTTCCTGTAATTTAAAATATATTTATCAAATTACCAAAGTTTCTAACCATGTCAGTTCAGCAAATCCCTCATATGTATTTAAGCCTTCCCCATTCTAAGTTTTCCAGTGTAGTTTTCTCAGTAAAAAGACAACAGAGTTCAGTAACTCAGTCAGCAAGTTCAAAGTTTCGTGCATATGCAATAATTTGCTTGAGTCACAGTAATTAATTCCCTATAAACTTACTAAGAATCAATGGCAGGATATGGTAAGTAGATTCATATTGACAAATCTGCAGCAGCTGCTACACAAGCTAACTGTCCTGTGTCTACCCAGCAGTTAGGAGACACGGTAGAAAACAGTATTTGAAAAGGGCTGGAAAAAGAGAGGAAGGAAGAGATGAGTTACGGCCATGTGGGTAGCAAGCAGTAGACACTGCAGATTAGTAAGAAGAACAACAAATAGATCTGTAGGGAGCTTGTCTTTGGTTTGGTTTCAGCTTGTTAAAAGAATGCAAACCTCCCAGCAGTACAAAACACAATAGTTGACCTTCCAGTTACACAAATATTAATAATAGTCAACAATCATTAATTACTGATTAAAAAACCAAGAAAGTTCTCAACGTACTTCTGGGGTCCCACAGAAAGTTGCAGTGGTATCAGAAGTTGCAATCCCTTCTTTACAAAGTCCAAAGTCTGTCAATACAACATGACCCTGTTTAAAAAAAAAGAGTGATATGTTAAAAAGAGAATATGCTCAACATGTGGCTACACAGAAGTGTCAATTTTGTGAGAGAACACGAAAAACAGAAATAATCTTGCATACTTACTAGTGAATCTAGGAGAATGTTTTCTGGCTTTAAATCCCTAATAAAAAAGGAAAGGTAGTAAATCAAAACAGCAGTCACAAGAGCTTTGAAGTAAAGGGGTTTTATTCTTCAGCTGAAAGCTTCAAGTTTTGATGAAATTGTTATGTTCAGGTTTCCTGTAAGATGATTTCTTGTAGAGTTTTTTATCAGGTAATTTGTCTTACTTTGAACTTTTGCAGGACAAGGATACATTTCAGAAACTTACCTGTACACTATATTTATGGAGTGTAAGTAGCCCAGTGCACTGGCTATTTCAGCAGCATAAAATCTGGCTCTGTGCTCAGGAAAGGAACGTTCTCTTTGTAAATGAAAGAACAGCTGTAAATATGCAAACAGGAAATTAGAATATTATACAGACAAAACAAATCAGGTTAATAAAATGTAACTTTACAGTGAAGAGTAATTTATTTTGTTGTCCACTTTTTTTGAAAAAAAGAAAGTACAATGAAATAAAATTGGTTTTACTGCATGACTTTGTCATTGCTTTACTCTCTTCCCTGCTTCTCTTTCATAGCTCAGATGGATAAGTAACTCAAACATATTCCCTTAAAACTAGGAACAGTCAACAACAGGAATTAAGAGTACATCACTAAGCTGTGAATAGAAGTTGGCAAGACTAAATCATGCAGGATTGCCTCCAAGCAGAATATAACCTGGTGTCAAATAAGTCATCTTTTATATCTGTAAATGCTTGTATTCAAAGATTTGCATAATTATTTATAGAACTGTATTCTGAAATAATCTAGATGTAGATCACTGTGTGAGATGTATATTCCAAGCTGATCCACCAATTCTCTCTACTACAGAGAATTGTCTGGCTGCAAATAATTTGAGCAGATACAAAAGTCTAGACAAAGATTAAATCATAAACATATGGATTCAACTATACTACACATTCAATTTGTAAAGATTTTAAGAAAAATTTAAGTTTTCTGGTTTCTGCTGACAAAGTTTAGGAAAAATAAAAAGCCACCCTAGCTTTCCAAGCTTTCCATTCAAATTTGAAAGCTGTTCTGAACTGTATTTTAGTTTACCTGAAACAATACAAAACTAAGTTCTGGCCACAATTCAGGGTAGAGCAAACCAGGATTTTGCTAATACAGTCTAAGTAAGATGACAGTACATTAGACAAAAGAAAAGCCCATCGTGTCCCAAGTCTAACACAATATAATAAATTCAACTGTCAGTTTCCTTCCTTCCCCTTGTGAAGTATCAGCATCTCAGCTAATGCAGATGCAAGAGGAAGACAGTGCTACATGATGAAAAATGTAAACATAAGATTAATTCGTAATAAAGGTAAATTCATATAACTGTAAAATACAGTATTTGTATCTGACAAGCATGAATAAATTTGGATCGAAGTTGTCAATAAGAACAGGAACAGGGTCCAAATAGCTACAGAAGTCTGTAGCATCAGCAGATAATAGGATTTTCAAAATTGGGAGAATGCTGATCACAGCCCACCATAAAGGATCATTTCACTCCTCCCACCTAGAATTAGCAAAATAGACAGACTCAAATGCAAACAAAACCACCACATACCTCTCCTCCATTAACAAAATCCAGGACAAAGTAAAGCTTTTCTGTTGTTTGGAATGAGTAATGTAATCCAACCAAAAATGGATGTTTCACATTTTTCAAAAGCACATTACGTTCAGCCATAATATGTTTTTGCTGCAAGAAGTAAGAGATCAATAAGTAAACAAGAATGATTTTGTAATTAAGGGAAAAAACAAGGGAGGTGGGTGGAAAAAGACTATTTCTCTTAACCTCTTTCCTATTGAGAACAATTTTTTTCTGCAACACTTTGACAGCATAGTATTTTCCATCCAGTTTTCGTTTTGCAAGAAGAACCTGTGAAGTTCAAAAAAAGGGAAGAAATGTGATTCTTGCAGTTCACGTACCATTAGTAATATTTTATCATTTCAGCAAAACTGGCAAGTGTTCATACTATTTTTTCACAATACAGTTCCTTTCCTTCTAATACAGTCAATCAACAACGTGAGCCAACAGAGTGAGCTTACAGTTCAATAAAAATTAATCACAACAGTGGTATCATGAAAGACTGAATTACATCATTTTTTTTCCATGACCTGCTAAATCTCCACGAAGATCAATTTCAGCTTTTTTTTTGGGATAAATTTTAAAGATAATTGAATGAAAAACAACAACACGAAAAATAATTTGGAAACTGGGATTTTGAGAAGGATTCTCTTTGGCATCTTTGTAAAATATCAATACTTATGTCACTTTCCAAAGTGCTGCTGCTCACACTGCTCCATAATATCAGGGGTTTTGCAAAATAGTCCATGACAAGAAGAGGAAAAGCACAATTCGTACTCCAGCTGCTGCATAAGCACAGGGGTACCTCCCTTCCTCCCTGGGGGAAACAGAGGATCCCAACTGCTCTTAACGAGAAAGGGAAACTCTCCCTTTTGTTAGTCCCAGTAAGTGGCTGAAGCAGCCAACAGCTGCACCAGGGAAAAAATGGCAGCACAAGGCATCAGCACTGAGGATCCAACAGAACAGTTTATGGGCCACCCTAGACTGACAACACTTCTGGAACCTCTGGCCAAGTCTCCAGTCACTGTGCAAGAAACCAGCGAGCATCCTTGCACCACCGAAAGACAGAGGAATAAAAGCTCACCTTGCCAAAGCTGCCTTTCCCAATAACTTTCAGGAAATCAAAGTCTGTTGGTTTAGCACTGAAAGATATTTAGGAAGGAGACAGGTCATCTGGGTAGAAATGACAAGCTTTATAGCTGTACAGCAGTGTAGTGTAACACTTGAGTTGTAAAGTGAGAACAATGGCCTGTAAGCACCCTCCTTTTCTTTGTTCCACTCTGCACTGCTTCTGCAGACCTGTCCTCACATACAACGACTCCTCTTCATTTTGCAATTCCATTTTCCTCTAGGGAAAGTGTTCAAGTTGCACCCTCTGAGTTTATTTTATTTACTAAGTTTAACCTTATGATGTAAAGGAGAAGCAAGACTCTTCTTTCATTCTCCATGGTCTAGTTTCCTGTAATTTTTAAGATTCCATTTTCCCATGACTTCTCCTGGAACTTATTTCTTATTTCCAGCAGTCCAAATGGATTCTAAAGCTTACATGAGGAAATGAAGGATCAAGTTTTTTATCTCTTCCCTCTTATTTATTCCATTCTTCCCTCCATCCAATCCTCCCTCATTTTAAATTTCAGTAAGAGTAGGGAGGTCCAAATAACCTGCCTCTTCTTGGTGCTTGTATGAATTCACTCTCAGATTTTCCATTTCCCACATCACCAGTCCTTCCAGTTTTTCCCAGGATTCCCTTACTCTTTCCTGAATACAATTCTGTCAGCAAAACAATTAACCATGTTTTCAAATTCCAAAACAAGTTACATCATCATACACCTATTTATTGCCCCTGAAGGGAAGGACTCTTTTATTTCATTTCTTACTGCAATCTATTAACCACTTCCTCCCGCTAGCCCAGAACAAATCTGTGAGGAAAGCAAAACCAAAACAGTAGTCATCTCCTAGATGAGAAAAGCAGATTCACACAGAACTGAGAACAGAAATTCTCCAGAAGACACCAAAGAGACACAAGTTACCACTGCAGTAACTGGGTTGTAGCACCAACAAGGCAAGCTGCTCCTTTGCCATGCAATAAACCAAACTTGTTTCCAGAAGCTGTGGGACCACTCCCAAGGTCAGTGTAACTTTTTGGGTTTTACAATTAATTTTAATCTCTTTTAATTAAAATTTAAAATTTACATTAAATTGAATTACATTTAATTCAATTTAATTGAAACCTACTGAGGATTTCCAGATGGTCCCAGGTTGATATTCTGTGAGGTAGAGTTTAACTGTTGGGAGAAACAAAGAGGTTTACTTGTAATACTTTTTCTTAACTTCTCTCTTATCTTTCAACCAATACTAATTTCAAAACACTCTACTAATCTGCTCAATTCATACTTTTACATTTGTTGCATTAGAATTTTAAAGAGATCTAACATCCAGATTGGGAACTGAAATACCTGGCCATCATCACCTTGTCACAAATTCTTTCTACACATATCCTGTTCAAGGATGAAGGTAATAAAATATTTGTGCCCAGACAGAGGAAAAGATCAGAAATAAAAATTGAAGAGTATGTCAATAAACGACTTGTTCCTCATTCAGAACTTAACCCTTTCTGTACTTGCTTTATGAATATATTTTCTGCCTTTTATTCTAATTATCCAAGTTCTTACTAATACAATAATTTTAAGCCCACACTGTTTATATAAGAGTAATTAATGAAAGACACAGTGCTTTTAAAAACATGAAAGGGAACATTCTCCCAACACCAAAAAAAACATTACCAACCTTTTCTATCCTGACATTAAAGGTTAAATAACTCAATTCCTGGAATTCCATGAATCTTACCAGTACACACCCAGGCAGAATTTTTAAATTACAGGGAGCAGAGGAAGCCACTGTTATTTAGGTAATTTTCTCCATTTTGTTTTTAATTTAGAAAAGCAGTATTTGTACTCTCATTGTGATTCTGGAATTTATCACAGAAGAATAAACTGCACTCAAATACAAGTTACCTGGGGACAGGCTGTCAGGCAGCACAAATCAGTACTCCAGAAGTGGAGAATGACAGCAGCACTGGATGCCACTACTCAATGAAATGAGCCAGTGGTACTGGACAATTTTAAAAGAGCTATTGTAAAAAGGGCGTCTTTTTAAGGCTTTTTTTTGTTCCTTGTTGTTTGGCGCCATCATTTACAGTAACTATAGGGTAAATTTTCCACCAAAAATATGGGAACCAGGCCATTATGCAGTAGCTCTCTTCCTATTTTGGAATTTATTGTGGCATGACACATCACTGATTTTCCACAGATCATTTTTATCATTCCACATTACTTAAAATACCTTTCGAAGGAGGAGGAAACCAGTATTTTTAACTAGTGACTTTGGAAATCAAACTTTCAGAACACACTAAATCTCCCGTGGATCACACACAAACCAAAACAACTCTTACAGCTTTACCAGGGGCTGAATAAGAAGGGAAGTATTAGTATCATACCTTTATGCCAAGTAGTAAGTAATAGAGAAGACAAGCTTAAATATGGCACTTCTGCCTTCCTAGACATACTCATTTTTTCAAACAGCACTGTTTCTGGAGGCTGTAAACTAATTTTCAGAGAATGCATCCAGCTATATAGTGGCTTTTTTGACAAAAGAAACTTCAGACCTCACACAGTGTTATATGTGAAATGAAATAAAATCCATCCTTGTTCCTAAGTGACTTTTAGAAAGACTGCATTTTTTCCCCTGAGAGAATCCTATTCCTCCCCATCTTTAAAAAAGAAGAACGCACAAGCAAACAAAAAGACAATTAAACATTCAATCTCCCCTGCATCCTTGCCAGATGTTCTTAGCAAGAAACTTTGAACAGAGTGCAAAAACTATGACAGCTAAGCTATGACTAAAGTTGTGTTTCTTTAACCCATATAGCAAGGGGGGAATAAGAAAGACAAAGCCAGCAATCACTTTTACTCCTCTTTGCAGTTCACATCTGACAGAAAAATAGCTTACAGCCCACAGTGGAACTGAGTTGTTTAAAAAGAGCAGGGAGGGGATTTATTGCAAAACCTGCCAGTAGTTTTCAGGAAATAATATACCGAAGAAGATTGTCCTCAAGCAGCTAAAATTTAGAAGACTGTTCTACTTCTGTTTTATTACCTTCCGACTGCTCCTTTCATCTTCATCTTCAGATGGATCCGACTGGTGTTTTGGGTTATCCATCTGAAGAAATGCTCTGACATCTGGGCTAGAAACACAGTTAACTTCATTAGAACACCAATAATCTGCATGATTTTCAGCCACAAACACAGCACAGGACTGAACAGCAGCATATAGTGGAGTTACTCATCACAAAGTTTCATATTTAAGTTCTGGTAATTAAGGACTGTGTAAAAGCAATACTTTCTTTTATAGCAACATAATTCAACTGCCAAGTGTGTTATATACAGCACAAAGTTTTTCACTTGCAAAAACCTGACATGTCAAAGTGGATGTTTGTGAAGACTTCGGAAGGAAACACTGCAGAACTGCATTTAAAGATAATTATCAGAAACATGCATGAGTTGTAACTGGCTAGCAGCCACCAAGAAACCAACTTCCAAAATATGGAAGAATTGAAATTTTTGATTTCTAAAATTTTAATTAAATAGTCCAACACAATAGGGAATTAAATGCATCATCTGTATGCCAAGGAAAGACACAGGTTCCAAGAGATACACAGCAGTAATGTTCCTGTCTCCATTCATTTTAAAACAGAAGATGGTGATCTTGTATTCAGAATTTCTTCTGGCTGGGCACTGTCAAAACAGTGTTAAGAAATCCTTCCAGTCAGCTGCAGGACACAAATGCTTCAGGAATTAGAAGAGAGCTGACAGGCTTCCCACAGTGCCTAAGGAGATACATTTTATCTTCAGCAGTGGTTGCAAACTCTGTCTTGGTGGGGCTGGGGAACAAGGACTGAGAGAAAGGTGGAAAAGCAAGAGAATTCCAAGAAGCTGCTTCCAGGAAGAAAGGTTTGCTTGAAAGTTCTAAAGAATGGAATGTCTTTCTGAACCACAGCATAGTGAAAGTAAAGAATAATGTAATACAACTGAGGCAAAATTAATTCCTAAAAAAATGGCTATCATGTATAGCCTATAAACCACTTCAAGTGATGATTTGAATCTTTCAAGTTCACTCAGCTTCACTAAAAGGCAACCTTCTTATTGAGGAAGAAACCTTACCTACATTTCAGAGACAATGTTCTTTGAGAAGGACTTAGGGCAGTCACTGATAGGAAACTCCACATGAGCCATTCAGTACAAGAAAAGCACTAACTATGGAGCTGCTCTTTTAATCTGTCCCTAGAATATATAAAATAGAGTGGTTTTATGCAAGAAACAGATGTACTTGCTATTTTCAATCCATTCACCTTCCACACCTCTGATCAGTGAGGATCAGAAGTAAGAGATGAGCTGTTTCTGACACTTCTGCAGCTTCTGTAATTTCCTGTTGGCACTACTGAACCTACCTCACCATCTTATGCTATCTGAGGCTCCCAGTCTTCATCACTTACATTCTGTATTCCCTAAATCCTATTTGAAATTATGTTTTAGTTACCTTCAGGTTTTCAGATTTAAAGCACAGCAACAAGACTGTTCACATAATTTCCCACCATAATTTCAGTTTAATTCTTCCCATTTTATATGAATGCCAAATTCTGATCTATTTCAGCATTTGTCTTGTATCCTGAGGCCAGGAAGACAAAAATCACAGTGGTTTGAACATTGTGGTAATCCTGGGTCATGATGCAACAATTTAAGTTTCAGAATGTTTGGATATCATAAAAGCAAGAATAAAAAGTTATGGTTAATGCTTTTCACTAGACAGAACAGAAACAGACCTTAATTACCTTTCAGCATTAATTATTCTCAACAAACTAGCTGATTAAATAGAGCATGTTGTAATACATCTCAAATAGTTACTATAGTAACTTTGTCCATGACTGAATTCACAGAAGGAAAAACGTAAAAATATCATTTCACAGGAAAAGGCTGCTGTACACTTGCAGGGTATTCCACAATCTCCACAACCCACAAAAGCCAGAATCATAACCGACTGACAGTACGCTGTTCACATTTGCAATTCTAAAAGCACTACAAAGAACTACTGATTAAAACCAAAAAGGTTTAAGGGACCAATTTCTTAGGCAAGATTGAAGCATGTTATGCACAATGCTATACAGATTGGTAAGATTTCTATGCTGTTTTAGTTCACATGGATTAACTCAGTGTATTTTAGAATACATGGAAACTATTCCTAAAATAACCTCACCTATGAAATTAAAAGGATTGAGAAAACCATTTAAGAAGCTCAATATACACTGTACATATACTCAATATACATTGTACATATACTACCACCAAAAGTGGTTTTGTCTGGATTTTTATGACAGAATAAATTTATTTTATGGATTATGTCTGAAATACACAAAAGGGTGTCAAGCTCTGCTTAAATACAATTGCTTATGTAGTACTCGTTCTGCATTAGTCTTCCTGCAAAAACAAATAATGTCACACAAAAATTTTGAAGACACACAGAAATATGAATAAACCCAAGAAGTCACACAAATTTCGAAGCAAAATGGTAAAATTAATAGCCAGTGACAGAAACTTAACATTTAAGACACACGTTATTTAAATAATGGTGCCCAGCTCCTCCCTCTTCTTGCCACATTTTCTTAAAAAAGTAAACCACTGACATCTTTGCTCTGACAGAAAGCAAAGGTTCAAAAAGCCATAATACAGTAAAGTACAGTAACACTTTAAAACAGGACAATAATGTAATGCAAGGTTTGCTTTCCCCAACACAGACTGCAAAATCCTACAATTCAGGGGTTTCACATTCACTTCTATATTAATCAGATTTTGAAAGCAGAAAAAAATAATGACTGATTTTTTTCTAGGGAACACATTCAGATCCTGCTTCTCACATGCAGAACTGATAACTCATTTCCCACAGGTTGCAGAGTATTGTCATCCTTGAGTTCTTCAAGTGTTATGCAAATGTTCTCACTCTCATTAAGGAGCTACTTTGGACTATTTAAAAATAACTGCATTACATCTTTAATGCATCCTCTGTTATACAATTTTTCAAACAGGTTTTCTTTGGACATGTTCTGATAGACAGCAATTAAATGCATTAATACTTCAGTGAAGGCCTACATTTGAGGGGGTGAGCAGCCCACTTTCAGGAGTTGTGCTGTTTTTTAGGGTGGCTCACAGTGCTCACTAGGAACAAACTCCCAGCTCCTATTAAGGACATCACTCAGCAAGTGGGACACACTATTGGTCTCTATCCCTTCTGCCACTTTTTCTCGGAACACCTGCACTCTACCTGTGAGAAGAAGTTGTCTCTCACAGTAATTTGCTGAGGAAATGCAGCTTGAAGCTAGTCCACTTAATCCCCAGTTTGGACTAAGCCAGTAATCTCACCCTGTATTCCACCTGACAGTGACTGCACGTAAATCCTTATCAAGTGTCACAGGGTCTCTCTAATCACTCCAACACACTTCAGGTTTTTCCTGGATTTTTTATTGAGCAAAAAGGTTTGGCTTTGATACAATATTGAAGAAATGTGCCAGACCCAAGAAAAGAAGTCCACTGAAGGAAAATAAGAACACAGTGCTGCATGTTTCTAAGTATAATGCAAATATTACCATCCTGGACATACTGAATCTGACATTTGTGCCTTCCCATCCAGAAATGAGAACACCTTGAATCATCCTTAAGCTTTTAGTGAAAAAATTTTCCTAAGCAGGACTTAAAATGTATGACATGCTGATACTGGTTTTGATGCTTAAAAGATGCAGTGGAAGGTGGATTTCCTAATGGTTCTGTGAGAATGCATAACCCACTAAGTCTTCCTTGTACAACACTAACTTTACTTAAGTTATATGACCTAGTATCAAATTTAATCAGAATATTAAAGCAAAGCAGTCTAAGAAAGCAAGGATGGACTATCTGTGAAGACCAGTCATCACATATTCCTTGAGTAGCTTCTTCCAGATTTTACAAAAAATCCCAGCCACTGAGATCAAAGATTTGGTATTTTTTCTGTAACAACACTCACTGGCACACAGAAAAGGTGACAGATCACATAATTATTAATATGACTTATTGCAATGAAAGACTGCAAAAAGTAAAAGCTAACTTCAGAAAAACAATCACCTTGCAGTGATTAAAAGAGGTACAACACAGAAATTAATACAAAATTAAATGCTTTTGCACTAAATTGTGAATTAAAGGCTTTTCCTCCCACTTAGTTCACTATTTCTTTAAGTGTTGGGTGGAGGAGAACAGCGCAAGACAAACTTCGGTCTCTATTCACTGTTTTTATTGTAGAACTGTGTTTAATAAGCTTGCTGCTGAACTCACTTTCAACAGCACCCAACACTATCACACCTATGTCTTAACCCTGGTTTAAGTCAGCTTAATGGATCAGGCAAGCTAAGTGCCATATTAAAGAACATTGATTCTTCTATAGTTACATTCAAGCATACAATTTTAAAAGCTCACAAAACTTTAAGGAGGCAGGTGGATTTGAGGTTTGATGCCTATTTTTTAGCACACCATTTGCACTGTCCATAACAAAAAAAGCACCATTTTGGAGAACAAGTATGTTTTGAAACAAAAATATTTGGTAATTGCAAATACCGACAACCAAACAGAGGAGGAGATTGGCCTAAATAAACCAGTATCCTTTCCTAATGAAACAGAACAGATTAGTTTTCAATATTTTGTCATATTAAAGTGCTTTTTATTATTTCCCAAAGAACAGTACCAAAACCACAAACCTCTTAGTGTTTGTTCTGGTGGAAAAGCATCCTTTGGTGAAGACTTTGTTACTAATTTTTTTTCACTAGTCAAAAGAAGTATATATAAAATGCTCCTTTATTTTTTATTCAAAAAGAAAAGGAAGCACATATTTCAGGCTGACAGGACATGAAGTAGTTCATTTGTTGTGAAAAAAGAAAATCTGACTGCGTGCTGCGAACTGCAGCGATATTCTGTTAGAGTTACGTTTTTCCTGTGGGAAATGGGCAATTTCACAGGCTGTACAAATAGGCTAATTCAAGTGCATATATTAAAGACATCTACTCAACACTAAAGCCAAGCATAGAGCTTCACCGTTTTACCAGTTCAAGCAACACAGAAAGCTGCATGGATTTAGTTTAGACTGATTGCAGCTTTCAACTGAAAGAAGGAGCCTGTTTGCCCCACAGCGAGTTCACACACAGAGTGCTGTTCTCCAGATTTAGCTGAAGCTGACTCTGTCCTAACACCACCTCCCATCCACCACCGGTGGTGGCGAACACACATGCAGCTCTTCTGCTGGGAACACTTGAGGTACAAGCTTATTATCATTTCCTTTAGGCAGCTTGGTTATCCCAAACCATCTCTGCAAGCTAACCGTGCTTTAAACAAGTTCTGGAGCACACGTGAACTGCTCTAAGGAAAAAAAAAGAATGCAGGCAGTGACTGACAGCCAGCAACGCAGCAGCAAGTGACAGCAGGGCCCTCAAACAGTACAGCCACTGGCAAAACAAACACCTGCCCTACAGCAACAGTTTACAGTGGAATCTGCAGCCCTGGAATTAAGATCAGTTAATTGCCTGCAAATTTGTAGGTTGGCTTTCAGAGAACAAAAACACTTTTATATTATTCAGTCTGTAGATTTTTTCTGAATGGATGGCCATATAAAGTTGGGGTTTTTTTTTTATACTGAAGAGCTCTGAACAGATAAAATACATTTTCTGGTTAAATACTTAATTTGCAATTTAGTATTTAATATATCTTTTCATCTCAAGTCTTTTCAACAGCCCTTATAAAACAGAAATGAAACTACTTACTGGTTGCATAGCTCTGGCTGTCTAACTAAATTTTGAATGAATTCATTCAGTCCTGCTCTTCTCTGTTTAATAAAATCTGAAAAAAACAGATTTATTAGAATCATCAGTCAGCTTGTGAAAAAGACTTACTTTCTTATTCAGGTTTTTAGGATTTAAAATAGCAGTTAAAAGGAGACTGGCCCATGACTGATTGAGAACAGGATTGGTTCTACATATGAAAATTGCAAGCTTAAAACATTGAACTGAGCTGAAAGAACAATCTTCAGTTTCTCTGTAACACTACTTAAAAATGTCGAAAGCCAGGTGGATCAGAAGTGCCACCTTGTGCTTCAAGAATAGTGTGTAACCACAGTGGGCTAACCTGTGCAGCCTTCGTTGCGCGGGTGAGCCCTTCAGGACCTGATTCCAAAAAAACATAAAACCCCCAAGAACCCACAGGCAAAACCTGACATCAGTTGCACAAGTCAAGTTTTTACATGCACAGTCCCACCAAGCAGCTTATTTCCATAACGTATGTATGGCAGTGGGAAAATTGCACAATTCATCCTGCCAGCAGGCACTCAGATATAGCCATCAAAGATAACAAAATAAAATACCTTCCTTTAGATTTTGGACATCATGTCCAACACCAAAAAAGATAATCCTCAGAATCCCTTGCCTTATCTAAATCATAAGACATGTAACTGTTCTGTAGCAACATGGAAAGATACACAAAGGATTTAGAACAGAAAGAGTTTTAACATAAAAGTGTAAGATGGAATAATCTTATCTTTCATTACTGGTATCAACAGTAATTTGTATGGAAAAAGAATATTCAACTCGTGTATTAACTTTTAAGGCATTCCAATGACTGTCATATACAGATTACTGACAATTATTAAAATTTGAAATTAAAATTAAGTTTCAATTAACAGCTGTATTTAAAATACTAAGAAAAACATCCATATAGTTTCAGGGATATAATCCCTGAACCCTTCCTAGGCTATTTAATAATCCCAAATTACTGACATCTAACAGGAAGGTGAATTTGCATACAGATATTATGGGAGTCACCAACACCAGCACTTTCAGTGTGGTAGATGGACAGTGTCATCAGTCACTCTAAGCCTACAGAGCTATCTGTGCTGGTGAAGATAAAACACCTCTAACATCTGAAATTTTCAGGTTCTGTATTCTGACTGATTTCTGTTCCATTTTTTCAAGTTAAAACAAGATTAATTTTGAAATAACCTAAGTGCTAATAAAAATGGAGCATTTAAATGGCAATTTAAATTACAGTATTTTTGGAGGAGAGAGAGTATAAGGATGTAAAGGTCTCACTCTGTTGCATTTCAATGCAGTAATACAATACTCCATACACATGGATGGATTAGAGAAGTAAAATACCTTTTCAATATTTGTAAAATATGTAACTTGTTTCAGGAGCCAGCAGAAACATTACATCAAAGCTTCAATAAATCAGTGTTAAGAAAAAGAACTATTTACATAAGCATTATGGCTCCATCTCCACCCTGCCTCCCAGCAAGAAACATCTTGAGAACTATTTAGTTTCTCATGCTTCAAGGATTTGAGTGTAGTTCACGGAAATTTAAAACAAGTTTGAGGACTTTGTTTTACATATAAAATTTTAATAAAGTTTTTGTTGAAGTATTTTTACCCATTAAAACTCCAGTTTCCTAAATTTGGCTCCAAGAAATCCACCTGCATATTTGCCTGTACAGCACACCAGACATGCATGGCATTCTCTGGTCTTCAGCCAGCTATGAGAATCCCAAGGTCAGAGAAAAGGAACCAGAACTAAACAAAAAGTCCCTGTAGACAAAATATATGTAGAACTTTTGGTAAACATTTACATCTTTATCAGAACAGAACATCAGAGCTTGGATACTTGTATTTGATTATTTTAACAAAAAATAAAACAGAATTTTACATCAGGATCCACATGATTAACTGGAACTGCCAAAAACTATGTTTGTTTGTAAAAATTTAAAAAAATCCAAACCTACACATTCTAAGAGTTCAACAGCTTTGGATCCATTTGTTCCTCAGCAAATGAGAAAATGAAACTATTGAAACAGGTGCAGGAAGAGATGAAACTACAAACTGATCACATCAGCAAGCCAGGGGAGGGTGAGAGGGATCCAAAGGGCATCAGGAAAACCCCAAGGTAAAAATGGCTTGACTGTATAGTACAAACACACAGAGCAATGGCCTGGACTTCCCACCTGCGTTTTTAGTTATTCATCCATGGCACCACCCAGGTTAATTCAACACACTTAAGTGACTTTCACAAGTATTTTGCTGTGTACAGAGCAAGCTAAACGGGGACCTATCACTGGTAACTGGAGCACAACACGTTCACATCGGACAGGCTTCCTGTTGCTCCACTCACAGAATTTCGTTTTCACCTGAACTGTACAAGGAAGCACATTTAGATACAGAGAGTTCAAAAGTCCGCAAAGATAAATCCTTGAGTTATTTCATTCTTCAGAGGTGGTTGTGGGGGAAGTCACACAAAGAAAGTTTAAAACAGACTACACTTCGGAAGAGTCTGGGGTTTGGCTTTGGCTTTTAGAGGAGAGAGATCACACCTGACAGCTGAGTATCTCTCACAATCCTGGATATGGGAGGACTGGTTGGAGCTACAGCCTTCAGTGCAAGAGAGGCACTGGGCGACCAAGCAATGCTCTGTTCACTATCACAAGGTAAAACACCTACCCACACTAGTTCCTGCTCTTGACTGAAGCATGACTAAACTTTGGTTTAGTCACTGTTTTGAGGACCGCTGCAAAACTCATCTAAGATAGCTTCTGGTAGGCTGGAAGAGATCAATTTTCGTATAAAGAAACTGACAAAATGAGTAACAAGATGATGACATACCAGGATCAAAATTATCTCCAAATATTCTTTTAGCTGGAATCTTCAGGTTCATGGTGGGAAATTGCTTCTTTAGCTGAAAACAACACACCAAAAATTAGATTGCGCTTAGACACTAAAGTACCTAGAAATAATTGCATTTTGTTTGTTTTCTGATGAATAGTTTGAACACCTGATTATTAGTAATTCTGCTCTGCTATGCCATCTCCTCTGCTCATACACACAAGGGAAAAAACATACCCAGAACAATCTGTACTCAGCTTGTTTGCAATAAACATACCCTTTTAAATTCAAAGGCCACCTCATCTTCATCTTATGGACTACTTGAGCAATGGTGCCAAAATGATCTGCCCCAGGTTAAAAAAAAAAATTCAGTGTTTTTATTTTCCTTTTTTCTTCCTTCCAACACCAATTCTTTATCTCTATCAGGTTTGGTTTTTTCTTGCTTGCACAGGGCTGTATGTATGAGGCTTAGGATGGGCTGGGGATACAGGCATCTGGGTTTTGTCTAAAAGCTTTAGAAATCACATGTGGTCTACCCCTACATCAAAACAGCAAACAGATGAACAGTCTATTTTATGATCCTGCATTTGATAATTCAATTATTACTACACTTGATAAACTGACCAGAAGATAGCATACAACAACATTGAACTATATATTAAAAGAAAAAAAACAAACCTGACCCTAGTCAAGCCTCGACTACATTTACTTCACCTTCGAGTGCTCCAGAAGAGCAATCTTACTCTCATCCTCTTTAAAAGAGTAGTTTTCTAATATAGCAGCTGGCAATTCTTCCCTTAGCAACACCAGTATCTCTTCCAGTTAGCAGCACAAGTTCTTTTTGGTGTATGATACTGTATGAGTTACACTGAATAGAAACTGGACTAAATGCCCTCCTGGTTATGCTTCCCCAGGACTTCACCTCTGGCCATGTTAGAGAGATCACTGCTGAACAAACTTCAGCAGAGCAATGCCAATCTGAATGGCAAGAGAACGTGGCAAAGGATCACCAACACTCCGTCTGAAAGGAGGATATTATGGTTCCACATCCCTTACAGGTCTATCCCTGCAAGGTGCAGGCAAAGTATAGCATGGGGTATCCAGGGGCATTTCAGCTCAAACCTCAGAGAACAGCTAGCTCCGAGCTCACAACCTGTGCTTGGAGACCACTGCCACATGCAAATCCATGCACAGAGAGGCAGAAGAGAGAAGGTCTGACTACTCCCCAGAGAGACAATGAAAGGGAAGCAGAGGCACAAATAAGCAGCTGGTGATATTTTAGTATGGGAATCAGAGGGGAATTATTTCCTCTTTTGTTAAAGCATTATTGTGTCTAAACATGACGAACTGGAGAAAAGTATGGACACAGCACACATAACTCAGACTCATATCTGAGCAACTATTTACCCCACTTGCCCACTATGTAAAACTCTCTTCTAGCAACAAACCCAAGAAATCCATACTTAGTTGGAAGGGGCTTATTTTTTTGTAACACTGACCATATTTTTTGTGGAAAAAAACATACATGCTATGAAACTGCAGGTATGAATTGCCATGAATGACTGACTAGGAGTACATAATTAAGAAACAAGGATTTGTTCATTGCTTCAGTTTGTTCATTGTTCAGTACTTCACAGAAAAACACCTATTTTAAGAGAAATATATCTATCTAGATGTTTTGCGGGGTTTTTTTATCATGAATAAATGCACATTTTAGATGTTTTGACAACCACTAAATTGGAAGTTTCATTAAGCTATGATCCCAAGTTACTATAAAAAAAAAGTGACAAATAAGTGGATCTTGAGTCTGAAATTCAAACAAACCGAAGTTTAAAAAACCCACTCCATCATCTTCTTTAATCAGGCTCCTATGGTTACTAAATGTTGACTCAAACTCCTCAAGAGAGGATTAACTCAAACCATAACACTGCAAGCAAGTGTTACTCTGCTATTCTGGTACAATTTCATAGCTTGCTTTTTGCTTACCGTATTGTAGAGTTTATCAAACTCTGCATACCGTCGAAAGACAAACCATTCATTTCTGCCAACAGAGACTAACACTTTGTAAACCTGTAGAAACAAAGACACTGTTATTGCCCACAAAGCTTAGTAAAACCTCCGAGGTTTAATCCTGTGGTGGAAGTAAGGGCAAGTTGTTACATTTATTGTTTAAATGCACTTATTGAACCATGTATTTCTTACAGCTAAGTCCCACAGATATAACAGAAATGATTAAAAGAACAATTAAAAGAATCCAGTACTTTACAGGAATTTTTTTAAACACCAGGTAAGCAAAAACTAACGCTAAAATTGATTTAATGGAGTTTCATAAATTAGTTAATATCCAAGAAGAACACCTGGCCATCAGATAGTAGTCTACTAAAGTTTAATATGAAATTTGTTAACAACTTGATAATCCATAATAAAGACTAACATTAAAGAAGCAAAGCATTTAAAAATACTGAAGACTGCCTTCACCAAAAGGGAGTACATATAGAAGGTACAAAGATAACTGTTCCTTCCAACACCTTGAATACAGGAAGAATCCTGGCTGATGGTACAATTGTTCAGGGAGGGAAAAATGGTGCTGTGGTGAAATACAGCCCACATAACATAATACACATGGGATGAAGGGAGGTATAGCTGGAACCTGCTGCACACTTCTGACCATTTCAAATGCCATGTCACAGAGGACTTCAGTAACTAGACAGATTGTCAATCCCTGGATTCATAAATCTGGTTGACAGCTGTGTGTCCAGCAGGCTTCTCCTACCTCTTAGGCAATTAGTTGTCCTCACTTCTCTACTTTCTTGTATTTCCAGAAGGAGCTCAGCCATTCCCTCTGGGAAAAGGATGGGCACAGCAAGGAAATGACTGCAGAGCGCTGCTAATTCCCAATGCAGACAACTGGACCAATGCCCCAGTCTCCAGAGCTTCTGCCCTGCAGCAGCACCTTGGCACTCTCCTTAACTCCCGCAGGGGAAGTGGCAGCCCCAGCATCAGTTCCTCAGCCCGAGGGCTGCAGTCACACTGTGTTAACTGCTCACATAAGCTGTTCTCTGTCCCAGGCCCTGGGGAACTCAGGAAGCTGGATGGAAGCATCCAGCAGAATGCTGATGAGACCTTCTAAGAAAACCCACTCTGCCTCATACTGCTAAACAAGTGTTAGCATAAAACCTACCCAACTCCCCTTCTAGAGCCTCCCTACACTGTAGACAACAAAAGCTTCAGCTGCAAAACTTAAGCACTGTCCTCCTGAATTGGGTGTCTTATACAGCAATCAAGTTCTGCAAAATATGTTCAAACACAAAACACCTCTGCTCCCCATGACTGCACAGCAAATCAATGCCAATACACTTGAGCAGAGGGCCAAGGTAGCTGGGCAGAAAGCATAGATTACAGAGTGCACAGGCAAGCATAACTTGGGATACGAGATGATATCCACCTCCTTGGCAACCGCAAAATTAACACAGTTTTGTTCTCAGAGTAGCTGTAGAACAATGACGTAATTAACATTTTTTACACAAGAGAGCATAAAAAAACCTCTATGAGGTCATCCAGTTCACACCACTAACACAGCTCCTGCACACCCTGACAAAGGAAAAGCTGCAAGTTCAACAGTTATGGAAACACTAAGCAGTAAGAACACATACAAAATCCACAAAGAATCTGGTAAAACCTAAACCCATGACATGTCTGGGCTGTATTACTACTCTCAGCAACACCTATGTAATGATTAGAGAGATGTGCAATGCATATTTCTAGAAAGGTAGGGAGGAGGAATCTAGACTTACTTAGATAATAACCTTTTAAGTATAATTATTCCTAATCCAAATTTGGTCTCAGAACTTACTCCTTAAACACAGATATGATGCATCCACAACTCACGATACATAGGTAAAAACCACAAAGCTTTGAAAAAATAAAGAAAAAGCAACAGAATTCCTGAAAGCATCACTGTAAACTATCTTCCCAGATACAGACAGAACAGGACAGGATCCAGCTACTTCTGGATGCAGTAAAATTTCTTCACAGAAGAAGTCACTGAAACGAAAACCCTTCAACTCTGTTGTAGTAGCTCATGCTCCTGGATCATAATTTTTATTAAACAAAGAAAATAAAAAGGTAGGCTGTTTTCCAACTTTGAGAAAGCAATCACTGAGAAAGTAAGGAAACTATTTATTGTTGACAAATAAAAAATATAAAAAGCCTCCCCAATCTACAGGGCTGGGGATTAATATTATACATCACAGGTCTGAGACAGTTTTCAGATTTAATCAGACAAAAAGCACCCTTGAAAGAGATTTTTTAATAAGTCTGTATATGATCTGGGTGTGAAGGGAGATGAGAACAGGTCAGAAGAGAAAATTAAGCCTCAGACATCAAACAGCCTAGGGATAAAAGCAAAAAAATTCAAAACAAAGCTATTTGTCAAAATAGGCAAAAGAATGACCTAGTATGCAGCAAGGACAGAGCAGCAATTAATATAAGCTAGATATGGTCCAAAACAAGGAAATACTTCACTCTTCTCATGAAGAAAGTGAATATTGAATCTTCAGAAAAATGCAGGACAGTGAACTAGTGTGGATTTACATAGAGGCTGGTTGCCATTAATTAAGTGGAAGCAAAAAAGTTTCCCTGCCAGAACACCCAAAAAATGCAAACATGTAATTATTTGAAAAGAGGAAAAAAAAAAAGGTAATAAATATATCAAAATGATCCAGTATTTAACAAAACCAAATCAAATATTCAATTAAAGATCATGAAAATGTTCAGGAGGAATGAGAAGTTCACTTCCAGAGACAAAACTGAAAAGCTCATTTAATTATCAGAATGATGACTGCTCAGACATGATTGTTTTTAAAAACGCTTTATCAAAGTGAGGGGGAAAAAGCAGAGGTAGCAAAAGCTAAGCTCCACATACTTGTCTTGTTTCCATGCCAGCATTAAGTGAGCCACTGAAAGGTTTGAGCTGAAATTCATAGTTTCTATTCAGACCAGTAAGATTCTAGAAGCATCTCAGAAGCAGCAGTGAGACTGCTGTGAGCAAAGCTAAGGTGAAGTCACCTGAAATCTTTCCTAGCCTTTATCACTGACCTTTCTTTTCACCTCAAGGTTCTTACTGCTCTTTATAGAAATGGCACTACTGTGGCCATCAAAAGAGACAGTTATACCTACCACAAATTTGTTAAGAACTGTTTCTCCCTACACGCCTTTCTCACTCCCTGTCAAAGTACTGATGGGATCCTGTCATTTACACACAGCTACAGAAGAGGGGACACAGTAAAAGCACTGACACATGCTGGAATTCACAGTTTCTACCAAGAAGTTTAGTATGACCCTCACTTCTGTTATCAGATCCTAAAATATATGTGATAATATTCAAAAGCTTGGTTGTGAAAAAGCACTTCTTGTCAAGCTGCTAATTACTCCCTGGCACAGAAAGCAGAAGCCAGCAAGACAAAGTGTACCTCTGCACAGTCTAAGTTGGGCTGGATTCCTTCCCCCCTCCTACCTCAGCCCCCCATTTCTGATGTTTCATAGAACTTTCTAAAGGGCACACCCAAAGAAAATGCCTTTACACTACTCAGGTTGTCTCACAGACCTTTAGGTAAAATGACCTGGAAACCACAACATTAGTACATGCTCAGTATGTACACTGGCTTATTTTAACAGCAGAACTGCCAGCACTTAGGCAACAAAACAAACCTGTTTTGCTCAGGTTTAGGCTTTCATGAAGGCTTTCCTGCTCATCTGTTTCACATGCATGCAGAAGTTTAAGGAATTAGTAATGTTCTCTTTTGTTTATTCCCTCCCCAAACTACATCTTTACACACTTGTAAAATCAAACAGCACTGTTCTTCTCTGAGGAAGGGAGGTGAAGAGGAAAGGGAGATAACGTAACTCATAGTAAACCACTTTTTTGTTGTATTCTTCAGACAGCAACTCCATACAAGGGTGTTTGCATTCCTCATCTGAAGAGTGACTAATTCGCTCAGTGAAAAAAAAATCGTGCAGGAAGTTGCACAAAAGCAATGAAATAGTTTGAGCCATTTGAAGGAAGTATTTTGATCTTGTCATTTAGGGCTATATAGAAGCCAAACAAAAATCCACACCACACTACTTTATTTTCCAGTATGCAATGCAAAGAATTTCCCACACAACAGAAGACTTCACAACTAGAAAGTCAAACTGGGAGGCAAAGAAAGGAAGAGGGAGAGGAACGGCAAGGAGTGGAAATGGGAACAGGATAGGAAAAAACTCATAAGCATTTGAATCAGAAACAGGAAGGAAGACAGAAAAAAGGTTTTGAAAAAATTTGATGGTTTTTACTTTTTTCATTTCACACAAAAAAAATTACCATAGTATAACACAGTATCTAGGAAAGAATGGCCATTAAAACAAACAAAAACCCGCGAAGAACCAAATCCACACTTTACCCCTTTACAAAATAAACGTCTTCATGAAAAATCACATAGAATGCCAAAAATGGTACCAAAATGCTTTCCATGTATTTGGATACTTAGATATTTTACACAATTAAATGCAGCTATTTCGGGGTAAAAATATCAGAAATTTGTAAAGGCAAGCCCTTTTTGCAGAAAGCAAAACGGGTAAACACTGTAAATATTCACAACTTTTCACAGTGGACTATGACCAGTACTCACAAGAGCAAGGAAACTGATTTCCATAAACCTATTGAAAATAATACAAAGATTAGTAGCAGAAGAAAAGAAAACAGCACTGCTAGGCACCAGCAGCCTATGCATTTGCCCACAGCGCTTACTCTCTTACATACTTACAGTAAATCTCTTTTTCTTCTCTCTGTGTTCATCAGAGCTGGGAATGCTAACGCTTGGGCAGCTCTCTTTGAGATCCATTGTGTGTTTCTTGTGACAAATTCGTTACAGGACCCTGCTTCGGGTGTTGCAATCAGGAGGTATCGTCAGCAGTACTGATCCAAGATCCGCAGCTTTTCTTGCGAAAATGTGAATTCCATCATGCAATCCTTAAGTGAACATAGAAGGAAAATATAAGTACAGGAACTCTTAACTCACAGTGCTAAAAACCTGTGTGGCAAGAACTTTTGCTGGCAGGAAACGCACATTAATATGCACATATAAAGCCACAATCATGCCTATTTTGTAAACTTTCATGCTTGTAGTCCTTTGTTGTTTCACTGAAATCATTCACATTCTCCAAGGACACAAGTGCATCTACAAAATCATGGAGCTGTGTAGACATACTGGAAATAGATTTGGGCCCACTACAGAGAATACTTTGTAGGAACAAAGGGCATGAAGAAATAATTGAAGATGACAACCTGGTATCAGACATTTGAGAAATGCCACCAGCTTGTACATTCAGAACAATTTATTCCAATACCGAAGGTTTTCAACTGCATGAGTCTCTACCAGAGGGCACTTCACATTTGTCAGAACATGGTGAGTGCATTTAAACGTCCCATCAGAGATTATAGATGACATGAGAAAAACTAAATTTTCATGCGAATTTTAGAGAGGGGCACAGGCAGCATCATGTGTCTGTCTGAATATTTACATTCTCTGCCCCTCTTTCCCCATACCAGGCATTCTTTGTGTTTGACAGAACACAGGGTGTAAGGTCACCCTTTCCCTTCAGTAGAACACTTAACTTTCCTTGCAGAATGTAAGAAGAACACAACACAAGAGACTGAGAATAAAGCCATCAAAAAGGCAGAAAGCTTAGTATTAACCAGATGCCTCTTCACTCATAGAGGGACAGTATTCTCCACACTTGCCCTGAGCACAAGCACATTATTTAATGGACCCCACTGATAAAAACAGGAACTTCAGCACTGCTTAGGAGCAGCCAAAATTAATGCTGCAAAGCTACAAGCCTCTGTTCAGGTCTGCACAGCACAGCCATTTGAACTGCTTCACTGAAAGCAGCACAGCTTTAGAACAACGTGTCTGATCAACCAACTTACAAACATGAGGAAAGCGTTTTAGAAAGAGGGGGACATCAGTTCTCTTCAAAATCGCCCGAGGAAAAAGGAGTACCCAGTTAACATTAACTTCCTATTTTCTTAAAACAGGGAAGTATAAAAGTGAATTCTATATTTCATATCATAAATTTCCAAAAAGCACAAACTAATCCAATGCAATTCTGCTACTAGAGAGACACCCATATTTATGTTGGCACAAAAGCCAAAGCTCCTGGAATCCAGTAAAAAGATTTGTTCTTGATACTCAACTAGTCTCAGTCAATCAAGTGACTATTTTTCTTGATCTCAAGAGCCAGATCATCAAACTTCATGTTGTAATTTCTCCTGTAACCATTTAAAATTAATTTTCAAAGCTCGATCTGATGACTTTAACAAAAAGGAATGTTTAAAACCACTGTAATCACAGCTAAGTGATAGATCACCCATACTGCAACATATTCAGAAAAGTATTTTTAGCTACAACTGCATATACATTAATTTGATTGTTCCCTACTTCACCAATTAGGTAATTAGTGTTGAGCAGGGTTAAGCTTCTCCCCCACCTTTATTTGACTAGAACACAGCTCATCCAAGCCAGTTACATAGACTATGAGTTTCAAATTGGTTTCTCTTTTCCTTTGAAAAGCTACTGTTAAAAGCTTTATTACAAAAAGGCCCACTTTCCACAATTTTATACCAGCATGAGATTAAGGATGTTCTTCTCCCATTGCCACATACTAAAATGGAGATGTGAAGGTTAACTGAGCTCTTCTTCATCATAAGAGGTCCACTAAAACAGTCAACAGGCACCACTTCCAGTAAGTGTTTCACTAAGCTTAGACTTTACTAAGCACTTGTGTCAACCTTTAGCCACTTCAGGTCAGTGTCAGGAACTGAGCGTAAGTCCCTGTGTTTTATCTGTCTTCCTGCTCATCACAGAAAAACAAGTAAAGCTTTAAAATGGATTAGGTGTTCCCTGATTAATATCACTCACTGTCCTTCTCCTCTTGTAAACCACTGTTTGTTACAAAGGTTTCCAAGATGCCTGCACTCATTTTCACAAGACAGGCTGTATTTCTCTCATCCCTTCAGTTTCTTATTTTTAGTGTCAGAGTTTTAAATGCCAGTACAGAAGCCGTATGGATTAAAAGCTGTAGTCTTGGAACACTGAGCTTTATGTCAGATCTGAAGTTGAAATATATTTAAAAAACAAAAGGAGGAAGTGTCAACCAGATTAATTCAGGAAGAGTTTATTCATCTTACTGGGGAGAAGAAGAATAAATCATCTGAGAAACCAAAACTGTAATGTTCACATTTCTTTCTTTAAGCTGCCTGGAAGATAACTGGTTGTGATTATTTTCTTTCCCTGAGGCATCTCCTCTGAGCCATGCCTGGGTCACCAACACTAAGCTGAACTGACAAACTTGGAAGAACTGCATTTTCACTTTGCCACTAAGCTCCAGCGGATCAGAGCTTTCTTTCAATTTCTATTTGCCTCAAGCATATCAGCTCTTGAGATCTTCTTACATCTTAACTGAAAAAAAAGGCACAGAAATAGGGACAGACTTGCCTTAATCTTTATCATGCTGTAGTTAGGAACACAGCTGTGGGTAAAACAGCAGGTAAAACCACTAATGCTCTGATAACGACCTGAAGTAATAATGGAGCGAAAACAGCAGAGACACATTTTTATCCACAGCTTCAAAAGTGGAAATTGCAGCATTTTGAAGGATGCCAGACACAAGTGAATTTAACAGACTCTGTCAGCAGAGAAGTCTCTACCTCTGGGTTTCCTGGAACTAACAACAAGAAGCCCCTCAGCTCAACTTCGATAAAAGACTAAAAGGGAAGGGAACTACAGAAAACCACATATTAAAGTAAGTCCCCTCAAATCAAACTTGGGCACCAGTGAAAGATGCAGATAATGTAGATAACCTGCATGACAGGTTAATGTTGAGACCAGTGTTGTCCAGAAACTGCTAAAACTTAAGCTGATACAGTATGTAGGCCTGGAACAGGAGAAGGCACAGAGAAAGAGTAGAACAGAAGTCACTAGTCCTCCTGGCACAGTTTCAAGCCTATCCAACAGCTACACTGTCCATTCTCTCCATGGGGGCTGTCAAAAAGCCAGCAGTATTTTCACCGTTTCCTGCAGGAAGCCACAACAACATCAATTTTCAGGCTGACCCTTGCCTCTGGTGAAGCAAGAGCATGGCAATAGCAGAACCCTGATACCACAACAGCACACACAAATGTACTACACCCACAAATGAATGCCTGATTATAAAATCTTCTGTGCAGCCTCCTAATAGCTGCATGCAACAGGCAAATATGACATAATTTAGCAGTATGTGGCATCCTCCTTTTACTCTCTTCTACATAAGCAAACTGCATTAGAAAAGGTTTCTGAAGTTTAATCATGCTATTTTATTCTGCACTGAAACATTTTCTGTTCTCTTTAAAGTGGCAGTGGCCTAAAGATGATACCACTGTATAATCAAAAGATCCTTTTTCTGGGCGCTTATGCTTCGACCTCTGCCCAGAATGTCCAAGGCTAGTCAGGTAGCTGTGTACTCACCTGCTACCTCTCCAGCTGCTGCCAAATTGCCTTAAATACCTCTAAGGCCAGTGCAAATCACACTCACTCTTTGAGTTACACAAGGGAAGCAGCGACAAGATCAGACAAAAACCCCAAAAGATTCTCCCTGCAAGCACGCTTGGAGGAATCACCAGGATCTATATTCATTGGAACAGTGTATAGGTACTTCTCTATACACAAGACTTGAAGGACTTACTTTGGGCCTGGGTCATCAGTAAAACCAGCTGCTGAAAATCTCATCTGTGATTTAATTACAGAAGGAACCTGCATATAAAGAAACAGAAAGCAAGGCATAGGAGGCAGTCCTATTATTCACGATAAACACTATCCTATTTCTTCTAACTTTAGAGAAAGTAACAACTTTGGCATACTTTTCATCACTTCTTCAGTCTTCTCCACAAATACACTGATAATTACTCAACATATCACTGGACCTTACACAATCTTGGAGAAAACCCAGAAAGTCAACTTTTTCTCAACCTCTCTATGGAGAAATAGTGTTCCATTCTTGTTACCAGACAGGCAGCCAACACACAGGCAACGGGAGTCAAGATATTTGGAATCCAATGCAACAGAAATACAGGATCAGGAGATCTAGGGACTGTATGTGAAGTCAAATGCTTCAGAAAAAGTCAAAAGCAAAACACAGATTGCTAATCTCTAAAGAGAGAGGGGTGGCTAGAAGCTGTTCAACAACAAGGTTCTGGAGAAAACAGGTTTCATTCACAAAAGACATCCTTTTAAATATCACATTACATACCATTTTTAATACAGTAACACTAGACACCAGGGTAGACCTCTAGCAAGACTTCACCTGAATTAAAAAAGAAAGCACTAACTAAAATACTCTAGTCAATCCTTGTCTTATCACCACACTCCCTTCTAACTACAATTTGAGAGAACAGAGAATTCAGCCACTGGTATAAAGGAAAAAGCCTGCTCCCTGTTTACACATCCACCCACCACCTAGCAGTTTTAAAAATCTCTAGTAGCACCACTCCTCTGCAGCAACATGGGCAAAGTCCAATTCAACTGAATCTTTCTACTTAGAGAAAAGGACAGCAGGTAAAGTGAAAACTCAACCAAATAAATAAGTAACTACTCTCTTTTTGTGTCTATCAAATTCCCTTTGGAGAAGTCAGGCAAGTATTACCTTCCCATGACTGTACTGCACCCAAGAACACCCCTTCTGCCCCACCTCCCAAAAGAAGCTCCAGTAAATTACTCTTAACTGGCATATAACAAGATCCGTGGCTTGGACTGGACCTATTTGCATTCATATTTATTACATGACAGAACACAGGTTCTCTGCTGCGGTAAGCAAACTCCGAGTAATAAAACGGGTCTTAAGAACAAATACTGCCAGTAAGAGGCAGCTGTCTTTTAATACTGAACACAGATCCATAATAATTTCAACTTTAGCCTGTAGTAGTAGTCCTTTAGCCTGTAGTCCATAGTATCGACAAGGATCACTATGTGCCTCAGATGGTACAACCTACACAAACAGCAGAATATATTAAAAAAATCCAGTTTTTATTACACTTGTTTCCTGCACACTTCTTGGTGTGCTTTCTCAGCCTGCCTACACACCCGGTCCAATTAAATTTTAAATGTAGATGCCTAAGGATAGCACAGCTCAAGAGTTGCAGCAACAGCACTGTAAGCTACTTTGAAGAGGTCTTACAGACAGCTGACAGCAGCCACCTGCAACATAGTCAGTTCTACGTAAGAGGGCAGTCAGACTTCAGTAAACATCAAGCAAATAATCCAGCCTCACTTTACCCTCTGGATGAAAATTAAACAAGAGAACACCACATTTCAATTCCATATATACCGGACATGCTCTTACATGACCTCCAACAGAAGTCACCAACTGCTCTCCCTCTGTTTCACTACATAAACACAGAATTCTGATCTGTTTAAGACTGATGTTAATTCTAACGCATTGAACATGGACAGAGTTCCTGGATTTTATATACTGTAATTGGCAAAAGGGTAAAAACCATATAACAGAATATAGCTGAATAATAACATAATGAAATATGTAAATCCAAGCTACAGGCCACAGTCCAGAAACCACACTTTTGAAGTCTGTGCTTTACAGAATTGATGGCTGCCCAGAACCATAAAGCTGTTGGATAATGAAAAGGCAACAACTAAAACATTGGAATATAAAAGGCAAGCAAGAGAAAGCAATATACAGCAATACACAAACTGCATATCCAGTTCACCACCAATTGATTCATCATATTACATCTATGCAACCACAGCGAGTATTCTATGTCATTCTTCAAGGACAGTTTACAAACTCCCACAGGTAAGAACGTACACTGACCTCTCACTTATTTCTCCTCTGCACAGAGAATGAGAAGGTTCAGTTCATAAAGATTCACAGATTAGTTGCTTATGTACAGAAAACAGAATTTGGTGCAACAATATCAGATGTGGTGAGCCTGTAATTTACATCACAGGTGGGAATGTGAAGCTGGAAAGCAATTTTAGCACATTATGTTGTTATTATTATTATGTTACATTATCATGTAACCACTAGTGCCTACTCCTTCAGCTTTGCCAATGTTGTTAAAACTTCAGTCAGTACTTCTCACTGATATGGGCAAGTCAGTTGTGCTGGATTTCTGACCTAACCGAGGATCTCAAAGTATCTTTTATGAAATAGATGCGTTTTCTAGCTTTAAGTTATAAGACATATCATGCATGGAGACTACCTTAACAGCAGCGAACTTTCCAAAATGCTTTCCAAAAGCTAGTTACAATTTTTCCTAAAATCTAAAGTATCTTAAAACCTTCAGGAAAACACTCCTCCACATGCAGCTCCTGTTTTTGCCATTAGTTCATATTACAGTCATTGAAGAGATTGATGTGCAGGTGAAGACTATAAAAAAAGCCAAATTGAGAACTATATTTAGACACTGAGAATGAAACAACACTAACGTTAGAAGAATCAAAAACAGAGTAACATCAACCCTTAAAAATACAGTCTCATTCTGTGTGTGTCTATAAAACCACTTGAAGTGTCTGAAAGAAGTTATATAAAAACCTTAGCTACAAGGATACTCCAGCAAGTGATATTCACAGAAATCTTCAGTGCAGGAAGAACCATAAGGGCATTCAGGTGACACTACTGTGCTGGGATGAAACGTACTACCAGCATGACAATGTATCCTAAGTGTACAAGAGAATAAGAAAGGCACATTCCATCCTGCAAAACTACAGCACGTTTAGAAGCAGCCGAGTTACACCTCTACGAGCTGTTAGAGAAGGAAAACTCACATAAACTGACACACACACAAAAAAAAAAAAAAAAAAAGGACGAGCTGTCAAAACGGCTTTAGCCATAACACTTTACAACAGCCTTTTAATTAACCTCCTCAAAATTAAATTCCTCAAGGGTACCTGAATCTCGACAAGGGAGCGTTGCCTAAAACGCTTCAGTGCTGCTTCCCCGAAAAACCAACACGTCCTAGCTGCGAACCACTGGGGGAAGGACGAGAACGACCGCGCAGAGGCCGCCCCGGTTCCCCTCCCCGGGTACCACGGACCCGCACCTACCTCCTCCTCCTCCTCCTGCTCCTGCTCACCGGCGCAGCCACCGGCTTCACCGCACCTCGAGGACCTCGGGAACGAAACCAAGCTTCTCTCGCCTTCACCCCAACTATTTCTCGGCTCCCCGTCTTTAAGGCGCTAAGGCGTTCCTCCCGTTCCCGGCCGAGCGCCCGCCAGCGCTGCCCCGCGCGGCCATCTCCCGCCCCCGCAGGATAACGCGCTCGGGGCTCGGCGGCCAGCGAAAGGGAAAGGCGGCTCCGCCTGGGCGCGGAGGCTGCGGCCGCCCTCTCTCTCTCCCTCCCTCCTTCTCTTCTTCCCTCCCTCCTTCCCTGCCTCCCGCCCCTCCCCGCCCGCGGCGCCAGCCTGCCCGCCCGCCCGCGCAACCCTCCGCGGAGCCCAGAGCCCGGCTTGCCCCGGGCTGTGGGACCGGGCCGGGAGGCGAGATCCCCTCCCCCTTAGTGTAGATATATAGATATCCACACTGAAATACAAAACTTAAAAAAATATATTCTTTTTTAGGGGCAAGTTTCCACTTCCCCTAATCCCAAAGTTTCAGTCCCCTCTCTCCTCCCCAGCCCCTAGGGGGATGCTCCTGCTTCGGCTGGGCGGCTCCCCACAGAAACTCTGGAAAAACAGCAGCGCTCTGGTAAAAATAACCTAAAAATACCCCTGCGCACACGAGGGCTTTCAGTTTAACTCTCCAGTGTGTCCAGGGGTGCCCACAATCCACCGGCAAGGCCGTCATTAAACCAGCCAGCTGCTGTAATGACAGCTCTCCTGTATGGGCAGGAGGAATAACACAGGGTAAATGAGATAGGTTTGTATAATATCTAGCACTATTTAGGGAACAATTTCTGCAACCTCTGAAATTTCAGGGGTAAGTTTCCATACCCCCGTTAAAATTCAACTGGACTTCTTAAAATGAAGTGTAACTTGGTAAGCTTACACGAGCAAATTGAGGCCATAAAACAGTTACAAAAATATAAATTCTAGGGAAAAAAAAAGCTCCTTTAATGTCAGTATCACTCCTCTCTTTATTTTGTTAAGGAGATCTAAAAGTGTGGGATAAACAGGAGTTAGCATAGATTCTGTTTAACAGAAAAGACCACAACAACCATTAAGTTAAAGCCTCACGTTTACTGAGGATCTGCTATGCTTTCAAACATTAGGAGAAGGCTTAAGAGGCAAGGAGTATCTAATGCAGATGGTAACACTCAGGATGAGTTAAAAGCCTATGCCATTTTAGCTTCCTCTCTATAAACACCTGAAATGTTTCTTGGGATTTCAACAGCCATGTAAAGAATGAGCAAGTGTGAAAATACTGCAGCCCACTCCACTGTATTACCAATGTAACACCAGGGTGTCCCTAAAACTCCACAGGTTGTCATCAGGAACTGTTCTATTGATTATGGAGAAGCTCCATGTTCTACAGGCCTGTCTTCACAAGACTTGTATTTGGGCCTGACAGGACATGACAGTGCTCATTTCAACAGCCACAGGTATCTGGCAAGGAGGAATTCGGGAGATCATGCTTCTGAACAGTCCTGCTGCAGAACTATTCCTGCATAACATTACACTCATGTGTCAGGCACTGACAGTCATCCAAGCACTCTCCAAAAACAAATCAGAGAAGCACTCTGGCAGTTTTTAAAATACGTCAGTGTCTGGATTAGTGTGTTGTAACTGCGTACACACAAGCTACAAGTCAACTGGATCACAAGCTTCCATTTCAGTAGAGTCCACACAGGAAGAAATGAGGAATTTTCCCATCCTAACCTGCCCTTTCCTGATTTTGGAGTTTTGTGGTTTTGGATAGGTACTGCTAGATATTGAGACTCGGCATTGTAGCAACAGTCTTCTCTTGCTCATTCGGATCTGGCAAGGTATTTGCCTCTGTATTCATGGAGGGGTTTTAAAGAGGCTTTGTTAGGACTTCTCCTGGGGAGCCCCAGACAGGAATGCTTCTGAACTTCAGTCAGTTAGAATAACTCACTGGCAAATAATTTAGTCAGGTAATCTGTATTCAAGAGCTATTTTACTTCGCAGTTGTTTAGCAGTGTTCTGCTTCTGTCTGGTTGATAGTTTTCGGTTAATCATTACCTTGTCAGCAGATCAGTTCAATGGAGCGAGCTATTGACTGATTTACAGTACAGCCTCAACACAGGAAAGGTGAGAAGATAACCCTGTCTTAGAGATAATTTAACTCTGTCTCCCTGTCCACACAATCTAAGCCCTAAACCTTTGACTAAAGAGCGGCTATATGCCCTTCCTTGCACTTAAAATCTCTCTGAAGACTGGGCTGTCAAGGGGTTAATTTTTTGCAGTTCCTCTCCCTATTCTGGAGTAGGTAATTAGAGATCAGCAACACGGTACATGTCCTTAAACTGTAATTTGTCTGAAGGAATTCCACAACATGTTCATCTGCCTAGTGCATCATACTATGCAAAACACTGTTAAGGTCCTAAAATTTAAATAAATTGTAATTTACAGATTTGCTTGATGAGCTTTTAAAGACTAATTTCTAATGTCAAGGTGGATACCTGGTGGTTAACTGCATAGCACACAGAGAAATGCACGGAACTCAACTTGCCTTTTAGAAGTTAAAGGTCAGCATTCATTCTGACATTTTTGTCCCCAGGAACTCCCTTGCATTCCCCATTTATGTTTTCTGGGCAGTAATACACACAGAGAATCTCGTTTCCACTGCTTTGCAGTACTTTGCTTCTAAGGAATGTTACAAATCCATGTAGCGTGCTGTCATCCCAACTATTTTAAGCCTTTGCTCAAGGAATATCAATGATTGTGTGGTGGGGGTGAAAAATATGAGAAAAGGGAAGAGAAATGAAGGACCCATCTCAAGCCATTGCAAATGCAAGAGGTCACAGAAATGCATGCCTTTAACATGTTTCTCCAAGCCCAGGATGAGCAGGTAGCAAAAATATGAAGTATTCAGTTCTGTTTTTACTGAAAATAAAACTGAAATATGAAATACTGAAAATAAAACTGAAAATGTCCTTAAATTAGTCTGAATACTTTGTCCCTGACCAAAGATCAAAAGCCTCATTTTATAACACCAAGAGAACTATACAGACAAAAATAGAGCATAAAAAACCATTGTAAAACAAAGACAAGCAGGAATACAGATGATTTGGTTTTGTTTAAATGCAGTCAGGGGCTTTGCTAGTGAACGCCATTCCACAGGAATATACCGTGAAACTTTTGTATACATTCAAATTCACACAAAAAAGTACAGCCCAAACCACTTGACAAGCACAGTCCAAAAATGTTAGTAACTTCTAAAACACAGCGGGTCATTGAGTAACAAAATCATTACCTCACTATCAGCTTCAAACACCAACACCACAGCTTTCCATTTCAGTTCCTGCATCTTCAAAGGAGTATCTTAGCCTATCTCTGTTAACACCAAGCTTTCTATTCCTACTCCTCACACTAAGGAAAACACAAGAGGTTTCTTGCCCTAGAACAGACTGTTAACAGTCATCAGGTTCGGACACTAAGATGGTGTTTAGAATTAAAACTTCTTCTGTGGCAGTATCTTGCCAGCTCTTAACTCCAGTTAAACCAAATGTGACTGTTTAAAACCCTCTGAACATGATACAGTAATAGATATGAAGTGATCTTTTAAATAATTATTATTAGCCTTTAGCCCATCAGGCCCTGAACTTAGACTTCATTCAGGAAACAACTCATGGCTACTATAGTTAACTTTACATGTGCCAATTCTTTTAATCAAAGGACCCAACTCCCTGCAGGTTGTACCCACCTACACAGCACTGAGCAGTCTGAGGACATTACCCTTTGGAAAGGCCTCAGGCAGCAATGGATGGGCCTCACAATGACAGAGGCAAAGAAACTCTGGGCAAATATTGTCTAACACCAGGGATTCTGGCTGCCACAAAGACCCCATAAATCTACGAAGACAGATATGCACCCGCCCTGTACTATGAGTTACACTGCTTTCCAGCCCCTTGTTTGGTGGCTAATTAGGCTATGTTCACACCCCACTGTCTGCTTAAAAGCAGGACTTAGAAGATAGTTGGGCATGGGCCAGTTGGGACCAGGCATTCAGCACTGCAGAGCATGACACCTGAGAGTTGTGTACTGGAGAAAACAGTGTCCTGTTAGACTCCCTGAACTTATGAAACTACCAGAATACACAGACTACCACGGACAAAATCAAGTAAGAGAAGACACTCGGTGGGAAAGTGAACTAGCTGAAAGCCTCAGAGTTAAAACTGTGGAAGAATTGCCAGCTGGGCAAGATTTAAAGCTCACAGTGCAGGTGCAAGCAACAGTATCACCATGTAACTGTTCTTTAAAAAGCTGGTTTTGTAACACTTAATGAACGTATGCATATTAATAGATTTCATTTAACTCATTTTCATAGTTGCATGCCTATGCTTATTAGAGGAGTCTGAATAATGGTTCAGTTTTACATGAGCTGCTCAGAGGAAATGTTTTTTTCCCTACTTTCTTTTCGTATGCTAGATCAGCTACAGAATGTCTTCAGATGACAGTCTTTCAATCTGAAGGAATGAAATGAATACTTAAAAGACTGATTCATTGCAAACATATACTTCAACCCCTTCTCCCAACTAACCAACCCACCAGAAATTACCACAAGCCACCTAAACACGCCTGAAAGATTTAGTATTATCTTTTGACAAAACGTAAGAACTTGGCAAGTAAAAGGAGGCTTCATTCATAGTAACACAGTGAACTGCCAGTTTTCCAGCACTCCAGACACAAAGATGATGATCCATGTATTACAAGAAGAACGTCCTGGAGCACAGAGGTTAATGAGTATCAAAACCACGATCTGCAGCAACACTACATGGACTCTCCCTTAAGCCTAGCAAACACCACAAATCAAAATTATGGAAAACTACAGAAAAACCATAATAAACTGCATCATTTCATGAACATCCCAGAGTGTCTATAACATGAACCAGAAAAATGACAGCAGCAACACCACATCAAAGAAATTCTTCACAGAAGCTCAGAAGAAAACTGGTTTAAATCAACTGAAGCATATACTAAAAAGGAACACTAGTACACAAGCAATCATTCTGCCAATGGCATAAATGCACGATGAAATTTCAAAGTAAAAAAGCAATATCAGGCAGTGAAATACTGGATCTGCAATTTCAATATGTGCATCTCTATTTTCCTAACTTCATACTCCTCAAGTTCTTTGTTTCCCTCATGCACACACCAAAATGTATTATTGTTACCACATATGGAGTATTTTTTTTCTGGTTAGTTTAAGTTTCCTTAATGATTGGTTTCTAAAAATTACTTAGCATGCAAGGCATTTAAAGTGAATGGTGCACATCCACAAAGTGAATTCAGTGCACATGAACTGTCTGACCCAAACCCTGCTGTTTACATCCTGTTCACTTATCACTCCAATAGCTGGCAGGGCTCCACCAGGAGACATCATCCAACCATATCTGTGTCCTTAGGAGAAGCACCACTATCAGAGGGCACACGGCCCTTATCTCTTTTTGCCTTGCAGCTGCCCTCATTCACTACAAGTGTGCAGTCTGAAGCAGGTACCCAAGTGAAACCTCCATGAACTAGTTCAGCTACCAGAAGAAGAACAGTATGAATGCTGAACTTCTGATAGCTTAGTTTACCTCACTTACCAGTTATCTCAGAGACCCAGAGTGTGGATACTGCCTCAAGCCACCTCCATTTGCTCACATGGAAGCATAAAAGATTTACATGCATTCCAAGAATATGAGGAAAAAGAAGCACATCGGACCTGGCTTACCACCAAGTCCTACAGGGGTGAATACATATATTAAAAAAGGGAATATATATATATATATAACAAAAGGACAAAGATAACCAGCTGCTTTATAGACATATAGCAACACGTGTTTGACATGTCACATATACAGCTTATTGGTACATGCTGACATGTTCTGGGACTAGTTTCAGCAGACATGCAAAAAACACAGTAATAAATTACTGCACTGGTAAACACTGTGAAGCTGAAGTTATCAGATACAGTCCATAAAGTATAAATTACTAAAAAACCTCTCCAACTGACAGCACTGTATGACCTGCATTTCACTCTTAACAAAGACTCTTTGGAATTCCATTTATAAATACAGTTCTATAAAATAGGTCAAGTCTCTGAGTTTCCAGGAGATCTGAGCAATTTGTGCAGGAAGGTATACCAAAGCTAAGTATAAAAGAAAAAAATCTCTCTAAGTGGTAATTCTGTATGGATGTTTCTTATTTCAGCCTCCTGAAACCCAGCTACAGCACGTTCTACTAGAATTGCAAATACAGGCTGGGGTGAACAAACATGCTTTGGTAAACAAGTTCTCTGGCACACAATGTTATGTAGGTGGGGTCTACCCAGAATGTCAAGAGTTCCTCCTCAAATTGTAGAGATGAGCAAGAACACAAGGACCCCGTTTGCATTTTCAAGCTATTTACTTCTGTTCAAAAGAAACTGAACGACGGCTTTGGTTTGGGGTGTGTATGTCCCCTCACAAAAGGCTCACAGGCTTTTTCCAAAATAAAAGCATTTTAAAGGCAGCCTAGGATCTACATAGTAGATCAGATTTGTTTCTGCTATTCTATTAATACTTCCAACAAATTGTTTATGGCAAAAGACACACGCATTCCACTAAAGCACTTTTATGCACCAACTCAGAGTAGAAAAAAGGTAGCAACAATAAAAAAAAAAACAACCTACCAAAGGAAGATGTATCTTATAATCAAGAGACGCAAATTTAAGACAAATGTTTCAAGAGTTTATTATTTGCTGACCGTACTTTGCTTACTTGTTTGTCTAGTAATTTCCAAGGTTTGCCAGATTTCCAACCCTATTCCCGACCCACACAGAAGATGTATATTCACCTACTAGCTATGGAGTCTGATTTTTATTCTCCAAGAACATTTTCATTTTCTCATTTTCAGTCCTGGGAACTATGGGTCAGTGTTTGAAGGGTATATGTCGATCTGAACTACTTAGTGAGTTTCAGCAAAGATTTATATAAAGATACATCAGCAATACTTTACATAAAGACACATATAGTCCTCTTATACCAGGTAAAACCAATACAACAAGAGTAAGGTACAGATGATCTACTTCTGGACACCACTAAACTAATTTTTTTCTTTAACTTACCTTTAGAATATTGTAAATCTAAGTATGGAGCATAAGCAACAATTAAATAAATCCCTCTAATTTCGATACCAATTCAAGACCACTGTTCCATTATGCAGCTTTAAAAAGGAACATAGCAGTATTTAATACTTCAGGTCAACAATTTTTTGATGTTAGGTATTGTGGTGTTGGAGGAGAGGAATTGCTGCTTCTTTCTTCTCTCACCTTTTAGTGTCTGATGTTCACATTCTCTTTGCTACATTCTTGGGCTGCCCCACTTCCCATTTAATGAGGTTTAGTCCACTTTTCTTCTGAACTGGTTGCTTTCTATTTGTCTAGAAAAATAGCTAAAGGATCTGCTGCCTTTCAAAATTTTTTTAAAAAATATTCTTATTTTGAAATAAAAGTTTAAGTCTAAACTAAAGTGCTGTCAATTTACAGGCCTTTGCTCCTTTTACCATGTGACCATCAAGATACCACATGGTAGTAGATTCCCCATTCAGGCTCTTCGGTTTTACTTCTAAGTTGCTATCTGTTTGATAAGTAGATTTCAGATATCAAACAAATAACCCTGGTGCTGTTCGGTGGTTCTTAATGGCTTTGTTGTTGTTTAAACTGATTAGCCCTGTCAGTACAAATGGCTTGTTCTTGCAAGGCTTCAGATTCTGCCGGCTGTCATGAATCTATCATAGTGGGAAACATCAATTTAAAACCTAAGGAGAGTGCATCCTTTCAGATTTACAGAATAACAGAATGGTTTGGATTGGAAGGGACCTTAAAGATCATCTAATCTCCATTTCTGGTCTGTAACCTCAGCCCATTCGTGGGATGGTGCAGATTTTGTTTCACAAGTTGTTGATGCTGTACAAAGGTCAGATGCTGGATCCAGACTCTTCCAGCCGTGGATTTATTTCCTTGGCTCATTGCAGCAATGACAGGAGAACATTTTAACTGAACCACTCCATCAGAACAAATGGCTATTTGATGTGGGTGACCTCAGCAATTAACTGAAATGCCTCCCCTTGCTGTTTTGAAAAGGGAATGCTAAACTGCACTCCACTCCTGGGAGAGAACTGAACCTTTGCATATTCACCCTTGGTGACATCAGTGATGCTAAAGGCTTACCATGGACTTGCTTCACATCCAGGGTGAGTGAAAAAGGCACCCACCCTGCTGCGGGAAGCCCGTCAGTTCAGCACTTCCTCTGAATTAAAGCTGTGACATCTGCTGCCACACTTTGAAAAGAAAAGGATCTGGTTAAAATGTAAGACAAATTCCACAATTTATGTGTTCAGAAGATACTGACAATTCTTCTCTGAAACAATTTTTTTTAGTATTCGATTTACTTACTTTTGTAGTAAATTTGTCCCTTCCCCCCCATATATGTTTGGGGCTTTTTAAAGTTGGGTGGTTTCTTTTTTTACAAAAGAAAATCTCAAAATAATAATTATTATTTTAGTTACAAAGTAAAGGAGAGTGAGTTCTGCATGTTTTCCTCTCTCCTTCCAGATGCTACAGGAAGTTGTGGCCTCTCAACTTTCCTGGACACGCAATAGAACAAAATATAATCCCATGTAAATTAAGTAAATCATCCCAACACCCTTCCATACTCCCACAATTCTAGCAGTCATACAGATATAGTTTGGCTCTACCTATCTACCATGCCAGGCACATTAATGCTTTCAAATTTTCTTTTATGCGAAACGTCCAAACTGTCTTTTCCTTTGGTGTTTTTTGATGTTCTGTTTGTTCACATTTTGTCTCACTGAACCACTGGTCCTTTTGTTAGTTGATAGAAGTTCTACTACCTGTCCTTTATCCCATAAATTTCTCTGGCTTGTGTGACTTGAGACATCCTTCCCATGAACCAGATTTGAAAACGTGGTAGTAGTTTTAATTGTGTGGGTTCTTGTTATGGTTCAACCCCAGCCGGCAACCAAGTACCATGGAGCCCCTTGCTCACTCCCCCTGTCCTGGTAGGATGTGGGGGAGAATTGGAGAAGGGTAAAACCCATGGGCTGAGGTAAGAAAAGCTTAAGAATTGAAATAAAGTAAAATTTAATAATAATAATGAAAAAGGAGGAAATGGAAAGAGAGGAATAAAACCAAGTGAAAGAAGTGATGTACAATACAATTGCTCACCACCCCCTGATACTCAGCCCATCCCTGTGCAGCGATTGGTGATTCCTGACCAATTCCTCCAGTTTATATGCTGAGTGTGATGTTCTTCTAAGGTATGAAATACCCCTTTGGCCAGTTCAGGTCTGCTGTCCCAGCTGTGCTCCCTCCCAGCTTCTTGCATACCTGCTTATGGCAGAGGATGGGAACTTGAAAAACCTTGACTTAGGGTAAACACTGCTTAGCAACAACTAAACATCAGTGTATTAACAACACTATTCTCATACTGCATCTAAAACACAGCACTGTACCAAGTAATAGAAAGAAAATTAACTCTATCCAAGCTGAAACCAGGACAGTTCACAATGGATGCAATAAAGTGTATATGGAAAACTTCATTGAGCAATTATGCCTATAGGAATGCTGGAAATAGGAGTCAGCAGTATAAACAACCAACTTCCTTATTGTGACTTTAAAAGAATCCTGATTACTTCTGCATTTCTCTTCTCAAAATCAGTCATTATTCCGGTAAGAATGAGAAATAAACAGTGGTTGTATTTTCTGACTTTGGACACACTTCTAAATCAATCAGTGGAGTTAGATGGGTGAAGGATGAAGATATCCACAATTACTCCAACTTTATTTTAACAGAGGTGTGTGGTGAGGACCCCTTGGCTGGACATTGTCTGCTACCCCAGGCTCCCCAGGGGAGGTGACCGCAGCAGCAGGCGGGTGTCCCTGTGGTTCTGGTGTGGCAACAACTGCTTTCAGGTAGGCATAAACTGGTGACAAACAAATCAAAAAAAAAGAGCAGCGTAGGCCTGGAAGAACCACAGTTATGTAAAGGTGAACAATGAAACATTATTTCTCAAGTGGGTATTTTGAAGGGCTGTTACTGCAACACTTTTTATATAAATGAAAGGTACATTTGAATCGGAAGCAATTTGGTGTAGCAAACTGCTAGTGACTCATCCCAGACCTGAGGGGAAACAGAGCTGGTGTGACATGGAGAGATTTTTAAGTGCTTGCATGGGCACTGCTTCAGAAAATCTAAGAGTGAGAGATATTAGTACCCTCCTCCAACACTGCTCCTATTAGCATCCACTAGCATGGTGCATATTCCAGTTAGGAGGTCCTCGTCACCTCTGCAATTGCAACCAAACAGGTTGATTGTTGGTAGCTTCTTGAATGTTATACAGATTCCATGCATATCCCATATTTTAGTACCAATGCAGTAACAACATATTTATCAAGAGCTTCAGTTCGGGAGATGTACATCATGAGTTCTCATGGCTTTACAAAATCTTTTATCTTCTTTCTAGAAAAAAATTTTTTCTTTCATTCAAGGATTTATAAAAACATTTAATTACCCAGGTTGACACAAAGATTGCCATGTAATTAGAAAACTCTGACATTTTGCTCTTTTGTGTTCTTGTGCAAGCTCAGAATTGTGCTGTCATCTACAAAAACTACTTTAATTTGTACAGCATTGTTGGAGAAAACTGTAGTTGGAATAAGACTTAGCCCCCTGGCAAAAGAATACAACACGTTAATCTGTAAAAATGAACAGCAGTATGTCTCGGTTTTGGAGGCAAAATTTTAGGAGGAAATGCTCCGCAATGAGCGTCTCGTCCAAGGGGAAAAGGTCTCCCTCTTTCCACCGCCAGTGGCACAAATCGATAACAGCAGGTCAAAGTGGAAAGAAAAAAACCATTTATTTACACAAAAACTAAAACAGGGTAGAACAGAAAAAAACCTCAAAATACAACAAATGCCCGGAGATGGAGAAGAACACACGGGATGACAACTGGTCCCCCCAGTCTCCAGGAAGGAGAAGGAGAAGCCCATGCACCAGCCCGGAGCAGGGCAGATGGAAGAAAAACCTGCTGGTCCTCTGGCGCTGATCCTCCTCCTCCTCCCAGCAGACAAAATGGTTGGCGTTCCTCAGGGTTTGGACCAGCCATGGCCACCCTGCGGGCCCGCTGGACCGGAGAGAAGGGAAGGAGNGCGTTCCTCAGGGCTTGGACCAGCCATGGCCACCCCGCGGCTCCCCCCCCACCCCCGGACTGGAGAGAAGAGAAGGAGGGCAGGGAGACCAGGGGCAGGGAAGAGAAAAAAAAACCCCTTTTCCTCAGCTAGAGGAACAAACAAAAGGGAAAAACCCAAAACCCCCCAGGAGCAGCGCAGCGTCCCCGGTGCGCTCCCTCCCGAGCAGGCCCAGCCCGGTTCCCAGCCCGTCACACTGAGCTGTTCCACCGAGCTGCCCTCGGCCCCGCGGCTCCGGCCCTGCCACCCGGGCCCATCCTAAAGATACAGCGGCCTTGGGCATTGAGCAGACAGTTAAGGAATAAAGCAGCCTCATAACAGCACCCAGGACAAAGTAATACAGGATTTATTTGTCAAGACAGACACAAAATGTGAAAATTGCTTGCAGTAAATGTAAAATCTGGAGAAGTGCATAGTTATGAGAATCAGTGTGGTTAAGGTAGAATAATAATGCAAAAAAACCCCAAACCAAACCAAAAAACCACTAGCAACAAAAAGAAATCCTTATTATCAATATGTTTCTAGCTTAAGAGCAAGAAAAACCTTCTGGCCCTAGTCAACACAGAGAAAAGCTGATGAGAGATGACATCCAGAAGACCATAATGTTTAGGACATCAGTCTTCACCAAGAGGGTAAAATGCAAGCAGTGATTGGCATAAATAATAGTAATGACAGGTAAGGAGGAACAGGAGAAAGACAGAGAATGTGAATGAAAGTGTGTGCACGTGTGCACAATGGAAAAAAACCCAAGTAAACAAACCAAAGCAACAAAAAACAACAGGTAAGAATATTAAAGGCCCCAGTGAGTTAGCTTAACTTCAAATTCCTGGGGAAAACAATACAGAACAGATCAATTAGCAGCACCTGGAAGATAATCCTAAGTAATAGCCCAAAGAGATTTGTTAAATCACATTGCTAACTTCCTCTGACAGCTTTCCAGGGAGGTACGAGAGAAATCACAGATGTCACACCTTCCCTTTAGAAATGCTTTGAAACTGCCTTGAGATATTTTAACAACCAGGCTACAGATGCAGGAAGAATAAATATTAGTTCTGGATGTGAGAAACAAAGGTTAAATATATCATCGTCAGGACAGAGGTAGTGATCTGGAAGGATGGAGTGAAATGTAACAGGTTATGTACAAGATACTGCCCATGGGCAGGAAACGTCTAATATGGAAATACAGGATGGGAAACAAGGCCTCAGACTACAGCAGGTCACAAGAGACAAATGTCATGCTGTTCTAAGAAAGACAAACATTGCTATGAGATATAAAATAAAAGTGTTGGGATGGGAAAGCTTGAGCATAATCTGCTGAACTCAAGAAAATCCTTCTACTTCACTCTGGTTGTGTCTGAATACCTAGGAAAGATGTGGTCCTACCTGAGCGGGTCTAGGGAACAGAACTTAGAATGAAAACTGGTCTAGAAAATGTGACTTGTAGGAAGTGGGATGGACAAGCTAGTGTCAGGTGGAGTAGGGGGAACCGACCTGAGGGACTTCCAAGTAGCCTTGGAAGGCTACTTCAAAGAGAAGGGCATTGCCTCTTCAGGACAAATCCTAATGAGCTTAAAATGAGCACAGAAAGGGTTCAGGTTAAACACTGGAGGAGGGGAGACAAGAACATGAAAAGAATATTGGAAGGGTAATGAAGCAAGGGAAGAGATTTCACCAGGGAAGAGCTTTAAAAACAGCTGAAGCAAATACTTCTTCATAAAACACAGATTACATCTTTGGGGCAGAGACCACTTGAGACTGAGACCTTATGGCTGGAAGCAATGGTTGAGGAATGCAATGGTGGCAAACCAGAAGTGAAGGGAAGGAAAAGTGGTTTAGAAACACTAGAGAGAAGCACTGAGGGACATCAGGTGACAGGCAGGAAACTGGAAAAAACAAAGATGAAAAATGAGACTGCCATTTGCAGGGAGAGTAATTTCAGAGATGTGTTACATTTTCATGAGCAATGCCTTACAAGGCTGCACCTGAAGTCAAGAGAAAAGGCAGGCTCCAGGTGCTTGGGTGTACTCTTGCTGCAGTTTTTGTTTTAATGTCTACCTTAACAAGTAATGCAGTGCAAGAAAAGCATACCTACAGAGAGGAAAACAGTTGATGCTGAAGATGCAGCACCCACATGAGCCACGTAGGCATGGCAGATTGTATGTTTTGCTTCAACCCAGCTTTAGCCTGGTCCTGTGAGCAGGATGGCAGGACACCTGTGACTGGTTTACTAGGTGCTAAAAGCACTCCTGAAGAACATCTTCCAGTCTTACTTCATCTGAAAGGAATCCAGCTCATGTTCCCCAAGATCCCCCACCGAAGTGAACCACGAGGGATGTACTCCAAAAGCACATTCCTGAAACTGAACTAATATTGTAACAGAGTCTCATCTTAAGCCAAACCAGAGGCATCCAGGGACCAGCCATGGCATCCATGTGGCAGAGACCAAAGCAGGACCCACCAGCCATAGCAGACCAGAATAACACTGCTTTCCTCCACTGTTAGATTGATCCAAATGCTTTGCAGCAACAAGCATGACTGGAGTGACAGCGTTTAGTGTCTAGACACCAGGCACTGACTGATTTGAGACAACATATTGACCATTTTAACTGACATCTGATGTGACATATGGACATCTTTGGTAGATCTGTAAATACACTGGAACAACTATCACAATATTTTAACTTAGCAACTGCAATTGCTTTAAAATAACATTGCTAATAATCTGTCTTATTTTTCTTTCTTTCTTTTCTTTAAATGAGGACTTATGTCTGGGGACTTTCTGACTCAAAAATTAAAACAGCAAAACCAAAATAAAGGGTCAAGCACCCAAGTCATCAATCTTTTCCAGCTACTGAGTCGTAGAGCAGTAACCAAGACAAAGAATGTTCCAGTTTCTCCTTCCCAGTTCCTAACATCAATATATTTTCATTTCATGAACTTTCTTTTCCTAAGGAAGTGTCAAATTGCGTATCTGTGAGTGTCCCTGTTTAGATTCTGAGCTGCAAGGCCATTCTCTGTTCCTTATGCTCTGCAGCTTCTGAAATATTCAGCCCCTTCAGATTCCTTGTCAAGGACTGTTTTGTTTCTTGCTCTGTGCACATCATGCATCCAGCATGGTTCCCTGAATAATTATCCAGGATTTGACTGGGTGGTTGATGATAAAATTTCTTTCAGGTCATTTCAAGTGATGCTCCTATGTAAAACAGTAAACTGATTTTTGCACGCATTGACAAGTTTGCAGTTTAATTTCTGAGTAAAACCCTGTAAGTGTTATGAGATTCCTCCTACCTCTATTTCAGTTCTTTACAAATAAACACACATTGTATGTGTAAAACCCCACAAACAATCTCAGCTAATACCAACAAATACAATTAAAGCATTTGCACATAAATTTGAGATACCTTTTAAGACATGAGAGAAGCTACAGAAATCTGGTTTTATTCCCAGATCATTAAACAAGGGGGAAAATGGCTGAGGGCATAAAACATAAGAATATCTTAACTGAGGATCCGAGCCAGCTCGTGTTGCAGAGCTGTGTCTGCGAGACAGGCATTATTTACACGTTCTGGTGAAGTACTCCACAGATTTAACATTTTAAGGCGTTTATGAATTTCTAATGTCAATTCACATGAAATGTGCTTAAACACCCAGATGCTATGACCAAAACCAAATGAACCATAAATCTGAAGTTCATCTGAACTGGTGAGGTTAAGCTTCTAGTTTAAATTTACACATCCATTGCCTTGGTGTGTAAATTAACATCCAAACAGCAAAATTTACTTTTAATTGGCTTGGACCATAGATGAACTCTTTCCTTTTTAGTCTGCCTTCTGATTTTAATTGGGTAGAAAGCTACTGTAAATATTTTCTTCTTTCTCACCCCTTCTTTCCAAGGTTTTTTATAAACAAGTGAGGTATTGTTTAGCTGCTATGCTCTAGACCCCACACATCCCAAAGCAAAACAGAGAAAAAGTATGTGCTCAGATTGCTACAGTGCAGGTTTTTATACATTTTTTGATCACACACCAGCAAAAAACTTGCCTTCCTCCAAACAAATTGATCAGTGCAACTTATAGTGCCTTTTAAACTTTGCCTCTCATCATCTGTAAGGAGAGAAGAGTAGGCTTGGAAACTTCGGCAAAGGAACCTAAACAGATTTGCTCAGCAGTCTCCGAGCTTCTGGTCAACAGCTCTGTGCTGTTCAAAGCCCAAGTACAAGTGCATCACTGTTCTCTCATTTAAATGTAGAATAATTCTAGGATTCATGGCAATGCCAGCTTAAACTTAGCTCTAAAGAAACCCTTTGTTTTCAAATAAATCAGTGCCTGGTTTTAGATAATTCTATAAAGAATCCTATTCATCCACCACATAACCTATTAGTTAACATGAAAAGAGCACCAAAGAGGCAGCCAACCTCCAAAAAATACTGAAGAAAAGTGAAGTTAAACCAATCTATCTGGCATATGCCTTTAGAATTACATATAATGTGTGTGGGTACATACACAAGATGTAAAACCTCATTGCAAACAGCACAGTTCATTCTTGATACAAATACTTTACACCAAGAGACTTGAAAATTCTGTAGCACACTGGCCACATTCTCTCACCAGAGCACAGTAATTGTCTGGTTTTCTGTCACTGCTGCAAGTGTCACATTATTTTCAAGGGACACAACTAAGGGACAGTTTTGGGGTTCCTTGAGAGAAACCCCATCTGTTTTCTATCAGAGCTCTGAAAACCGAAGGATGGCAGGAAACTGTTGTTAGTCCCAACAATTCCAAAGACAACAGACATTCTCTTACCAAAGGCTGATTTGGGAAGGTGAAATTTAGATATTAAAATGCGGCTTAACAATTTCCACAATAGTCTGAAAAATCCATGAGCCCTTTTAAAGAGCAATTGATGAAAACAAGTTAGTTATTTACGAGATATTTACCATGGGTACTGGGTAATTAACAGCTTTGCATTTATTGCTTAAATGAAACAGGAGGGCCTAATATTTGAAAGAAGAAAATCAGGAGGCTAATTGGATAATTGGATTCTAGGCTATCAGCATCCACTATGACTCCAAATAACCCCCTTCTGTTTCACTTCTTACCTCTCATAAAACATTTTAATATACTCCTTAATGCTACATCCTCTTTTTATTTACCTTTGTATGAAAACATAGCTTTTTTGCTCTTTTTCTTCCCCCCACTTTAATATTTTCAAGATGCACCACTACTACTGCAGCAAGGAAGCAGAAGTCTCCTAGTTCTTTGATGCACTTATCTTCAAGGCATTTGACAGTCTGGGTAGTTTTGCCAGGTAGCTTTTATTTCTGAATTGTCCAAAGTTTTCTCTGTTTTGTGTTTTTTGGCAGTATTCCAAACTTGTAGACTTAAAGCATCTTGCTTTTACAAGGTATGGTTAAGTCCCATCCAAAGGGAGTACAGGAGTATTTTCTTTTTTAATTACCTCTCATCCCTCTTCTATGGTCTTTCCAGCATTAAAGCCAAACACGTACCATAAACTCACCATGGTTGAGTAAAAGCATTCGTTTTCTGAATGCTCAGTCCTTACTTATTTATTATACTTAGTATAAAACATATTTTAGGATTTGATAGTGATCCCAATTCATAAATACCTAACACTAAGATTTACAAACAAAAAAAAGTCTAAACCTAAACTATTGTAATATAAACACACAGTACTTCAGAATCATGCAAGCACACTTGCATCCTAACACATGCATCCAACATTCCTCCACTTAAGCAGGAATTACACAAGGTATGGAAGAGGCCAAAACACAGACAGTCATGGGCTGCAGCACATTCTCTAGGTGAGTTGGAGGCAACTGGACTTAGCCTTGAGAAGAGGAGGCTTGAGGGACACCTAGCAGCAGCCTCCCAATGTCTTTGAGAAGGTTACCCAGACAGACTCGCTGGTGCATAGCAGTGCATTGCATGAGAAGGAAAATCCCCACAAGAATAACTGACCACAGCGTGCCCAGGGGGGTTGTGGAGCCTCTGTCTCTGGGGGTTTTCAAAACCCAGGAAAACAAAGCCCTGCACAGCCCTGTCTGAATTCAGTCTGGGGAGTTAACTCACCACCTTCCAAGGTTCCTTTTACCTAGAGTAACAGCATGATTTAAGATGTTTAGCCCAGAGCAGTACTTACCTCTTCAGCTTACCTTCCTAGCTGAATCCAGAAATGTCATTTTAATGCAATATAATATACAACACCATGGGACAACAATCTTTGCAAGTGCCCATTTTCTCATTAAAATACCAATTTGAGCACAGATTAATGATGCAAAGCTCTGCAATAGCTATCAAGATAGTTCCTGAAAAACAGAACTGTTTCTAATTCGTGCCTTGTTTTAACAGCAAAGTTACAAAGTCTCAATAATTGGCATATATTTAGATATCAGATTTTGCATCCTATCTTATATTGATAAGTAGCTGGGATTGACTTCGATTGCATGGATCTTCAATAAACATTCAAATATGGGGTATAACTTGGTGGGGCACAGCAAATCTGTTCTGATGCACCTGCTGCATTAGAACATTAAATCCAGGATCAGAGGCAAAGCTTTCCTTGGTGCCATGTCTGTTACAAAATATTTTACAATTAACAATATAGTGAAGATGTTTTAAACAGTTATGTTTCCTCAGTTATTTCTCAACAGTGAACAAGAGATGGAAAAGTACCACTGAAAATAAAACTAATCCCAAGGACTTGAAGAGACAGCAGCATAGCAGCATAAAGGTGCCTCGTAAGGCAATGGAAACATGTCAGTCCCCCTTCTCAGCAGAGGCAAAAGATCAGAAGTTGGTACCCTTTTGGTTTACTCCAAGAGAAACATAGCAGTCTGTAAAGCTATGCAACTTCTGCACTGGCAGTATTTTGCAATAGTATTTGGCAAGGCACTCAGCACTAGCAGCTTGCCAGTTGCCCTCACAGTTTCAAACAAGGCTGCCAAGAAGTAAGATGTGACATCTCTTTGAATAAAGGAGCTGTGAAATAAATTTAGACATCAATCTTGCTTACCCACACTCCCCCAACCCCCAGGTGCTTTCCTGCCCTAAACCACAGAAAGACTGTAGTTGCAAAGCAAAGCATTTCAAATATGAGGGAATAAGGAAGTTTCCTTTCTTCCTCAGATGATGCTCTGAAGAGCAGAGTCCCTGAGAAACTGGAGTGAAAAGGTCACTCGAAGAGACAACCTTACTTCTTCCTTTGCTAAAGAGAGAAAGAATCCTAACACAGATCTGAGTGAGGGAATGGAGTTACAGGTCAGGACACAAACACACAAAACTGTGGGACCGAACACATAAAACACCACCTAAAAACCTGAATAATACAAACCTGGCAGTGTGACACTTATTGCCATGCAGATTCACTGTGTGAAAGTGGTGGCTCAGGATGCAGATTCCTGCAGTGGAAATAGGACTTTCTGGAAGGAAACAATAGACACTTTCCCCACTTCATCTTGCAGGCTTCTAAACTGGGACTACAAACAACTGTCACCACCCACTCCAGATCTCTGAAGCTGTTCTCCTGGGCCCAGTTCTCACCTAGAGGAATTAGTCAAGTGTTGATCCTCTCTTGAAACATAGAGGATGTCATGAAAGTGCTCACCTCTGATAAGCATCATCAGCAAGCAACCACTAGAACCCAGCCCTCCTCCCAGCAGGACACAAACTGTTATGACAGAGTCAAGGTTCTGGTGCTTCCTCATGGCAGCCTCAGGCAACCAGCTGCATCTTCCATGAGATGGCCCAGGCTGAACACAAGGAGCAAAATGTGCCCTTCTGCTTGCCTTCTTCAGCCTATTCAACAGCTGCAGAGGTGAGAGAAGATGTGGGTTTGAAACCCTCGGGCACAGGGACCAGAAGCCCTGGTTTCAACTACCAGAACACAGTCTACTGTTTGGACAAACCCCGCCACCAGCAGCTCTCAGGGGAAGGTGAGCGCTGGCTCCTCTTCTGGCAGCGTTCTCAAAAGGAAATACACAACTGCATCTTGAGACACAACCGATGCCATAAGCGCATGTTTACAGTGTGCTTGCCAGGTGCCCTACTTTCTTCATCTCCTAAGGGCTTTGATGCTCGACTACAGCAGCTCTAGATAAGGCGCTTAAGAACTTTCTGCTCAAAGAGGAAGATCCAATATTTTTAAGACACTTTCAGAGTCAGGCAGACTCAGTGTTAGGTGGTTTGGAAGACTTGGGGGAATAAATTCTGCTTGAGAATTAGGAATGCAAGCAGGAACCTGATTAACATATTTTAAAATGTGCTTACAGCATGCAGAAGCCCTTCAGTTCTACTTTGGAAAGTGTGTTTGCTTTGTAGGACATTTTAGCACATGGATACTACTTAAACTAGAAAAAAATAAATCCTTCAATACAAACACTCATAGATCTAACTTCAAATAAAAACAACATATTGCTTTACTACGGCTCAGTCTATATAAGTACATACATTATTTACAGTAGTTTCTAGTTCCTTGGTCTATAGGAAAAAAAAACAGCAGAATAAATCTTCAGTGACTTAGGGATGTCCAAAAATGAAGTAATAAAACCAACCAATAGTGACTTTCCTTTTGGGAAGTGCCCATTCCTTCAAAATAAAATTCTTATAAATGACAACCTAAGACAGTCGAAACAAAAAAATAACTTTGGAACTGTAAATATGTGTAATCTGAGCTCTATTTCCAGGCAGAAATGCAGGGCATTTGTGTATAAAATTGCTTGTAGCCATGGGACAAAAAGGCCCTAGTTACTTGCATGCAAATTATAAAACTGAAACCATCTGGAAAATTATCTGGGATATAGGGAGGATAACCCAGGAGAGAACCGATTCATGGATGTGGCTGAAGGATCACAGCTTATTAGAAGATTATCCTGTATGGATGGGATGGAAAATAAGATTTGACATACCCCCTTATACAGTGATGATTAACATGAACCTGCAATTAGCATGCATGGCATTTTAGACTGACAGATGATTTCCATCATAAGCCCTAAATCCCAAGAGAAAAAGAGATGCTTTGCATCTAGTTTTATTTGCTAATACCTGGGTCATTTTATTTAATATACTTTATTTTTGGCCCTCAGCATGCCCTACTGAAATACTTTGTTGCTGGGTCAAGTCAGCTTTGGAGGCTTGCAGCTATTCCAGTTAGCTAGGCTGAAGCAATTTTGCATATTAAAAACCACCAATCACTATTTTAAACATATGCCATTACAGTCAAATTATCCACCTACTTGTGGATTGACTTTAAACAAGTCAAAAAATGAACAGAGTAGTGATTTTAAAGTGCTCACATCTTAAAACTTGAACTACGAGCTCCCCGCAGTACATTATTTTATAAGCAGAGTGGACTAGGAACTGCCCAACTACTGTCCCCCTGTAAGTCATTTGAAGACTTCTGTTCAATGAGACTTGAATATCCAGCTTTCTCAGGCTTCTTAGAAAGGTACCTGTCCTCAGAGAATGAGAATGCATACAGTGATAATAAAAAGCAACAACTCCTATGGGTTGTTGATTATCAGGATGAAGATCCCCTCAGAACAACATTATCGGTCAATTACAAGTCCTGCAGCACTCTGGATGCAGCCCATGTATTCATCAGTCCGCATAACTTTCCCTCAGGAAATGTTTAATCCTCTTTGAAGATTACAATAGATACTGAATTTATTAGATTAGCATGAAAGAAATTAAATACAAGGGCTGTCAACATCTATTTTGAGTGTCCAGTATAAATGTCAATGCTATTTCAATGCTTAGATCATGTAATAAAGAGGCTGTAGCACTTACTGGAGAAAAAACATAGAGATCACTAACTGGTTTTTGCTGCCAACTAGTGCATATTTCTGCTCTTCATACAATCTCAAAAAATAAGGGAAAGAGCCTGACAGAATTCAGGTTTAAAAAAATCTTTGCAGGAGCTTGTAAGTCTCAGCAAGGGGAAGCCAAGGAGCTCTGACCAATGCTCACAAAAGCACTGAGGCAGACATCCTGCAAATAACAGAGTCATGCAGGTGAATGTCATGGGATACTCTTTCAAGCTCGACCAGTTCTCTCCTTAATTCAAATCCTTCAAGTCTGCATCAGAATTTTACCTTCCCATAAAAGATCTGTGCAGGAAGCACCAATACTTTGCAACTTCTGCACAGGAGGAGGAAGCAGTGTTTTAATTCTCTCTCTGCCTCCAACCTTCTCTCATGCTGAAGGTGTTTAAACGGGTTAAAATACAATTCTAGCCCTTGCCTCTCTGGCACAGAGACCATCAGAAAGTGGGATCCAAACCACATTCAGTGCTCTTCCTCTGCAAAGCACAAAGCAAAGCAAACCAGGGTCTCTTCATCCTGCTGGGGTGGAGGGAAAGGACCCTCTGGAAAACGGCTCTTTCACCTGCTCTAAATGTAAACGCCCAGCCATTCTTTACCTCCTAAATGTCTGATTCCATTCCTTAATTCTTTATGGAATTAAGTAGTGGAATTGAAATGGAGTTTGGCAGTGTCCGTAGTTGCAATCCAGAAATCAAACCCTCCCACACCGAGCCAGCCGTGCAAAATAAGCATAGTATGTAAAACTACATATACAGGCAGTAACCCATAAGAACATTGGGGCAAGAGTACTACTAGCAGGAGCCAGTAGCACTGCTGGAGAAGGATGGGAATTTAAAGAAAAAAAAAAAAAAAAAAAAAAAAAAAGTAGAAGAGAGGAGAATGAAATGAGGAAGAGAGGAGAAACATCAAATGACTTTAAAACTTCTTTGCAAATACAATATCTAAAATTATAGCGGCGGGGGCGGGGAGAGCAGAAGTTTCTCCATGTTTGTTTGTTTATCCGCCCGCGAGCACTTTGCCCCCTGTCCGTGAGGGGATCCAGCCGCCGGAGCCGCACGCCCACGCGGAGCAGCGCTCTCCTGCGGCAACACTCCCAGCCGCCCCGGGCCCTCCGCAGGAGCCTGGCGAGGCCCGCACCGAACACGCTCCGCGGGAACGCCGGCGGTGCAGGCAGAGCACGCAGGCGTTTTCGGGCTGCACCAAAAGGGAAGCGAAACGTCCCCGAGTCCCGTGTCCCCGGGTGAGTCCCGTGTCCCCGCGGCCGCTGTACCTCCGCGGCGCCGGACGGGCCCGCTTCTACCACGCCCGTGGGAGGGGGCACGACCCCTGGACGGCTGCACCCCGCGTACCTGCCTCCCTCCGACCCTCCGTCCCTCCGCCGGCCGGGGCGGGCCGGGGGTGCCGTCCGTCCGTCCGTCCGTCCGCCCGCTCGAGTTGCCGCTTCCTCCTCCCTGCCGCGTCAGCCGCGCTCCTCCCGCCGTGGCCGCGGGATGACGGGCTCCCCTCGCGGGGCTGCGCCCACCCCGGGGCGGCCACG